>JAQFVV010000004.1:24521954-24939761 GCA_028023455.1 Epiperipatus broadwayi
TAACTTTAAAATGATAACTGTTTCCATAGATCGGTATTGGAGTTCCGTTTAAATATATAGGTTGAAAGGCAACAACAACTCCAAATGGTTGCATTAATTTATTGAGGTCATTTATTGTATAGTTAAAGTACGTATTTTTGATTGTGCCGGTAATAAAATTTTCTCTATATTGGTTAACTTTTACTAAAGCATATTTCCCTAATGTTTTAATTGTTTTATCAAATTTGTTTTTTTGTTCTTCGCTATAGAATTCAATAGCAAGATAGTGAGGATTTGGATGATCTGCACTGTGCAATATAGAATCCCATAAATTATTTCTGCTTAATTCTTCATATAGCAAATCCTTAGGAAATCTATACAGCGAACAATTTATATCTGTAATTGCAAGGATAACAGACCGGTCAGTAAAGAAACATTTAAATGACATAAACGGGTCACATGGGATGGTCGTATTAAAGCGTTCAGAAATTTTTATTAGACTTTCATTAGTCCAGATCTCTTCTTCTATTATGTTAACTGGTAATGGATCAGATTCTGAAATCACATCTAGTTTCATTAGATCATTCATTGTTGAATGATGAAATTTTGAAACTGGAGTTTGATTTTTTTCCACGTTCTGAGGAAAATCTCCTTTTTGATTGCGTCAGCATAAGAAATGCTTGCTGCGTTCAAAGAGATCACCATATTGGAATAAAAAAACGATTGCACACAAATTCCTTATAGGAGGAGTTTTCTTAAGTTTAAAAAACTATCGGTTTATTTAAAAAAAAAAAATTGTAGTTTTATTATTACTAGAAATATGTAATATATCCTACCGATATCTACGATCACCAAACCAGCTGGCGCATGCACACTTCCTATCTATCTATCTATCTATCTATCTATCTATCTATCTATCTATCTATCTATCTATCTATCTATCTATCTATCTATCTATCTATCTATCTATCTATCTATCTATCTATCTATCTATCTATCTATCTATCTATCTATCTATCTATCTATCTATCTATCTATCTATCTATCTATCTATCTATCTATCTATCTATCTATCTATCTATCTATCTATCTATCTATCTATCTATCTATCTATCTATCTATCTATCTATCTATCTATCTATCTATCTATCTATCTATCTATCTATCTATCTATCTATCTATCTATCTATCTATCTATCTATCTATCTATCTATCTATCTATCTATCTATCTATCTATCTATCATTATTATTATTATTATTATTATTATTATTATTATTATTATTATTATTATTATTATGAATGATGATGATGTTTGAAAGCAAAATCTTTATTGAGTCTAAAAAGTTACAGAGTCACATCTAGTAATATATTGATTTGTTACAAATGAGAAACAAAATTACAACTTTCAGTATATAAGTCTATCTTTTCTGCATACTTTTTTTTCCCTTCGGTTTTTAAATTTGGTCTTCTATTTAGTTCAGTTTGTGCTTGCATCTTTTTGAAGTTGAAAAAAAATGCTGATGTTGAAAATGTCATCATCTATCTTATTGGCCTTTATATTTCATAGACTGGATCTTTGTTTCAAGTGTGACCATGTGGCTGCAAACACATCTGGTTGAGCTAGGATGCTGTCTCTTTTTCTGAACAGTTCTAGTTTTATTGAATATGTTGCTGGGTGGCATCAAGGGTTATTGGCAAGTGCAAAAGTACATCTGGTACACCAGTAGGCATAAAGGCTGTATGTTGCTGCATGAATAGCAGGGCTGTTGCCTTTTTTAAATGTATTTATTATTTCATCAATTGAAATGATAGCCTTTCTGTATGTGGTAAACATTGTGCGACATATTGCTTCTAGGGCACTGCAGGAATGAAGAAAATGATCTTGTGTCTCTTTTTCTTTGTGACATAGCCCACACATGGGGTCTATATTTGTATAGAATCTATGAAATATAAGGAAATAGGTTGTGGGTAGAGCATTGAGATTAAGCTTAAGTAGAAAATCAAATAATTTTGGTTCTAATGACCATTTTCTGAACTGTTGCAGTAGTTGCCTGTTGTCTATTCCAAAAACTGATGGATGTATATTAGGTGTCTGGTTTGGATATAGTATATTATAAATGTCTCAGTATGTATAATTGTTGTCATTATTGAGTGATATTTTGTTGTATATTGGCTTGAGTTCTTCAATCAGTGTGGATAGATATCCATATGAAGGGGGTGGTCTGTCTGTGGGTATTATACTGATTACACACTCTAGGTCTGGAAATCTTTTTATGGTTGCTGTTATTAGATTTACTGATTTCTGTGTGTAAAAAACATTGATTGTATGGAGTCCAAGTCCATTGCTATGTGGTGGTCTGCTCAGATTTTTTAAAGAGATTTCCACTGTCTTTCTCTTCCATATTAGTTTGTTACAGATTGACGAGATTTTAGATATGAATGTTTTTGCAAATTTGATTATAGGTGTGTAGTATGTAATTTTTGTAATTATAAGTTGATTAAATAGTGCTACCTTTGTGTATATTGACAGGTGTGTAGTATGTAATTTTTGTAATTATAAGTTGATTAAATAGTGCTACCTTTGTGTATATTGACAGGTATGACTTTTCAAGTGAGGCTGTGATGTTTTCAGCATCTTTTTTAAATTTATTTTGAATTTTTTGCCTCATTCCATTGGTTCCAAGGTAGAATGGGAAACCAAAAAAAGCAGATGGTTTACCATTAAACATCTCTGTACAGTGCTTGCCTGTGTATATTGACCATGTAGCAGTTTTATTTGTGTTAATTTTTAAATTAAAATTTGAGGTATAATTCTTGATTATCTCTTGTAATATGGGGAGGTTCTTTTTAGAGGGGAGGAAAACAGTTACATCGTACATATAGGCTATGCATGATATATTTAATGCAGTGTTTGGAATTTGAATGCCTTTTATTTTTTTCTGTATCTCTATTAATAGAGGATTTATATATATTGTAAAGAGCAAGGCACTTAGGGGGGATCCTTGTGGGATGGATTGACTCCGTCTGAAGTCTGGTGATTTTTTCCCATTCAATGTGATGTGAATTTCACAGATGAGTAGCATATTGGCTATTATATATAGTAGGGATGGAGGGGTTGTTGTTTTTTTTCAGCACGTCTAATAATTTGGCTATAGGCACTGAGTCAAAAGCTGCCTCAATGTCTAGTTGAACTATAATTGGTGCATATTTCTTTTCTTTTTTTTACTACTTTGATAATTGTTTTGTACATTAAGGCATCCTGGCCAATGGATGATCCTTTTTTGGCATATTGTGCTGATGATAACACAGGGAGTATGTGTTGTTCTATTTTTTTCTTTATCACTCTTTCAAGAATTTTTATTCCTAAAGGTCCCATTGAAATTGGTCGTAGATTAGATAAAGATGATATTGCTGTTGGTTTTTTGTTAAATGGAACCATTGCAATTGGGTATAGACTTTGTATGTTGTAAATTTTTTGGGATATGTAATTTGCTAGATCGCACAGGTATTTTGCTGTGAAGTGACTAAAATGTTTGAACACAAATTTGGGAATTCCTTGTGGTCCTGGGTGACATGTGTTTGTTATTGTTGCAAGTTGAAATACAATGTCAGTTGTTGTTATTGGTGTGTCTGTTTCAGGGTCTCCAAATATGTCTTCATTTGGTATGTACACACTCTGTTTTTGCAGTTTTTTTTAAAGTGTTGATATATTGGGTTTATCATGTTATGTCCAGCTGTTATAGAACCATTTATTTCAAGTACCATAGGCACTCTGACTGTGGATGAGTATCCCAATGCCCACCGTATGTATAATCTGGTCCAAGTATGTTGTCATGTAAGGCATATTTTTTTCTTTTTTATTGCTACATATTGCTTTAGTGTATTGCATGTATTGTTGTACATTTCTGTGTTTTTTAAATTGTGTTTGATTATCTGTAGTTGGTCTGGAAATGGTTATTCTTTTATGTAGTTCATCTGCCAAAGCTAATAATCTGGTGGGGAGTGTTGAATTGCAAGTAATATAATTGATGTTAAAAGAAAGTATATTGGTGAATGCTATATACTTTTGTACTGGATCGAGTGACATGTTTTGAAGTTTTTGGAGCATTATATATGTTTCTGAATATAAGAATTCAGTTGTTTGTGCTGGAAGAAGTATTCGCATAATCTTTTGGAGGGCTATTGTTGTTTCTGTATTTTTGTTAGGTCGAGGGTGATGAACTGGGCAGCATGATCTGAGATTTATAGATGGACAGAGTTCAAGATTAAAATAATGATGTAACATTGGTGAGTAGAAACACAAATCAATAAGTGACTTATATCTATTGTTATTAAAAGATATTGAGTTTGATGGGAGAAAACCTTCAGTACGCATAAGTGGGATTGTTATTTGATGGATCCATTTGGTGACAAAAGTTTGGTAGGTCATGTTGAAATCTCCCAGGAGTATTATGGGATTTGGTGTTGCTGTAAGCATTGAATTTATTGTTGCTATTATTCTGGAGATGATGACAGGGTCTGGTGGTATATATACAAATACTAGGTTAAGTGTGATATTTTTATGATGGAGTGTTAATATGATAAGATTAGAGTCAATATGTATAATTTTAAAAGAATTGAAAGGGCAGTTGTGGGATATAATTATGCCTGTGCCACCTGATGGTGATGATGATTGCCTTGAGCAGGCACAAAAACCTTGGCTGACTAAATATTTTGATGGATCAATTTGAGAGCTGCTGTATATTTTTGTTTCCAATAGCACCAGTATGTGTGGTTGTGTTGTATGTAATCATTTTTTGAGATCAAAAAGTTTTTTGGTGGCATTTAAGCCTCTAATGTTGAGAGATCCAATTTTTATCTTCATGTTTTTAGAATAATTTTTTAACAGGGTATAGATTTTTATTTATTTTTAATACTAAATTTTTGTTTATATTGCAGTAGATGGATGCTGATATATATTTAAGACATTGTTGGGTTTATTATCAGTTTTTCTTTCATTTAATATTGGTTCAGACTCTATACAGGCAATTTGTGATGAAACTGAACAGGTGTCCATTTGTTGTTGGCTTACATCCATTTCTATTTCATCATTTTCTAAGTTGTATATGTCTTATGAGTTGTGCTTTTGGTCTGTTTTTTTTGCCTTTTTGGATTCATGGTTTTTAGGTGGTCTACCTGGCTTTCTTTTTCCCTCTGGTGTATTCTCTTGAATAGGTGGAAGAGGGGCTTCTATTGCATCCATTATGTTTGATGCAGTTTTGTTTATAATTGTAGTTTTTTTTTTTATTGGTATCTTTATATTATCTGGATTTATATTTTCATTATATAGCTGTGTGTGTTTATTTTCTGTTTGTTGATTTTTACTTGGTACACCTTTTGTTTTATTGAGATGCTGATCCTGTGATGTAATTGCTGTATTTTGTGTTGTGGTTTTTTGCGAGTTATTTTCATTTGAATCTTGGGTGTCTGTGTTAGTTTTTGTGTTATTATTTTTTGGTTGGTCTTTGGGATAGGCAATTCTGTCCATTATCATTTTTGTTTGTGGGTGTTTGAATATGTTTTTCCCTGTTTCTATTATTGGGTTGCCAATGGATGTAGTGTTATTATAAATTTTATTTTCATCATCACTGGGTTGTTCTGGGGAGAGAATTTTAGTTTGTTCACAGTGATTGCTTTTTGTGTTATCGCACTGAGTTGCTAGGTGTCCTCTCTGTCCACAGCCAAAACAATGTGGCTTTAGACCTCTTATGTGAAGCGAGAGTGTCGCTTCTTGATCTGTAATCTGTGTTGGAATCATTGAGGTGTATATGTTTTTATGTAGTTTTATTTTAAATTCAAAATGATTACTACATATCAGTATAGGTGTGTCTTTTAAATATATAGGTTGTAGGGCAATTACTTTTCCAAACGGGTTTATTATTTTTTGAAAATCTTGTACGTTGTATTTAAGATAAGTATTTTTAAGCACTCCAGTAATTATATTTTCTGGTTTTTATCTATAATTACGAGTGCGTAATTATCAAGTGCTAAAATAGTGGATTGAAAACGTTCTTTTTGCTGCTGAGTATACAAATCAATGGTTATATATTGAGAATTTGGATGGTCAGCGATACAAGAGATTGTTTCCCATAGTGCATTTTGCATGATTGCTTCATATAATAAAGCTTTTGGGAAATGATATGATGAGCATTGATTATCGGTTACTGCGAGTACTAACAATGTTGGTGAAAAAAATTTGCGAAATGTTTCAAATAACATATGAGGCACCATATTACTGAAATGGTCCGTCACATTTTCAAGCGTTTCTTTTGTCCAGATTGTGGTGGGGGTTGATTTTCTTCTCGAGTGTTTAGATCAAGATTTTTTATATCATTTGTGTTTGTTCTACGGAAACACAGTATTTGGGTTGGTGCTGTAGTATTGCTATTACTTTTAAGTACTTTTGCATATGAAATAGGCGATGTTCAAACTAACAATGTTGTTAATTTCGTATTAGTGCTTAATTCACTCATGCTTGACTGGGCAGTAGCCATGATTTATTCTGGCTCAAGTCAGTATTTTTTTTTTTTTAAAAAAAGATATGAAAGCACATTGATATTTTTCAAAAAACACTATTAATATCTATTATATGATTCAATTTTTCCTGTATTATGTTTGTTTTGCGAATAGCAAGTTGGAACAAAAGAAAAAAATAAATACTTACATCGGAGAACTTAAGGATTGCTTCTTACCTCAGCAGAGATTTGCTGCGGGATTATTATTATTATTATTATTATTATTATTATTATTATTATTATTATTATTATTATTATTATTATTATTATTATTATTATTATTATTAATGAATTTTTTTGGTTATCTGTGGTGGCAGATATCACAAAAATTATGCATGACATTTTTTTTTTGGTTGTCAGGTTTTGGTAATGTTTTTATATTTAATATGTGGCCCAAGATACCTATTTTTTTTTTACAATGTAGCCTAAAGACATCCAAAATAAATAAACATTCCTGGTTTAAATAGTAAAATTTAAGATATTTTTAGTAAAACCTTAGAAATTTAAAAGAAACTTTTTAATTTTGTTCAATGTTTAACAGAAGCAACATTTGAATCAATAATTATGAGAAAATGAATCAAACTGATTTTCTTATCAAAATAATTAATTTTCAAATTTGTTTGCAATGTCTTAAAATCTTTTAAGCAGAAATATTGGTACAGATTTTTCAAATATGTTATACTGGTTTAATGGATGGAAACAAAAACACAAAATCTCTATCCTGTGCTTTGGTTTGAGAATATCCTTCATATTCAATAAAATACTGTTGAGGTATTAAAATAACATTACAGTTCATGTGTATAGGGTGTAATTCCCTTCTGATTAAAATTACATATAAATATTGTGCTAGTAAATTAAATAGAGTTACATAGATTTTAATATTTCACAATATTAACAGGAAATAGATCAAAAGAGTTTATAATTGTTGATAGAATAAAATTAATGGATTTAAAATGATTACTGGAAGACCTTAACACTCTCATTCCAAGACTCTTTAGATTGGCCAAATAAGTGAATTGAAGTACAAAGATAAGACAGCCACTCTTTTCTTTTCAAAAGCTCTACCTTGTGTTTTGGTTTGAGAGTATCCTTCATACTCAACAAAATACAATTGAGTATTAAAATAATATTACAATGCATGTGTGGCTTAAAACCTGTAGAGGTACCTACTATCGCATTTTAATACGCATGTTCTTGAGGCTACAGCCTTAATAAATATGACATATGAATACTCTAGTAAATTAATATGAGAAAAGTTTATTTATAAATATATCCAGTGATGAACCATTATCTATTGCAAGAAAAAAAAAAGAATAATAGCTTATCAACCAGAACAACACTTCTCATTGATAGTATATTATTAACATTATGTGTAACCACATGCTTTCAATATATCTAAGAATCTTTCCAACTAATCAAGAAATAGCTATAGATTCATTACTATTGTTATCTTTATTAGTCTCATGGTGAAGCATTATTACAAAAATTTTGAACAAATATCAAGAATATATATCCTTTAAAGAAATTCCCAACAGAATTAGAACAAAATATGAAATTTTTAAATGTTCCTGGATGAGAAGACCCTCTTATGGTAAAACCCAAATTACTCTTTATGCAAATCCCATGCAAACAGGAAAATACTTAGCATATTCATCCAATTATATCAGAATATAAAAATTAAAATTTACTTTTACTGTTGAACAAAAAAAGATTTGTTCAGAATCAGGAAATTTGGGGGAAAAAGTCTAATATATAACAAACTTATATGAAAAATTGTTATTCATAAGCTATCATTAAGAAAACCTTAAATATACAACAAAAAGGAAAAGAAACAACAACAATAAAAACATTTATAGATGCTATAATGTACTTACATATGCAAGTAAATGCTGAACAACAAGTACTTCATCAATGGTGAAAACATATATCAGTGAAACTAGACACCTTATCAAAAATAATTAATGATACATAAAGTAATGAGAAATCTCTAAAGTAATAGACTAAGCATGTTCTAATAAAAATGTTCAATCACAAAACAAAAAAATACAGGAGAAAGAGAAGTAAAAAAGAAATTAAATAAACTACCTCACATGACAACTGCAAATAAATCTGTGTCAATTGAATGTGATAATCCATAATATTTTGAAATTAAACCATTAAACATCACTTGATCACTATTTCTTATGCTAGCACATTACTGTTATTAAAACAGGAAGAACTCTCCATATAGTAGTGCCACTCAGTGCCAATCAGAGTAATCAATGGATGCCAGAAGGCCTGTGCATAAAATCCCTATCTAATGCCTACTCATCCAATATCTCCGGACTAGTTTCTGGCTTGTAGCCTTCATCAGTGAGGAGCTTTGGATCTGAGAGCACTGCACCTAAATCTTAGGATCTAATGTAACCCTCTGGAAGCCACTCTTTATCTCTACTTAACTACAAAACTATGAGACTTAAATTAAAAACATAAATAATTTCTATTTAAGCTCAATAGCTTATATAGTCATATGGCTTTGAATCCAGTTCAGTACCCATATATTTTGGTGTCTTTGGCTCTTTAACAACCATATCCACCACTATCCTATTATGCAGGATTGGTGTTAAAACATTAAACATCACATGACCACTATTTCTTATGCTAGCACATTACTATTATTAAAACAGGCAAAACTCTCATATAGTAGTGCCACTCAGTGCCAACCAGAGTAATCAATGGTTGCCAGAAGGCTTATGCATAAAATCCCTATCTAATGCCTACTCATCCAATATCCCCAGACTAACTTCTGGCTTGTGGCCTTCATCAATGAGGAGCTTTGGATCGAGAGCATTGCACCTAGATCTTAGAATCTAATGCAACCCTCCGGCAGCCAGCTTTTATCTCTACTTAACTACAAAACTATGAGAATAAAATTGGAAAACACAATAATATTTTCAATCTAAGCTCAATAGCTTAGGTAGTCATATGGGTTTGAACCAAGTTCAGTACCCATACATTTTGGTGTCTTTGGCTCTTTTAACCATAGTCACCACTATCCTATTAGGCAGGATTGGTGTTAAACCACTAAACATCACATGATCACTATTTCTTATGCTAGCACATTACTGTTATTAAAACAGACAAAACTCTCCAATCCTGCCTAATAGGATAGTGGTGGCTATGGTTGTTAAAGAGCCAAAGACACCAAAATGTATGAGTACTGAACTGGGTTCAGAGCCATATGACTATATAAGCTATTGAACTTAGATTGAAAATATTATTGTGTTTTTTATTTTATTCTCCTAGTTTTCTCATAATTTTGAAGTTAAGTAGAAATAAAAGGTGGCTGCCAGAATGTTACATTAGATACTAAAATCTAGGTGCAGTGTGCTCAGATCCAAAGCTCCTCACTGATGAAGGCCACAAGCCAGAAACTAGTCTGGGGATATTGGATGAGTAGGCATTAGATAGGGATTCTATGCACAAGCCTTATGGCATCCATTGAATACTCTGATCAGCACTGAGTGGCACTACTATATGGAGAGTTTTGCCTGTTTTAATAACAGTGATGTGTTAGCATAAGAAATCATGATCATGTGATGTTTAGTGGTTTAACACCAATCCTGCCTAATAGGATAGTGGTGGCTATGGTTGTTAAAGAGCCAAAGATACTAAAATATATGGGTACTAAACTGGGTTCAGACTCATATGACTATATAAGCTACTGAGCTTAGATTGAAAATATTATTGTGTTTTAAATTTTTATTCTCATAGTTTTAAATAGATAAAAGGTGGCTGCCGAAAGGTTGCATTAGATCCTATGATCTAAGTGCAATGCTCTCAGATCCAAAGCTCCTCACTGACGAAGGCCACAAACCAGAAATTAGTCTGGGGATATTGGATGAGTAAGTATTAGATAGGGATTTTATGCACAAGCCTTCTGGCATCCATTGATTATTCTGGTTGGCACTGAGTGGCACTACTATATGGAGAGATTTGCCTGTTTTAATATTTTGAAGTTAGTCATAGAAAAAAATAGTTAGTCATAGAAAAAAATAAAACAACCAGGAGGACCTTTATAGATAACTATATAACATTTTTATTGACTGTTTTTTTTAGAATAGATTAATTGGTTAGAGCATCACTTTAAATCCTCTATTCACAAATCTAAAAGTTAATGGCTCATTTTCCATGCTAGTACTGTTATTGGTCAGGGCAGCAATATCTGATAAAGAGCAAAAAATAGTATCACTTAAAATGTTTTGATCTATAATATCCCTGTACATTATTACTAACATCCGAATGTATTTGAAAAAATATAAAATTTGAATTTTTCTAAAATCATTTAGTAATTAAACTAGATAATAGAAATATTTCAAGGTACAATTACAAGTGCGATACTATCATCACATACTTTCAGACAAATATATATATTGTAACGATCCGGAGAAATGGAGCTTAACATCATCTGCACTACAGGGCACCATCTAGGCATTTGAACCTAGAAAAATTTATAAAGTAGGCAGATACGTAAGTAAAAAAAAATTTTTTTTTCTTTTTTTTAAATTTTGATCCCAGTCGTTAGCCCAAGTCATTAGCTCAGGGAGTAGCAGAGATTTAGTAATATAATATCTTATCTAATTATATTTCAATACTAAAAAATAAATAAAATAAGCCACTGCCAGTAATTAACATACAAAAATTTATTTATGCACATATATATATAAAATTTAACATTATTATTTTAGTATGTTTATTTTAGATTTTAATTTGATTTTATAATTTAAATTTACATTTTAATTTTTATAATATTATAAGTTTACATTTTAATTAAGTTCGCACAGATGCGATTATAAAAGCTTGTTTTAATATGTTGCATATAGATCGGTTACATAGATTTCAACGGTTAAAAACATTTCAAAATAAACATAAACGATCAAAATATAAAATCATTGATACTGACAATTGCAGAGAGAAATTTATAAGTAACCCAATAGTATTCACCATAAGATACTTGCATTGTCACCAATAACTTAAAAGACATCCAAATAAATACATTTTAGATACATACTGTGAGGTATCATTATTTATCGAATGTCTATATATTTTGATCAAATATGAAATCCAAAACATAATTAACCGATAATGAATCCATGCAAACGTCTATAAACAACTTAAATTTAATGCATTTTTATTTAGTGTCGAGTATGAATAGACTACATAGATTTGCATTTAAAAATAAAACATTCTATCCCTATTTAACCTTAGGCTAAAGGTTCGCAGCCAAAACTGGCATCAATTTATCTGATATATCGATGCATTCAATGTAATACGAAATACGGCAGCACCAAAAAGTTAAGAGAAGAAATTGCCTCTCATCAAATAGGAATATTACATCTATCTGACAAGAAGAGCAATAAAAAAACTCCATAGAAAGGAACTGCATTCTCCATCTTATAATTCTTTCCATAGGCAAACAGGTGACTGTGGCATATGAAACGATTCTGCCCGTAGCAAATCTGATATTACATCTACTAATCACACCAATATATCCCATCCATTGACCCAATTCAACTATGACACAAATAACCTAAGATTACCCTCCCCTAATATATCTTTACAAATCTATACAGCCATTCACGCCCGACTTAAGTTTAACATTTATATAATTAATTTAACGAAAAACAATAATCATAATAAAACTTAAAGAACAAAAAATAAATAAATAAATGGAAATGATTATACAAAAGAAACACATCAAATAAAATTATAACTAGTTAATAAATATTTTAGTTTGGTCAGATAGGATTCTATTGCAGTATTTACCAAAAAGTTTTAAAATTTGGAGTTCTTATTGTTTACGATTTTTTAAAACGTCCAATTTTATCCATTGCTTGCCATGAACGTGAATTCCCATGTTGTCCTAAGATTGGTATTCTGTTGGCCGATTTATTTATCCATCCGGAGGTTTTTGCTTTAACTGGTCCTCAATGTAGAAAATGATAGTTCATTTTTCCTTTTTTCTTAGCAGAACTAAAAGGATTGAAGAGTGCGTCTTTTCAATCCCTTCTCCTTCACCTCCACACTAACACATATCTGTCACATCTCTCAATAATAATCCATCATAATTAATAATTTCCAAACTTGTCTTTTTATATTAACTTGAAGGATTGAATTTACATTGCGTCATCGATGAGATGGTCTTTTCACTGAGGTCCGATTCCATTGCTTTTCTCTTCATTGGCTATTAGTTTCTATTGTTTTCCTATCTGACTGATGCTTTTACATTTAAATACCCAAGGCTAGTTTACATTTAACTAATTAAAACAATCATTTCCTTTTCTGATTAATTAATGTGTTTTCCAAGATTAAAGATATATTTTTATCTCTAAATCTTTTTAAGTTTTTGTTTTTAAAATACCTTTCTATTTTTAATAAAGTTTTATTTTAATAATTTTTTTTATCTGTGCGATTTATATATACGAGTTTAAGATGATATTTAATTTCAATTTTTAAGTCTTAAAGAAACTTTTTAAATGCAAACTTCTTATTTTAACTTCATGTTTAATAATAAAAAAACAATGTAACGTCGTCTGTGCTCGTTACATATCAGTAAAGTTGCTTAAAAATAAAATGATCAAAAAAAATATTTTACTTAGGGTTAGTAATTACGGTACACGATTAACGAAGACATTTACAAAAACATCCGGTTAGTAATTTTACAAAAAGACTATATACAAAAAAAAAATGTTTACTATCATTTTCTTAAGGACCATTTACGTTTACACCTCCTCCCCACAAGAGTTCTATTTTTTTATACATTTTATTTTTACACACGGCATGACAAGCAAATTATTTAAATTATTTAGGAAGGTTGCATTGAAGTAAATATGTTTTGAAAGATAATGAGTTTATGTGTGTATATTTGCAGCACAATTATAAATACCACCAACTTATTTATGACTGATTAAAATGCTTACATAGGATTACACTGAAGTAAATTCCCAAAAGTACTCTCTGTAAGGTACCACATTTACCATCATAAACTTACGTGGCTGTGCACTCCTATACACATTAAAGCATAATTTATATTAACAACTAAAAAGAAAAACATATCAATTGCAACCTTTTGACTTTCTTTTTAACCAAATACAGTTTAAAATTATTTATACTTTCTCATGTTTAATATATGTGCTATTTTTTTCTGGCAGTGCTTTTATAAGATTTAAAGTATCCGACTTTATGTAAACAGATAAACATATTTCATTTTGAAAAAAGAAATTTACTCAGGGTATCCGTGGTTTATATTAATAGATCGGCCCCAGTTGGGCGCCAGTTGTAATGATCCAGAGAAATGGAGCTTAACATCATCTGCACTACAGGGCGCCATCTAGGCATTTGAACCTAGAAAAATTTATAAAGTAGGCAGATACGTAAGTAAAAAAAATTTTTTTTTCTTTTTTTTAAATTTTGATTCTGGTCATTAGCCCAAGTCACTAGCTCAGGGAGTAGCAGAGATTTAGTAATATAATATCTTATCTAATTATATTTCAATATTAAAAAAATAATAAAATAAGCCACTGCCAGTAATTAACATACAAAAATTTATTTACGCACATATATATATATAATTTAACATTATTATTTTAGTATGTTTATTTTAGATTTTAATTTGATTTTATAATTTAAATTTACATTTTAATTTTTATAATATTATAAGTTTACATTTTAATTATGTTCGCACAGATGCGATTATAAAAGCTTGTTTTAATATGTTGCGTATAGATCGGTTACATAGATTTCAATGGTTAAAAACATTTCAAAATAAACATAAACGATCAAAATATAAAATCATTGATACTGACAATTGCAGAGGGAAATTTATAAGTAACCCAATAGTATTCACCATAAGATACTTGCATTGTCACCAATAACTTAAAAGACATCCGAATAAATACATTTTAGATACATACTGTGAGGTATCATTATTTATCGAATGTCTATATATTTTGATCAAATATGAAATCCCAAAACATAATTAACCGATAACGAATCCATGCAAACGTCTATAAACAACTTAAATTTAATGCATTTTTATTTAGTGTCGAGTATGAATAGACTACATAGATTTGCATTTGAAAATAAAACATTCTATCCCTATTTAACCTTAGGCTAAAGGTTCGCAGCCAAAACTGGTGTCAATTTATCTGATATATCGATGCATTCAATGTAATACGAAATACAGCAGCACCAAAAAGTTAAGAGAAGAAATTGCCTCTCGTCAAATAGGAATATTACATCTATCTGACAAGAAGAGCAATAAAAAAAACTCCATAGAAAGGAACTGCATTCTCCATCTTATAATTCCTTCCATAGGCAAACGGGTGAGTGCGGCGTATGAAACGATTCTGCCCATAGCGAATCTGATATTACATCTACTAATCACACCAATATATCCCATCCATTGACCCAATTCAACTATGACACAAATAACCTAAGATTACCCTCCCCTAATATAACTTTACAAATCTATACAGCCATTCATGCCCGACTTAAGTTTAACATTTATATAATTAATTTAACGAAAAACAAAAATCATGATAAAACTTAAAGAACAAAAAATAAATAAATAAATAAATAAATAAATGGAAATGATTATACAAAAGAAACACATCAAATAAAATTATAATTAATTAATAAATATTTTAGTTTGGTCAGATAGGATTCTATTGCAGTATTTACCAAAAAGTTTTAAAGTTTGGAGTTCTTATTGTTCAAATGAATATAAAGTTCTTACGATTTTTTAAAATGTCCAATTTTATCCATTGCTTGCCATGAACGTGAATTCCCATGCTGACCTAAGATTGGTATTCTGTTGGCCGATTTATTTATCCATCCAGAGGTTTTTGCTTTAACTGGTCCTCAATGTAGAAAATGATAGTTCATTTCTCCTTCTTTCTTAGCAGAACTGAAGGGATTGAAGAGTGCGTCTTTTCAATCCCTTCTCCTTCACCTCCACACTAAAACATATCTGTCACATCTCTCAATAATAATCCATCATAATTAATAATTTCCAAACTTGTCTTTTTATATTAACTTGAAGGATTGAATTTACATTGCATCATCGATGAGATGGTCTTTTCGCTGAGGTCCGATTCCATTGCTTTTCTCTTCATTGGCTATTAGTTTCTATTGTTTTCCTATCTGACTGATGCTTTTACATTTAAATGCCCAAGGCTAGTTTACATTTAACTAATTAAAACAATCATTTCCATTTCTTATTAATTAATGTGTTTTCCTAGATTAAAGATATATTTTTATCTCTAAATCTTTTTAAGTTTTTGTTTTTAAAATACCATTCTATTTTTAATAAAGTTTTATTTTAATAATTTTTTTTTATCTGTGCGATTTATATATACAAGTTTAAGATGATATTTAATTTCAATTTTTAATTCTTAAAGAAAATTTTTAAATGCGAACTTCTTATTTTAACTTCATGTTTAATAATAAAAAAACAATGTAACATCGTCTGTGCTCGTTACAATATATATATATTTAAAACATATATAAAGGTATGGATTAAATAAGCACAAAAGATATTAGTGCATGCTAAGTATGTGTGTGCATTCATATATACAAATAAAATAAGTAGTATTTAATAAAATATTATATCTGTAAAAATAAATGTATGTGCATGTATGCTGAAGGTATACACATAATATTAAAAAGCACTTAGATTTATTAAAGAGTTTTAATTAAAAGAGTAAATCTTATTCTGATAAAGATTAGCTATACTGATAAATAATCAATATTAGCAGAGATAATAATTTTAGTTCCCGATCAAATTTGTTGATAATGAAAACTCAATTGTTAAAAATAAATCATTGAAATGTGAACTATCTGATCACAAGAATTGAATATGGGAACTCTAAATATGATCCACCACAGAGGCAGCTGATGGCCAATCAAAAGAGACATTTTACAACCCTCATAGTGTGTGTAGATGGACAAGAACAGTGACTTGCTAGATGAAGCTCCAGGAATGCAGATGTGCCATTCAATGGGTGTGCCATTCAATGGGTGCTCCAATCATCCCCACTTCCTCCAGACATGTGAAAGTAAACTTAGAGACTTACAATAGGTCTTATCAATCTACACTATTATTTTTGTAAGCCTTTGGGCCCATAATGTTATGTCTATAGAGTATGTATATAATGAGTGTATAATATATATTGGATATAATTACTTCATATTTAACCCTCTGTAAATAAAATTCTGTTAACTTTAAAATACTTGAGGTCATTTCATATTATTTTTAATTATGTTTGCAATCCAGCTGGCAATAGAGTGCCATTGGACACAGCAGTGTAATAATAACAATAATAATAATAATATAAAAATCATGTATTAAAAATATGTAAAGTCAATATTTGCTTTTCATCTCACATTAATTTTTGCTTTGTAGAAAACAACCTTTTAATTTTTTCCCTATATTTTGCTGTTAACAAATTTTCAATCAAATTTAAAATAAAGTGAACTTATATGTTTTAGAAACCTCATAGATATGGGTTTTTTCCTTTTTTATCAGCTTCTTTAAGTATTTTTATGTTTATAAATTAAAACAATTTGTAAATTAAGTAATGTCTAAAACTGGAAAAAGTTTTTTCTTTTAATTTTCCATCTTCTGGTTGATATTATGAATGATATTTTAGATTGTCATTCTCTCAGGAATTGTAAGCATATGAATAAACTTTTATTAGTTTTTTTTAATTCATGTTATGATTTTTCCTTAATATTTTTATGATTTTAAGTGTATTTTTTCCTGTTATATCTGAATGATAGCTCATGTGCAGAGTAAAAACTATTTTAGTTTCAAATGAAGATGATATTTATAATTAGTTGTATTTTTTTTGTTTCTGTGTTGATAGTATTGAAATAATTATAAAATTAAAATAAAATATATTTACAATAAGTTGAATAATACTGTAGTAAATTTCAAGGCATACTAAAGCACAAGCATAAATAATCATCTCAATTAGTTGTTAGAAAATGGTTAGGATAGAATATTTTAAAATCATTCCCTTAGTTTTTGTGAGTTTGTTTAATTGGATATTTAGCTACTTACTAAATACAATTCATTTTAGTCCCAAAATTTTATTAAATACTTTGAATGATTCAACATTATCATTTAATTTTGTTATATCAATTTCCAATATAACTTATTTATGCAATAATAATAAATAAATCCCCAAATCAAAATTTTGAAAAAAAAAAAAAAAAGCCTTTACCTAGTAGAAATTAAAAACTTTTTCCCTACTCATAAATATTAAATAATTAATTTATTTTAAAACAGTAAAAAAAAATAAAAATCTATTTCTAAGTCTACAATAATTAAAAATACTGCATAGAATTCCCTAGTAATGTCTATCTATTAAGATTTTTAAAAAACGTATTAACAAAAACATTAAAAAATTTTCTTCCTCTCTTGATATAATAGTTGTTTAATTTAGAATTTAGCACATAAAACTTCAAACATCGATTGTTGGTCTCTCCAACAGCACCATATAGATGAGCATTCCGATTGCAGGGTAGTTTTGAGTAGATTTCCTTCCTTGTTCTGTAATTTAGTTACAAATAGCTAGGTTCCATTTTCTGATCACTAATGGAAAATTAGACGCATTGACATTGAACCAGATAAATTAAAAGAACAATCCAAAGTCTGGTTAGAATTTAAAAAAAAAATTCAAGTTTTATCTATTCTATATTCAAACACAATCATACATATTATTGCACTATAAGATTGATTAAAGGATTTAACAACAAGAGATGTTCGTATATATATATACGAAATAGAACAACAAACATTTGTTTTTTATTATTTGTTTAATAATTATGAATCAGATTCAATACTTTGTAACTTGAAAAAATGTCTAACAAAAAATGTATAAAAGAAAATACTATAAAGTATTTTGTAAACAAAATAAATTTTTAATTAAAAACTATAAATGTTTATTTTAATAAAGGTAAGTGTTAACACCTGCCATGATTATTAATAAATTGCTAATTTCACCTGATGAATGGATAATTAAACTTAATAAAAATTTCAATAATTCATTAATTTAATCAGAGCTGCAAAATAAAGATAAAATATGTTGTTGTTTTTTAATTTGAAAAAAAAAAATCCCTATGCGCTGGAGAAGATCGGGGGGGGGGGGGGCTCATTTGAAAGATTTTATCAAATACATATGCGACGCAATTTAAATAATCTATTTTTCAATAATTATTTTAATTAACAGTGATTTTTTTGTAACGTATTATTTAAAAAATAAATAATGGAAGGAAAATTTAATAAGAGTAAATAAAACACAGAAATTACAATTTAAATGATTAAATAATAATAAGAATAATTAATTTTAATTATACTTAAAGATATAGAGATAAAGCTATTTTATAAAAAAATATGAATACAATCTAAAGATTTTAATTTAACTAAGTACTTTTTTTATTTAAAAAAACAAACAAACAAAACAAATAAATTGCTTAAATATAAGAAAAGCTTAAGAGTAAATGTAAAGATACAAATAATTATTTAAAATCAAAAGTTTTATATTATAAAAAAAATTAAAAATAAATAAAACTTTATACATTGCGAAGAAACCACATCGACAAATAATTCTCAGACAAAGGCATTTTTAAGCAGTCACCATAATACATATATGTGACCAGGCCAGTAAAATTAAATAATTTAATAGTTTATTACTTGGAAGTTGATAAGAAGTTCAAATACAGGAAGTGACTAAGCTAAAGTGATGCGTTGCATTGTGGCTTCTTATTTTTCGGAGTCAGTAATCTGTCAGCCACTATGCCTAGAGAAAACTGTTAGTCACTTTACCTTTTCTTTCCATTCTCCACCCTAAGTTTTTTCTATATTCTTCTCTATCCAACTCCATCCCATTTCCACAATATAATCTTTGTCAATTCCATGTTCTTTATATCTAAATCCCCTTATCTTTTTCCAAGCGCAGTACAAAAACCAAGAACCCACTTTCTGTATAATCACTATGCTTATATCTATTATAACTGTTCGATGGAATGTGAGACTTACCGTATCTGCCAACAGAGCACCACTAGGCTACTTAGAACCTAGAAAATTTATATAGTAGGCAGATACACAAGTTAAGAAAAAAATTTTTTATATATATTTTATTCTGTAGCTCAGCAGAGCAATAGAGATTAATAATAATGATACATATTATCAAAATACATTAATATTTAAAAAAAAAGAATAAAATAAGCCACTGCCAGTAATAACACACACACATTTATTTACGCACATATAAATAAAGGATGCTTGTCTTATAGCTAAAGATGCCATTGGATGGCGCTGTTTTCATGCTAAAACTATAAAATATGAACATTCACGGGCCATTGATTTTAATAATTTTTCTGTGCTTTTTTGTAATGCGAAAATAAAAACAAAACAAAATCGTCTTTTTTAAATATTATTTTTTATTAACGTATACAATTTAAATGATAATAATAAATGTAAAATAAAATCAACAAATTACAATTTGATTCGTGTTTTTTATATCGTATACTTTTTAAATTGTGTTACGGCTTTTTTTTATCAATTTTCTATCGGATATTTTTTTACTTGTGTTACGACTTTTTTTGTTGTTGTTTAACTAAAAAATAATAATCGTAATAAAAGTAAAAGTTGTTACGGTTAGATTTAGGGTTAGTTTTAGGGTTAGTTTTAGGGTTAGTTTTAGGGTTAGTTTAGGGTTAGGTTTAGGATTAGTTTTAGGGTTAGTTTTAGGGTTAGTTTAGGGTTAGGTTTAGGGTTAGTTTTAGGGTTAGTGTTCTGTTGTTTGTAAAGCTAAAATAAAAAAATTAAAAATCGTAACTGTACTTGGACAAAAGAAAGAAACTCAAACTTTTTTAAACAACAACAAACACATACAAATGTCTTCTTTACTTATTAAACATGTTTATAATATTTGCTTTTTATGAAATTTACAAAAAAAAACTGTATATTTGGACTTTTCTTACTGGATATTTTTTTTGTACCGCTCTTTTTTACTTCAAAAATATACAGATGGTAGAATCTTCTTTGTCTCATGGAATGTTACTAACAGTACATTACTTGACACGTTACCTAATTGCAACTCAATAAAAACATAGATATTTAACATTTTCCCAAATAAAAGTTCAATACAGTACGTTGTAAAAAGTCTTATAATTATTGCTTTAAAAAATCTGAACATTTCAATAGTTTAAAATAAAAAAAAATCCAATGAAAACAACATTTCAATACAATTCAAATACAAACTCTCTCATCAAGCCGTAATTATTTTATAAATTGTGCGAATTCGGAAAATGTATTTGCTGCTATGTGACATACATGCTGTACTGTGATGCGACATAGCGGCCTGCATTCTGTAGCACAACAAAAAAGTTGTATTATAGAAAACGCGGGTTTGAATGTGTCGGCCACGGAAACAGCATTTTTATGTGTTTTGGCATGAAAACCATGCCATAGAGTGGCATCTTTAGCTAAAAGATGAGTACCAAATAAAGAATTATTATTTTAGTCTAATCTTTATTTTCTTACAAAACATTATAACTTATTTTACTTTAGATTTCAATTTACAATTTAACTACTTTTTATTTTAAAAGTTCGCACAGATGAGTTTAACAATATTTTTAAGAGTGTCGAGTATGAATAGACTACATAGATTGCATTTGAGAAGAAAATATTCTATCCCTGATTTAACCTTAGGCCAAAAAGTTCGCAGTCAAACCAATGACAATCTATCTGATATATCGATGTATTCAATGTAGCATGAATACGACAGCACAAAATACCATACTGTCAGGAATGTACATCTGAACAGCATGGTTAATAGATGACATTGACTCTTGTCCAGACAGAAATACTACATCTATCTGATGTGAAGATCAATAATAAAAAAACTCCATAGGAAGGGACTGCATTTTCCGTCTTACTATCCCATTCCATAGGCAAAAAGGGAGTGTGCGGCATATACTGCGATCCTGCATGTAGCGAATCTCATACTACATCTACTAATTTCACCAATATATCGAATTCATTGACCCAATTTAACTACGAAACAAATAACCTAAGATTTACCCTCCCTTAAACTAATATAACTTGGTGAATCTATGCAACCATTCATGCCTGACTTGAATTTAACATTTATAAAAAGTTGTTTATACAAAAAAAATCATAATAAAATTTTAAAAGAACAAAAAAATAAATAAATGGAAATGATTTAAAAAAAGAAATATATCAAATAAAATTACTTATTAATAAATTAAGTTGGTCAGATAGGATTCTATTTCTATAAAATAGAGAACAAGTTTTAGAATTTAAAGTTCTTATTCTTTTCATATACTGGAGTTTTAGAATTATAGTTAAAGCTTATTAGAGTTCATAAAGTTCTTACAGTTTAAAAACGTTCATCTTTATCAGTTGCTTGCAGTTTGGGATCCAGCATTAATTCCCCCAATGTCCTATGGTCCATAGTATAAGAAAATGATTGGTCATTTCTCTTTCCTTCTTTTTTTTTTCAAGCAAAACTGAAGGGATTGAAGAGTGTGTCTTTTCAATCCGTTCTCCTGCAACACATATAACACACCTCTGCTGTCACATCTCTATCTTCTCTCCCAGCTTTTTCTTCACTCACTAAAATTTATTTCCAAACTTTTTCTTTTTATATTAATTTTGCGGATTAACTCAACATTACGTCATGACGATGGTGATGGTCTTTTCGTTGAGGTCCGTTTCCCCGATGGATTTCTTTCATTGGCCATTCTGTTCCTATTGTTTTTTCTCTCCTATGTGACCTTTACTTATATATTTTGAAATGCCCAAGGGCTAGTTTACTTTTAACTAATTAAAATAATCATTTCCATTTTACAATAGCATCTTTAATTAAGTCTTTTAAGTTCTTTTTTCTGAAAATTTAGTTTTAAAATACATTTTTTTCCCCTAATAAAGTTTTCTTTTAATAATTTTTTTATGTGTGTGATTTTATATATATATGAGTTTAAATGATTTTTAATTTTCAATTTTTAATTCTTTAAAAAGAAGTTTTTATATGTGAACTTTTCAATGTCTAATTTTTAAAACAAATAATGTAACGGTGTATGTGCCCATTACACTATTCTTCCACAACATTATTTGTACCCTTTCTGCTTGTAGACATTTACATTCAATTAACAAATGCCTAATATTTTCTATGTTTTCCTTACACAACTTGCAGACTAAATCACCAACATTTTCCCATTTATGTGTATATTCCGCTTGTTGCTAAAGATCCTGTTTGAGTTTTAAATAATAAACTACTTTCCTTGGTATTATCATAAATTAACTTGCACCCAATATTCTGTTTACTACTATATATATTGAAACTCTTTTTACTCTCCATCTCTCCAACTCCCTATTTTTTAATAATGCATCTATTCTTCTATCCCATTCCTTGTCACTATAACACTCAACAATTCTCCTAATATAATCATCCCATATTTTGTATAAGTATACTGATATTATTTATCCAAATCTTCTGCATACTGTACTACCTTTTTCACCCATCTTGTTGCCTGTCTTTTACTCATTCAATTAAATATTTTTTGGCTATTATCTTATCCATAAAATCCCACCATATTTGATCATTATTGGTAATATATACAGTGTTATCCTCCTTTAATACAATTCAATATCTTGTATTTGAAACCACACCATAAATTTTGATGAGCTTTAATGTATACATGACTTTTTCAATTTACTTTAGAGCCATCTATTGTAAACTTGAGTAAGCCAATAAACATCACATGACCACCACTTCTTATGCTTGTGTAGAACTGTTTTAGGCACTAGATGGGGATTTTATGCACAAGCCTTCTGGCATCCATTGATTACTCTAGCTTGCTATGTGTGGCAATACATATAGTGAGTTTTGCCTGTTTTAAACTTGAGTAAACAAGTATTTATACAAATTCCTAGACTGTTTGATAAAAACATCATAAAGTCAATAACAAAGAAAGCTTCTTGACTCTTCACCATAAATATTAATACTATGTAGAATGTAAGTTTACCATTGATTACAGGCAGCTTAGAGAGTATTTGCTTTTAATTATATATAAAATTAATATATAAATTTTCAATTTTCAATTTACATTAACAGTGAGACTAAAATTGTTATGTATTCTTTTATCCTAATAAGGGTCTTTTCTATTTGACAAAATAAAACCAATTTTTATTCCAAATATAATTACATTCTAAAAAACTATATTCTTATACATGAAAACATTATCCAATTATATAGATTGTACACATTCTAATTGTGCATTATGCCTTAATTAAAATAGCTAAGATGCACAAAATACTAAATGTTTTAAATTTTAATTCAGTAATATTCTTTATAACCTTTTAAAACTAAAACTACAGCAATTGCACTTAAAATGACCTTATATAATGCTATTAATGCATTAAGTAATATTTAAAGTGCATATTAATAGTCTGTTAAAAGTACAAATTTAAATAATGTTGTTTAAAGTATAAATAATGTACTAATATTTATTAAAATAATGCAGTTTTTATTGTAAGTAAATCTACATTTTAATAATTATCCATTAAATCTATGAAGTTAGTTAGCTTAAAATATTTTAAATAAATCATTAGATAATATTAAGTAAGACAAAGCATTGTCCAATTAAAGAAGTTTTAGACATATATATCTTTGTGTATGCTTGCATGTATGTTATTTTACAATATTTAATTTTCTACCAATAATTATTATTTTAAGTAAAAAGTATTAAAGAATTTACTTGTATTTAATACTTAATAAATACTAAATAGATATGAGAAATAATTTATTTCACACAATGTTAATTTAATAATATTTAGTTTATTAAATAATTATATTAAAAAATAATTATTACAAATTTAAATATTAGATAAGTTAAATTGCTATTTTTAGAATATTTTCTTTTTCTTTTTTCTGTCATTCTTTAATTAAATCTAAAAATAGAACTTAAACTTGGTGATTGGAAATAGATTTTATCGGATGATTGATTTCAGTAGTCAGCTAATCAATTGGGAATAGCTATATAAGAGAGGGGAAATAGGTGTGCATAATTATATGCATGAAAAATTATCAATAAAGTCCTAAACAATTTAAAACATTTATTTTGCTAAAAGAAACAGTTAATATTTTTGTTTTTTAAAAAATGTGTTTCAAATTTTATCTTTATTTAAACCAACAATAATATGAAATAAAAAGGTTACAAGTGAACTCTCTAAGGAAGAAAAAAGGCTACATTAATATTTATTTACTGGAGCAATTGGAGAAAAGAAAAATACATGAATGGCTTGGACAAAGTTGCAATATTACTGGCATTTTTACTATAATTTATAGAAAAAGATGACCCTTATAGAAACAACAGACCATGGAATGGTGTATTACATAAGAATTTGTTTATTGTATTATAGAAATCTTTTTCTATTTGCTTACAAACTTTTATATGATTATAAAATAACATAGTATTAACTCCTGAAATGAACTATTTAATCTTCTGCAATAATATTGTAAATGTTTTTAATGACTTACAATATAAGATGTTTAAAACTTGAATTACTAACTTATTCATCTAATATGTTATGATATTATATAATGGAACTGCTAAAATAAGTTATATTTAAACCAATACTTATAATAGTGTATCATTCTGTTATTTTTAAAATAGGAAAAAAGTACAAAAATTTATGTTAAGATTATACTAGAAGAAATAAAATATTTTGGGATTTAATCTAGCTGTCTATAGTAAAGGTAAAGATTATAATCCACATTTATTCCAATTGGAACCCCATATCAAAGAAAAGTTTTCTTTTTACTGTGTTTTAAAGTGTTTTTCTTAAGTATTAAAAAAACTGTATTATTACAAGAATATGTGTGGACAATTAATTAACTTTATTTAAATGATTTTTTGCCATTTCTAATTTTCAAGTTTATTTTTTTCATTTTGAATAGACAGAGGAAAAAAAAGATTTTAATCAAACTTCTGTTTAAACTTACGTTTCAGGATATGTTTTGGTAAGAGAAAATTAACTTTTATTAATTTTATTTTTGGAGATTGTTATATGTAAAGAAATTTACATTTAATGTTTTCTATTTATCATTTTGAATTTTAATAGGTATTATACATGTGGGTATACTATAATTTAGTATGTAATTGAGTTATCTATATTTTAAAATATATTGAAAGTGTGGTGAATGATAGTTTATTTTGATATTAAAATGGAACATCACTGGACAAGTATTATTGAATTATAACATTTATTGGTAATTTTTATTGTTTGTTTTAATATATGCTTATTTAATTTGTTTAATACTGTTTTATTTCAAATTTAACCTTTTTATTGTTGAAACACCTATTGGCCAACTGAATTAAAGTTCTAAATCTTTGATTGATTCAATTACAAAATCAGCAATAAAAATATATTTGTCTTTTAATATTATATTGTTTTAGTTTTGTTTGTAAAAAGCAAATTAAGAATTTGTCAAATTATGAAAGTGAATGAACGTATTTTAAAAATAAATTTTTATTTATAATTATAAAAATATTTTATAGCAGAGATCCTAAAAAAACATTCGTAACCTATTAGAAAATGTTGAGTATATCAGTGATTTTCTTTCTCAATTTATGTTCATGTAAAAGTAAATAATTTTTACTAAAATCTTAACTATTTTTTTAAAATAATTTTATTTTCAGCATATTTTATCAAAATAATTTATAATATGTAAAAAAAATATTAAAAAAATACTCTAAAATATTCATTTTCATTTTCAAAATTAAAACAAAGTAGTTGGAGCAGTGAAAATTATTGACAGGTGCTCATTTTTGTTTGAAATGAAAATTAACCAATCAGCATCTAGGAAATTCTGCCTTCTTATATTGTTGTAGCTTCAAATTAAAATATTTTTGATTTTTTACTTGTAAAATAATTCTAGAGAGGGCAGTGTCTTAAAGTACTTTTTAAACTTTAAAATGAGCATAAATTTGCTACGGTAACATAAAAATTGCCGGTTTTAGAGCAAGTTAAAGCTGTGTTTGAATTTATTTGAACCTAACAGTAAAAAAGTTAATATTCCTGATATATATGTATAATAAAAATATATGACATAAAATATTATGTAAATTTCTTGTTAGCTAAGATCTCCCCAAATATTGAACAATGTTAAAATATTGCAGAAAATTATGTCCGTCATTCAAACAAAATGAGCATTTTGTTTGAGATCCTCAAGAATTTATAAAGGAAACAAGTTTAGACAACCCTAACTACAAGAATAAAATTTTACTCATTGTAGAGGTATAAAACCTTACTACAACTTAATATTTCCAAGCCCAAGTGATTAAGTATTCATTTTTAATAAATCTTCACAAATATATAATATTAGAAATATGCAGCATAAAATATTAAGTTAATTCATCTATAATAAAACTTTATTTATATCTACAATGAGTAAAATTTTTCCTTATAAATTTTTGTCTATTTTAGACTGAGATTTATTTTGTTGATTACCAGTCAGGCATACAAGTTTCTGGAAGATTTTAAAATTGTTTATGTTGCATTTGGACAGGTTTTCACCTTCAACAAATTTACAGACCCATATATATATATATATATTGTAATCGTAAGTCACGATGATGGGCACAATCAAAGGTAAGCTTAACAAGACAACAAAAAGTATGAAAACAACAATCAAATAATAATAATAATAACCACTAATCTCAAACTGCTTTAATAAATAAATACTTATTAATTAATAATTTCCTAGCTCAGAATAATAATAGCAATAATAATAAATTGACTCATAAATCTGTGTCCATACCAAGGTATACAGATTGCCTTAAAGTCAAATAAGTATCAAAGACACATACCTGACTGAATCCAACCCTTTAAGAATTACAATCATATCTTTATGATTAACTATGATAATTCTATTAAAATAAAACTAAAATAATATTCCAACTAAATATTTAAGAATAATAATATTAAAATTTATTATAAGAGTAAATTTATATTCTAATTTTAATTTGAAGTAAATCTTGATCTAAATCTTTATTGTATTTTAATTTTTATCTCAGGGATATCATATTACAGAAGGAACAAAGCATAGGATATTGGATAACAAAGAGCAATTTTATGGAAATCCAATAATCCAGACAAAATTTAGAAAAATGTAAAATAATAATATTATTAAACAAACTATAACAACTTTGCTCTGCAATATGATAATTAAACTGCAAAATAGTTATTTTAGGTCATATAGGGTTTTGAATTAATTTAAAAAAAAATCTCTATTATAATTTAAGAAATTTAATAAAATATAATTTGGATTATTAAAATACTCAAGAATCATCTCTCATGATGATAATACTAACCTTTAATATTATACATACAGTATAACATCTTATAATGCAAATACTTAAGTAACATTTATTATTTTCTTTAATAAATAATTGGTATATGGATATCCAAATATAGCTCTGTTTACACACCTTAAATTAATAATAAGTTCTGTATTTGAATGCAAAATAAGTCTAATAATAATAGTAATGATTGTTCTTAGCTTGAAACAACCAACAACAAATTCTTAAGTTTACTATGAAATAGTGACCATTGAAGATGATAACTCTCGTGCATGATTAAATAAATTTGGATTTATTTAATATTTTTTCTGAATCTGTGATAATTTATGAACCAATTCTCATATATCTCTTGATAAAAATAATCATTTTCATACGTATAATACACATATTAAATAGAATGATTTATTATAAGTGTTCAATAAAGTAAATACTGAATTTAATCAGTATCTGTAATGAATGACAAATAGAAATATGGAAACGTAAATAATGGTAAACTACAAAATCTAAAATTCTACAAGAATCAATTTATTTACAACACAATATTTAAAATTTACAAATCAATATTTAAGTTTTATTTTATAAAATACAAAATATAAGTAATTTTCAATTCACGTGACTATTTACACATTCCAATAAAATGATTTTATATTTACAAATTTTCCAAATACAATGAACAAGATATCAATTTGGTAATACATCCATCTATCCAAAGTGAATTTATTTAACCTTTTGCAAATATAGGGATTTGAATTCAGACTTTCAAGAACTGTTAAACTATCCACATTATTTCTAACCACTGATAAACATAATGACACACATGTAGAAAAGATAAATATTTCTCAATATATGTATTTCGTGCTGAACCAGCACTTATCAATTGGTCCAGATTATCATCTCCCACACATATATAATCAGTACTCAGTTTATATTAAGATAGCAAATCTTCATACTTTAATAAACAGGCTTCAATCTATTCCTACTTCCAACTCTTCAGCCATCCATACTATTGAAAATCTGATGATGGAAAGCCCAAATCCCATGCTGATGCCAATATTATTGCCACACCCATGTTGACCTTGGGCTTTCCACCATTAGATTTTCAATGGTATGGATGGGTGAGGAGTTGAAGGTTTGAATAGACTGAAGCCTGTCCATTAAAGTATGAAGATTTGCTATCTTAATATAAACTGAGCACTGATTATATATATATATATATATATATGTGTGTGTGTGTGTGTGTGGAGATGATAATCTGGACCAACTGATGAGTGCTGTTTCAAAATGAAATATGTATATTGGTTATTATTTATCTTTTTTACATGTGTGTGGTCATTTTTATCAGTGATTAGAGAGTAATCAATGGATGCCAGAAGGTTGCACTACTGTATGGAGAGAGTTTTGCCTTGTTTAATAACAATTATGTGCTAGTATAAGAGATAGTGATCATGTAATATAAAATATTGTTATATCTTTGATAATTCTATAAATTATTATTCACCAAAGTGAAAAGCATATTTTATTTTTTCCATAATAATTTTATTCTTACTTTATTGAGTTATCAAGAAAATAATTAAACAAATATGCTATTTTAATTGACTACTAATTACTTGGTAATAATTAAACTTTTAAAATATAAATTTAAAAATATTATTCCATATACATAAAATAAAATAAGCATTTTGAACTAATGAATAGCCTAAGTCATATCTCACATTAACACACAGGTTTAAAACTGGCATATAAGAATTACTCCTATTATAATCCTTTTTTTAACAAATTCTATTTTTCTTAAAATAGCAATTATTAAACATCTTTCAAAATAAATTGCAATTTAATTATCAGTTTCCATTATTCTCAGGATTATTTAGCAAAATCACAATTATGCACTTAGAAATATTTAAATATTTATTAAATTTTGCTTATGTATGATACTAACTAACATTTATAATACTAACAATTTTATACTCATAGAGGTCATAAATTCTAGGTTTTGTATTTATGTAAATATATACAAGCTTACGTGGATGGAATAACTTTTCTCAAGATTTTCAAATATATATCATTGATATATTAGATGTGATATCTATAACCAGGTTCTTTATAGAAACACTTAATAATATGGATATAAGAATTTTATGGGAATTATATCAAATGGCCCATCTGCATTTATGACTAGATGACCCTATGCACTATGGGAATCAAACATAAAGACTGAATACAAATGTAAACCCAAACAGTTACATTTGACAAGAAATTCTTACATTTAAACACCACAAGCACATCTAAGCAATAAAATGCAAATATGATATCTTAATACATTTTATAATAACAGCTGAAATGTTCCTCAGAACTAAAACACAAAATTCCGCCACAAAAATTAATAAATGCCCAATAGTAGGACTATACACTCTAACATTACCAGAATGCACTAGCATAACTTAATTGATAATAGCATATACCCAGAGCAAAGAAAAATGAACACATGTAATTAAGTGTTTCATAAAATAATTTATTATCTAAAATATAAAAATTGTGACTGAACTAATAATTAATCCCCAAATAAACATCTTTCATTCAAAGCATATATTCATTATAACTTTAAAATAGCAATTTTCATGATATGAGGAATAATTTTCCAGAACAAAACACTTTAGGGATTTTATCTTCCTTAAGATGATCTGCCTGTATGTGTAAAACGAAAACATAGGAATAAAATCTACATAAACAAAATTTAAGTGCTTTTAATAACGGGTTAAAATTAAAAATAAAAAAGGTGCAAACATGAAAATAATATATTAAAAATACCACTGAAATAAAAGCTAATCGATTGTTTATAGCAAGTGTTGAGAGAAATTAATAAAAATTATTGATAAAAATAATATAAATATATAAATTGTCCACTAAAAATAATATGCTAAAGGAAATAATTTAAAATTATAATAACCGATAAAAATAAAGCACAATACAATAGAACTTATACAAAAATACTTTCAGTTACTTAAATTGTAATCAAAAATATGTCTGTATAAGTTCTGTATTATTATTATTATTGTTGTTGTTGTTGTTGTTGTCATCGTGGTCGTGGTCATGGTCGTTGTTGTTGTTGTTGTTATTATTATTATTATATAATTTAAAATATATATGTATTATCAATTAAAAATTCAATACAGGTATGGCCAGGTACTTATAATTAAGAAAAATCAAGTAATAATAAGATTATTGTTTCTCAATTGAAAAGAATGTGGTTTGATGCTTGACATACCTATGTGTTGCACATCTATCACTTTTAACTTGGACTCAATTTTATATTGAGAAATTAAAAATACTTAAATATATATATATATATTGTAACGTTTATTTATATACGTTGCAAATATATTGGCATTTGGTAAAAGCTAAAAAATAAAAGTAAATTTAGATTTTTTTTTGACTAATTTTTTTTTTTAAAAAAATATAACGTACAATGAAAGTTAAATTATTCTTTCGTTTTTTTTTATGTAATTAGAAATAAAAGTTAGAATTGGAGAGAACAAAAGACACAAATTACCAATCTAGATAAGAGAAAGTAAAAATATTTCAACTAATTAAAGATGGCAGAATTATGCTGAAAAAAATAAAGACTTTGTAACATAAATTTTATAAAGAATATATAAGATTATCAACGTATATTTTGACAAACAAAAGATATGCGCAGAAGTCTGAAAACTGGACCTCTAGTATAAAAAGGAGGGATTCGGTTGGAGGAACGTCTTGTTCATTGGTTTCTCTAGTTGGTCTTGGATAACAATAATATATCCAAGATCGCTCTATGCTGAAGTAATTCGGCATGGCGGAGTGAACCGGAGCTTCTGAAGACATCGTGCCTGAAGATGTATACCAGAAAAGCTTTCGTGACCGACTAGGAGAATGGACCACAAGATCAACTAATAATCAAAGGCCGTGAGCTCATTTTAACCCCGAAAAACTATGCATAGTTATCTACAACCATCGTGAATTCACTAAAACTTACCGGTAAGTTATGCTTCATTATCCTGATTGTGACAAAAGTAACGTTTGCAAACAATTCTTAAAAATATGTTTAAACAATCCCGATAGAGACATTAAATTTCTTGTGCAAGAGACATTCATTTTTAAGTAACTTTCTAGAAGAAATTTGGAAGTGAACTGTAATTGTAAAATTGTTTTTTATTAATTGATTCACGTCTGATTTAAGTGTGTTCTCTCCAATTTATTTGATTAATAATTTCCTTTAAACATTTTTTATCTATTAGAATAAAAATATTTCTAATACCAATTTTCATTTGTGCGTTATTAATAATAATTATTATTTTTTATTATTAGTCTAGTGAGATTTAAAACATAATTTACCTTTGCCAATATGTTTCAATAAGCCCAGGAATAATAATCTTAAAAATATAATTCTCGTTACGGTATGATGTAATACCGATTAGTTTAAAAATATCTTTTCTTTTTAATTTGCAAGATGCTATGTGATGATTCAGTGGGTTCTTGCAGAACTCTGGCACCTTTCAAATAAATTAAAAGCTGATGTCGTCGATAGCATAATTCTCCACAATTACAAGGCCGAGTTGATCAGGAAATATAGCTATGTTTTTAATAAAAATCGAAATACAACTTTCTTTTTGACATAGCTTGATCAACTCGCGCACAATTTATATTAGCATGTAGAGGCCTAGCAAAATGGAAAACATTATAATATATATATAAATACACTGCATATCTCTCAGGCACTACCACATTCTGTATGAAACTGAAATATATGTTAATAAGTTAATCATCACCTTTCCTGCATATGCATATCCTACCTATCTATATTTTTTATCATAAGTACATAATCAATTTTATAATAAAATAAAACATCATGTAAGAATAAATATTCTTTATCTGTGACCACTTTTTTCCATCAAAATATAACCTAATGATTCAGTGGATAAACTTGATCCTATCACAGTTATTAATAATTCACAAGTTTTATATTTTTGTTTGATTCTTAAATCACTTAATAAATGATACAAAAGTCACTTTAATTAAAAGTAATAAATAATTTTATTTTATAAAACAAGAGATTAATAATATCTCCTCCCTTTTCTATTTATTACTAATTATAAATTATGAATTTCAATACTCCATACTTTTTAGTTTTCTTTATAAGTTAATATGCAGATTTCAGTTGAAGTTACTATCTAGTCTATAGCTGTTATTGATGCATATTTTATGTACAATGTTTAGATTTCGTGTGCGTGTGTGGAAAAAATTCTTGATATGACATAAATATATATTTATTATTACATATTGTATAGCAATGAAGCATATAATTTAAATGAAATAAGTACTGCTATACTATACTAGCAAATACAGGTTAAATTTAAGAATTTGTATTTTTTTTTTTCATTTTTAGCTATTGAAACTGAATAATTTGTAGTATGGTTAAAATCTATGACACACAATCAATATTTAAATTATGATCAGAAAGCAATTTTAAGTTTGAATGAAGCCTAAGGGAGGATTTTATGGAAAACTTGAATATGATTTTTGTGAAGAAAGAAAACTTCATTTATATTATAAATATTATTTCAAAGCCACACTAAAAAATTGCAATATTTATTACTTTCATGGAAAAAATAGAGATGAGGCAATCATTTAATAGTGAGCTACAAATAGTCAAGTTGTTGAAATCTTTCGAAAGTAAACTTTGCTACAAACTAAACTCAAAATAATTTACTTATATATCTTATAGTGTGGATTTTTTTTTGTATCAAACAAAGGGGTAAGTACCTTGGCTTTAAAATTCCACAGTGTTGTATCAATTATTTTAAATAATTACAGGTGTGCAAAGCAAAATTTAAAACTGAAATTATTGACAGCAAAATCCAATATGGATGCTGGTAAAAATTCGAATGCTAATGGAGATAAACAGAATATGAACTTAAGAGGCAAGAAGACAGAAATTAAGAAGATTAATAGTCATTCAAGGTTACCTAGTTTGACAAAAAATGCAAAGGAAAAAAATGTATTATTTCAAAAAAACTTTCAGAGTAAAAAAAAAAAGTTGCATTGATAAATCTTTAGATAATAATCAATCTCACTCTAATGTCATGATAGAGTTGCAAAGGAATATGAAAACTAGGAATCAAAAAGTTATTTCAATGCAAAAACAAAATGATATTTCAATAGTAAATAGTCATTTGGAATTATCAAAAATTCAGGAAAATTCATTAAGATTTGAACCAATTATAAGTGAAAATAGATTGCTAGCACTTACAATGCAAAAAATAAAAAAAAATTGATGAACTGGTGTTATGTTTTCGTATTATTTTTAATAATAAATTAGATGTTTATCATTTTATATGACACATGATAACTTTTTTTTTACATTTCATAATAATAATTTACATAAAAATATATAATTTGACAATATATCATTTTCTTTTGCAATAAAAATAAAGCTTTGAATCTCATTTGCTTCATACTATGGAGTAGATATAAGCAAAATAAAACTGTTAAATATTTTAATAGAGGACAAAGTTCACACACTATATTTTCAAAAAGAAGCAATGGAAGAAAAACATTATTTACCGGGTTAATAATCAATTAGTGTATACTGATGGTTTTAGCAGCTTTTCTTTCTTATTATAAATTGCAATTGAAAAATAACTTTGATACCCATTTATTGACTAATAATTGAATAGCCATGGTCATATACTTGGGGGGAAATGCTAATGGCTTTATTGCTCAGGAATTCATAAGAAGTTCAAGAACCAGGTCTGCACATCTAGAAAATGTTCAATTACTTATAAAAATTCCAAATTTTTGTTTTATACAAATTCTACATAAAAAACCTTTTATTTAAATAACAATGTATTATAGCAAAAGTATTAAATAAACAAATTAACTCAAATTGCTAAAAGTTTAAAATTTGAAAATAGAACTTAAAAGTTTTTAAAAATAGTATAAAAAGAGACCATACACCAAATTTAATAATAATTGTTAATTTGACACTTAAATACATGAATTTTTATATCTGTATTAATAATCATAGGAACAATAATTCTTTTAAAATGAAATGGAATGGTGTTCTAACATAAAAATGATAAAATACTGGCTTTTCATCATCAGTTGTTGGTCTCACATACTTCTTTGAATCCAACATGTTGATTGGTTACCTCTTGAATTTTATTTGATAAAAATTAATAATTGAAAATAAAAAACAAAATAAACAATTAAGATGCAAAAAAAAAAAAAAGAGAGAGAAAAAGATCTGGATTAAAAAAAAACAAAAAAACATTTTTGTTAAAATCAATATTATTAATCTTAAATATACTATATTAAAAAATACTGCATTAAAATTTAATCTTGTGCTGCATCTTATCATCATTATTTCATAATTTGCTTTAGTTATTATTTAATTTTTTATAATTTTCACACTAAAACATACTGATTAATCCTTATTTAATTTGAAAGTGAAATATAAATTGAAATATCTGAATTCTTTTATACAATATATGCAATCAAGACTTTAAACTGTTTTTCTACTTATTTTTAATAATAACAAATTAATTAAAACAATTGACTACATATCTTTTTTAGACATTTAAAAAATATATTATCATATTACTTTGAATATAAGATGCACTTTTCCCCCAAATTTTGGATTCTAAAAAGAGGGTGCACCTTAAATTTGAAATATTTTTTTTAACATCTTATTTCTGTGGATCTTTGCTTTATGCTATACATGCACATAGTATTACAAAACAGTGTGTTAAATCTTTTTTAATTAATATTTTTTGGATTAATTTTGTAAATGGATTTGACTCTCTCTCTCAAATCACCACTTTTAATGTTATTTTACTGATGTTGACAATTCCAATATTTTCATTTTAATTTTTAAAATAAAAATGAATGTTTCTTAATCTTTTAATATTATTTTGCTGATGTTGACAATTTTGATATTTTAGTTTTGATTTTTAAAGTGAAAATAAAAGTTTTAGAGTGTTTTAATGCTATTTTGTCAATATTGACAATTCCAATATTTTTGTTTCAATGTTTAAAGTGAAACCAAATGTTTTAGAATCTTTTAATGCTTTAACTGCCTGACTCATAAAAAAAATGAGTAGATTTGACATCACTCTAAATCGGCTACTTTTTATCCCACGTATACATATTATACGTCATTGAAAAGAAAATCAAAAGTTCTGTAAGATGGTGCCCTCTTCAGAATTATTTTACAAGTAAAAAATCAATAAAAATGACCATATATGTCAAACAAAACCAAAGCACCGCCTTCTCACTACCTTTTCTTGAATCTTATTGGCTGTCGAACTTCTGTCAGAAAGGAAAATGGCTGCCAAAAAGTAAAAAGTTACATTCATTTTGTTTTTTATTTTGAAAACAATAAACGAATGTTTACAACATTTTAAACAATATTTGAATTGAATTACAAATTATTATTGATAAAATAATACTAAAAATCAAATTATTTTAGAAAAATAGTTAAGATGTTACCAAGAATTATTTATTTATTGCTACATATTTATCATAACGTAAAAGTGAAAAAAAAATTATTGCGTCAGAAATGTTTTTGGTTGGTCAAATAGCGGTTACTTTTCATTTCACCACAATTGAATATTTTTTAAATTATAAATCAAATTTTATTTTTAAAAAGACTTTCGTTTACTTTCATAATCTGACAAATTATTAATATACTTTTTACAAACGAAACTAACGTATTTATATTATTAAAAGTGAATCTATTTTAATAATTGATTTTGTTAAAGTTGTGAGTTGGCCAATTAAAAGTTTTGATTTTTAACTCATTTGGCCAATTAAATAATCATCGTTGAAAGGATTTTAATGTTATTTGCTGATATTGACAATTCCTATATTTTCATTTTGATTTTTAAAGTGAAAACAAATGTTTTAGAATCTTTAGAATTTTTTCGCAACTAACAAATCAATTTTCACAATGAGATAAAAAGTCTGCCTGCCAAGGCATTGATTGTTTGTTTCTTGTTCTGTATACATGGGAATCCCTGTCAAATTTTTGACAGTTCTGGGATTTTCAATTTGATTTTAAAGTGATATAAATGTTTTAAAATCTTTTAATGTTATTTTGTCAAATTTTACTGTTATTTTGTAGTAAGCAACTTTAGAATTTTTTTACAACTAACAAATCAATATACACAATGAGATAAAAGCTACTTTTTAAGGTGTTGATTGGTTGTTTCTTGTTCTGTACAGAAAATAATGCCTGTCAAAATTTTGACAGTCCTAGGATTTTGTTTTGATTTTAAAGGAAATGAATGTTTTATAATCTTTTAACATTATTTTGCCAATTTTAGAAATTTTTTTTCAGGAAATATTTGTAAAAATATAAATTATTTTAGAAGAATGATTCAGATTTTAATAGAATTTTTTTTGTAAATTTAGCTTAAAATCCTGCTGCATTTTAAATTTGGGGATAAACTTCTTTTCCAAATTTTGGACCCCTAAAAAGAGGTGCATCTTAAATTCATGGGAATCTTATATTCGAAGTAATATGGTATTGTTGTTGAATCCATACATTTTTATTATTAAACACTTTTATTTATCTTAAAAATTCTGTGCATTTGTTTGTTTATTTGGATCAAATATTTTTAAGTGATTTTTGATATATTTCTATCAAATGGATTTTCTTCAAATTGTATACATTGTTAGATATTTATGATAATGGAGTATAATAGTCAATTATTTCAAAGGAGTCCAGCTTAACAGTATTGGCAAACTAAATTTTAAACCACACTGATATCAGTTTAGTGAGTTTTTAGTGATGCATAATAGATGTGGTATATGTTTTAAAAATATGCCTTCATTGAATTTCATGACATTCACTAAAAGACACATTTAATTAAAATAGAAAAAGAAGAATGAATTTTTTTCTTTTTATTGTTTAATTAAAACTTGCTTTTTTAAAAATACTGCTTTCATAAACACAAATGCACATAAATTTCATTTCACATACAGAAAATATGGCCACATTGTTTAGATTCTCATATTTTAAGTTTGAATATAAATAATTACAAAAAGTTCATTCAAAAATATCTGAATACTAAAAAATAATATATACAAAAATTATTTTATAATAAACATTTTTATTTAATTTGATGAGTAATGCTTTAAAAGCAAAAAAAAATATTTGTTTTCTTCAACAACAATTTTGTTTACATTTAACATGAAATAAAATTGTGGGTGTCCGTAAGAATTAATTCATTATGAACCCCCCATGCTTAGGGTGACCAGACTGCTTCAATCAACAATCAGGATATAACGACCAACCACTATTACAGCATTGCATATTTTTTTAATAAAACTCCATTCCTATGTATATTCATCATTGGAAGTACACTTCCTCTTTGACATGTTGTCTATTGTTTAGGATTATTAATATTCTTATTAATTTTACCACTATAGAAAATTAATATCAACAAATAATTAATAAAACTACATTGTCAATCAAAGCAGGTGCAAATGCAGTTTAAATTTTAGCCTACAAAAATCCAATTGTGCATGCTCCAAGGCAAGGTTGGACGTGAGAACACATCTAGCTTGAGAACCCACCATATAACGTAATAGCTATCTTTGTTTTTGTGTTGGAATTTGTCTGAAGTTTTTATAATATTACTTACTATAGAGATTGAAATGGACAGAGAGGGCAAAGAAACTATAATTTTTACAATGAATTATTTATGTAAGACAAATAATAATTAGTATTTGAAAATCGGGATATATAACGGTCCCAAAAGACATTTCAGAAACACTTGGACATCTAATCAAAAATAGGGACAAATCCCAAACAATCAGGATGACTGATCACCTACCCATGCTTTTACTTTCAAGTTAAATGTAACAACTAAAATTGTGATTGAAAAATAATTATTTTTGGTTTTTAGTGTAATACTCATCAAATTAAATAAAAGTATTTTGTATAAAATATTATATACATATTTATTATTACATATACGTATACATACATTTATATATGAGCTCCAAAAAAGTTTGATTTATTAAAATTATTTATTTGATTTAAAATTAAAAAATAAAATCATTTCATTTAATAAAAAGACAAGCTAGTTTAAATTTTGATGTAGATATATTATTTAATCAATTGAAAGTGTGTATCTTATTAGGAAATTTGCTATGTATGCTTATATATATACAAACACATACTAAAAATGAACAAATAATGACGCAATATAAAGCATTATTAACTTTGTTTTTATAAAAAATGATAAATTTTGCAACTATATCTAAAATTTAAAGTTAATATACAAAAATGAAATTAAATTCAAAATTTTTCAATTTAATCAAGCATATAAAAAAAAAAACAGTTACATACAAAAACATTTAAATGCTATACATATTTAAATAAAACTTTAATAATTTTACTATTAATTTGAATATTTATTTAATAATAAATTTTAAATGAAAATAGGGAATCCATCATCAGTAAGAATAACTTTAAAAAATACTGCAGAGTGTCTTCCTGAATAAGAGAAGTGTTTTGACGTTTTTTTTAATGTTTTAAAATAGCTATATAATTTAGATTTGATATATCCCCCTTCCAACAAATAAAAGTTAATCACACAGTAGTTTTTGTTAGTAAATGATTCGCAATTACTTTTATTCTTTGCGAAATTTGAATAAAATAACCCCAATGTGCAGTTATATTTTTTAATTTCTTATAAACCAGTGATATTTAGATATTTTTAAATTATTAGGTGATTTATTCATCTATTTTCAACTACTACTTTAATTAATCTTTCATTAAAATAATTTTTATAATCATTTTCATTTATTCCTATTCCACGACTATTAAAATACATCTTAATGGTGTAAAGACCTTGTTATGGATTACGATATAACTCAAAATATAAAGATATTATATAATATTTACTAAGGCTGTAACCTTTAGGAATAAGCGTCTGAAAAATTCGAAGGTAGGGACCTCTACAGGTCTTAGCCACAAGCTTTCGCTAGGAAGAAAAGAGGGAAATCTTCTTACTTCAACCTACTTTTATATATGAATAGGTGAAGCTAAAGTGGTTAGATCTAAGAGTGTGAAGCTATTCAATACTTCACTAATGTCTCCAATTCTTATTATACATTAGTACTCGCGAAATCTTACGATTTACAACGAGTCAATGGGAAGATCTTATAGTAAGAAATCTATTACGATAATTTAAAGTTGTAATTATAAATTTTATTAAACGCACATTATTATATTAAGTAATATTTACTAAGGCTGTAACCTTTAGGAATAAGCGTCTGAAAAATTCGAAGGTAGTGTGCGTTTAATAAAATTTATAATTACAACTTTATATTATATAAGAAAGTGATAAGCTATCCCAACTATCACTGATATTGATTAAATGGTTCTTTCTTGCCTATTAATCTCAATCTACTTTCAAATAGAACATTTAACATACTTAAAACTAATAAGGATTTTTTTTTTTTGTTTTTGCAATAATGAATATAGCACAGTGTTTTTAGGTTGGACATTTCCATTTAAATGCTATTAAATATATATGCTATATAATAGCTTTATCTTACTGGATCTACCTAATTTATTTTATCAGTCAGATTAGACAATCTTATCTTATTTCATAACTTTATTTTTATAATTCATCGGGTAAACTTTATATAGATATAATTTTACCAGTTTTAGTGCTTTTATTTTTCAATTTGTATTTTAATTGATTTATTTCAATCTTTCATTTAAATCTGTTTCCAAGTTCTATTTTTTAAATGTTTTTTTTTTTTTGACATTAGATGTTCTAACATTTTTTTTTTTTTTTTAAACGAAACATTTCAAAAACTTTTTCTCCTCATTTTCACTAATTTTTCACTGCACTTCCTTCACCGCACCCCAATTTTTCTTATTTTCAATTTGTTTAACCCTTTTTCTTAACTTCGTTTCCATAACTATAAAAAAATTAATGTAATGCTATATTTGCTTCAGGATATGCGTGCACAAAATCTTTTTTGTTTATTTAATTATATTTTAAAATAACATATAACTTTATCAATTTTTAATATCTAAAATCTTTTAAGTATATTTTTTGTTAGATTGCTTATATATACACACACATTCGATCTTTCCAAAATTTGTTTACTTATCACTGAATCATTAACATCCACCACCTCGTCCTTCTGATATTTCACCATCTCATATGGGTTTTATCAAAAAACTATACATAAACTACAAGTATATATAGTTAATTGATTGTTATATGCAAATCATTTATCGCAGCCAGTGCTTAAAATTAACCAATACGATATCAGTAAATTGTTGACAAGAGAATATTCAGATTATAAATGGAATCATTGAAAGGAATAGGCAATTATTTAAAACATTCTCAGTAGTTAATAAAGATCATACAAGACAGTCAAAACTTCATGAAGAGATAAATAGCAACGATTCAAAGATCAATAGATATGGTATTGTTAAAAAATATTAACTAATTGTTGTCAAAACATATATAGAAAAAGGATTAAATGTAACAGAAGAGAAAAGAGAATTTATTTTTTAATACAGCAAAGAAGATTGTTTTAAAATTTAAATTGAGATTTTTGAAAATATGAAGATGATTAGAGAGCCCACAATATACTATCATCTAAATAGTAAAATCATAAGAATATGTGTCTGTACATCATGTATGCCATAGTTGAATAGATTATATAAATAAATGTAAAATTTTATTAAGATGATTAGGGATTAAATAAATTGTTAATTTTAAGAAGTATGATAATTTTAATACATTAAAATATATGACTGAATATTTTAATAAACATTATATAATAAAAATTTCTTATTTAATATTTGCACTAATTTTAAAGTAAAGTTAGATGCATTATCTACATAAAACTTTTATCTAGTCAAGAACTGTAAATTATTTGACATGGCAAGGAAAGTTAAATAAAATTGGCAACTAGTAAAAAACATAGGTTTTAGTTTTAACTCAATCAAGAATCAGTGGACATAAAACAATTAGATGACTTTGATCAGTAATAATATGTATGATAGTGCATGAAAAGAGCAAAATTTAATTTTGTTAAAAAAAAATAAAGCTCATAAAAAATACTCAATATTGGCAGGTGGGGAAGGGAATTTAAATTCTACACTTTGACTCATCAGGGAAGAAACTTTATCATGTTCACTTGGATTCAAATTACAATGATACTAATTAATATAAATGATGCTTGAATCAGAGAAAATCAAATACTCTGGTTATCTACCAAACCAGAGAAAAATGTATATTTTTACAATATGTTAAAATATATTAGGATACAGAGACATTTCTGCCCTAGACTAATAATTAAGAAGAAAAAATCTAAGTTGTAATTAATGCTAAGTGATATAAATATGAAAGGATTTATTTTAGTACCACTAAAAGATTATTCTTGGATAATGTGCGCAGAAATTACGAAACTTTGATTTATATATTCTTTCTCCCAATTAAAATATAATCAATAGAATAATTATTCTACTATTGAACTCATTTTTCATATTTTTATCAAATCAATCATTTTAATGAAGGCTTCAATATGAAATACAATATTGTGATAAAGTAGTTGCATCTTATGAACTTCCCCTTGGTAAATGGTGCTTCACTAAATACTCAATATTAGATTAGTGCCATTTCCATTCTCAAACCATTAATTAATTCTTTATTTCAATACATAAAAAAAATTTTTTTAGAACAAGGGTAATTAAATATTGTATTTCTAAAATTTACATTCTGATAGAAAAAAATTTAAATCAGATCCAGTGCAAAAAATGGATCACATTTACAGATGTAATATTACACACAATAAACCATATCACAAGAACATCCATACTACAAATAAGGCTTTTTTTTTCTTTAGATAAATAAATGAATCTTACAAATTGTACTAACTACAGACAATAAAGAACAGATGTTCACATGGATAAGTGAATATAAATCTGCTTATGAGATGCTGAGTGAATACTTAGCAATAAAAAAGAAAATCTTTGTGATGCAGCTACACACATGGTCAAGAAATTATATCCAATGGGCTCCAGGGAAACTTCTCATTTCCCAAAATCAGCTCTAATAGTGTGGAAAAAGAGAATACCTGGGGACAACATGATTGCATTTTCATTACAGACTTTTAAAAAAAAAATAAGAAAGCTCTTTTAAACTCACATCCAAGCAATTTGGAATGACAGATGAACAAGCTAGCTTCAAGCTATGGAATTTTTTGCAAAGCTTTAAAAATGCCAGATTCATGTCATGTTATTCAATTTCCAGCAGTTGTTTTAGTAAACATGGCCAATTTCTTATCAGAAAAACTATATGGTATCAGGGAGTTACATTTGATTTCATTAGTCCCATTTTGAAAAAAAATCATGATTTACAAGATTTCAGAACTATATCCATGAGTTCATTAATTAATAGAAAAAGTCATTAAGGAGAGACTAGAACCACTCTTATTATCTAACTCAATTTGTAAAAAAAGCCTCATCACCAGGTCAAACAGTTCTGCTCTTTAAAACAGTTATCACAGTGTGTAATGCAAAAAATATAGCCTTATAGCAATACAGCCAAATATAAAAATAGCTTTCAATTTAGTACCAGTGATATTCTTATAGAAAACATTAACAAAAAACTATACTAACAGATTCATGTTGTATTAATCACTAATCTGTTAATAAATAGATAAACACTTAACAGGAAAATATCTTCTTTAATCTGTACCAATAAATACCACAAGGATAACCCCTCAGTTCTACTTTATTGACCACATACATAATCCACTACTCAACACAATAGAAAAAGTACTAAAGATATATGTACCCATTATGTGACACAGTATATCTTACATCACATATGTAGATGGTGTCACACTTTATTGACCACATACATAATCCACTACTCAACACAATAGAAAAAGTACTAAAGATATATGACACAGTATATCTTACATCACATATGTAGATGGTGTCATGACATTAAAAACAAATTCACATATTAATAAAAATATTGAAGAAATATACAACTATATTCACAAAATGTGATTGGTCCATATCCACAGGAAAAACACAACATTTTAGGATTTCCTTTCTATCTAAGTTCCAAGGTAATGTGTAAACAAATCCAGGATACAATGACAATTACAACAAAACATGATATCATCACTTTTAAAAGCATACTTGTCACTTTATTCAAAAGTATCACTTATTAATATGTTAATTATAATCAAAATCACTTATTATACCTCATAATAATCTTTACAAAATCTATTGTGAGATTCTTTTTATTGTGTAAGAAACTGCTGAGGGGGGGAAAACAGCTGCAATTTCACTTAGAAGATTACAGGCACATACCCACGTCAGTGAGCTAGGCTGCATTCAATAAATATAGTTAAAGAGTACAAAAAGCAATCAACCTGATATTACCCTTGATTAAAAATTTTCCAAATATTGAAACAAAGCTCACTAACACCAACAGACAAAACACTTTCTTAATCAAAACCTTGGGCAACAATCTTATGATCAATTAGAACAATAACAAGTCCTAACAAATTCACATAAAACTAATGCCAATATTAAAAAATCTTTGTAATATTATATCAAAATATGGGAGGAAACAAAATTTCAGCAATGTTGGTTCTAAATATTAAACAACTTTTATGAAAGTTTAAACATTGGAACCTAAATATTTTGATTTTCTCCTTAAAATAAACATTTGTTCAATGCATACTTTGAAATTCTTTAAATATCAGAGAAATCCTAACACTGATGCCATGGATAAGAAAAGGATCAAAAAACTTTCTATTTGAAAGCATTAGTCTAAATTCTATCAGAATCCATATCAACTCAATTTTAAAAAAAAGATTACTGTCAATTCATAATCTTACTTTTATACTATATTCATTGTGGTGTGATGAACTTATAATTATAATTACAACACATTCAAAAACAAACTCGATCAAATAAGGATTAAAAAATTATTCTACCAGACATATTTCAGATACTTGATCTCTCATATCACAGTATTCCTCCTTATAATAACATGTATTTTATGTTACTTTTGTGTGTGTGTGTGTGTGCGCGCTTAGTTGTGATTACAAAATCAAGATAATTAATAACCATTTATCAGAATAATTAACATTTTTACAATGTAATCAAATATATACTATGTATTGTTTGTATTTTTTTTTAACAAAACCCCCATTTGAAATGTAATTTTGCTTCTTTAAATAATTTTCTTAATAAATAATCTCTTTTCATTACTTTCATCAATATTTAATAATGATAATTCTATTTTTTTATTTCATATTTTTCATCTTCTTTTTCTCTTTTCCTAATAATCTGAATTTGTATGTATATAAAACTACACTTAATACAAAAGTTTTGACAAAACCTCTTTCTTTAATTCTAACTTTCTGGATACCTTCATTAGGTAAGTTCAGAATGCTTATTAGAACAGTTTTACATATTAATGCCCTTAAATAAAAAATTGTTTAATTTGTATGATTTATTTTACTGCAAGACCTGGAGTCACTGGAAATTTTTTATTTTATTTTTAGATATAAAGAAATTTAAGATAATCATTCATAATTAATAGTGTTTATGTTCATAAGTAAGCAAATGATTGAATTTTTTTTTTTTTATCTTTACACATGCACTTTTATTGATTCAGTATAAAAATAATAATATGCACCAAATAAATGTATGATTGAAATTTAATTTCAGTGAGAAAAATATGTTTGGGATATGTTGGAAAGCAGAATATTTCAAGTCCAAAATGATTTTCAAGCATTGGTATAATTAGAAATTTGAAACCTTATAAAAAAATTTTTTTTTTATAAAAAAGCTACTTTTAATATTTATAATATATTCCTAATACTTTTTTTGAAATAAATATATAAATGAAAAGAGACTCTAAGATCCATCAGTCTATATGCATGCATTGCTTGGGTTTGCCTCACAATAACTATGCCATTAGCAATAATGGACATGTTTGGAGCTATGCCAATAAAAAAATTAATGACATTGTTTCAAAAATGTGCAACACAGCATGAAACTTATTTATATAAATTAAAAGTATATTTAAAACAAATTTTATAATTTAAAATTTACTATTGATTTTTGTTGAATAGTTTAACTTTAAAAGATAAAGATTCCATATATGAATACAAATAGAGGCACTCATACACACAAAATAATATAATATAAACTTTCTTTTTTTTTTATTGCTTGCACGTTCTTGAGCACATAGATAATAATGACATTTAATATCATAATATACCAAATAAATCAATGACTTTGTTTGAGAAAAAAAGATTCATTTTAGCTACAATTAAAACAAAGTATATTAAGTTCAGGATAATATTTTTCTCCAAGATGGTATAGTTAAAAATTTTAAGAAATCCATGAATATAAACTGAAGTATCATATACTTTTCAATTATATAGAGATTTTCTTTCTTAAAATTTTATATTATCTATTTTAGATGTTGAAATATTTTTGAACTCACTAACAAAAAAAAAAGTATAAAGTGAAGATAGTTTTTGTGTATTTTAAAAGATATATCTGATAGTTCTTAATAAATATAATTATTTTTCATAGATAGATTTCTACTCAAAATGAAAAAAGGGGCCCAATATTATTGTCATTTTTTTTTTATTTGAAAAATTTAGTTAGATCACTACAACAAAATTGAAAATAATAAAGTCAAGAATTTTTACGTGATCAAAGTTATAAAAAGATATAATTTTATATCTATGTATATTTATTTTAACGATGTAAAGGAATTATTAAAATTTGTGTGTAGATATAAATGCCAGAATAAATTGGGTTAAGAGAGTGGGAAAGGTGCCAAACTAACACTGTTGATAATGAAGTTTAACTTTTTGATGACAGTAGTAATTGCCTTTAGGCAAAAATGTACAAACTACCTAGATATTTATTATTTAAAAAACGATTTATTAGTGGGGGAAATTTTTTAAAAAAGATTTGGCAAAATTTAAAGGCAGTCAAAATGCATAGAATTATTTCCTACCAAAAGATAGTTTTAGGATGTAGAATTAATAATGGACAATGATTGAAGAATTGGGAAGATTAAGAGGAAAAATATATTTAATAATTTTTTTAAAAAAAAAAAACGTATATAAATTGTTAATTTTAGTTCAGAAACTATCTTTTTATTTTTATTCCAATTACGGACACTGATTTTAGATCTAATAAACCAAATAGATTTAAATTTAATATTTTAAATCGAAAAAAAAAAAGAAGCAAATAATAGTAGATATATATAAAATTAGACAATATTCAGACAAACAAAAAGAAAACGATTAGAAATTCAATCCATTTTCCCATTTTTTTAAACAAAAAATTTTTTAGTTTTGTGAACTGGATAATCTTTTTTTTTTTTTTTTAGGTAATCAATATTTTTTCAATATTCAAATTTTTAAAATCAATATCATTACTTAAACAAAAATTTTTTTAAAAAAATTCAAATTTATAATATGTTAAGGTTATATATGTATGCGAGCATGCACAGAATTTAATAAAATAATAATTGGAATTTCAAAACCACCAGTTTTAAATTACAAAAATTATTGTTTAGTTATCTAAAGGTTTTTTTTCATTTACTTATCTAATTCATCATCATCATCATTATCAACCATTATCAATCCACTGCAGGATGAAGGTCTCTCCAAGTTTAATCCATCTTCTCCGATCTTTAGCTTCTCTTTTCCACATCACTCCTGAACACTTACTTATTTCATCCATCCATCTCACGTGTGTTCTCTTTCTGGGTCTTTTACAATCTCTTGGAATCCAGTTTAAAATTTCAATTGTCCATCTATTATCATCCCTTCTAGCAATATGTCCAGCCCAACTCCAGTTCAATCTTTTAATTTTTTCAATGAGGTCAATAACACCTGTTTGTTCTCTTACCCATACATTGCATTTTCGATCTCTTCTTGTTACTCTCAACATACATCTCCCCATACTTCTTTGAGTGGTCTGAAGTCTCTGTATTGCTCTTCTATTTAGTGTCCAAGTCTCATATCCATAAGTAAGAACTGGTAAAACACATTTATTAAAAACCTTCCTTTTCAAACACATAAGCATATTTCCTTTTAGTATCAAGTTATTTCTACCAAAAGCACTCCAACCAAGTTTAATTCTATGATTAATTTCCTCCATTATGTTTCCATCTGTATTAATAATCTGACCAAGATATTTGTAACTGTTAACTTCTTCTAATTCATCATAATCAATCTTTATTTTCATATTTTGAGCAAATCGATTAAACATTACTTTAGTCTTTTTAACATTTATCTTTAGTCCTACTTTTCTACTTTCATCTGATAATTCTTGCAACATATCCTGCAGCTCTGAAGCATTATTTGCAAAAAACAACTACATCATCTGCGAAATCTAAATGACTTAAATAATCTCCATTTACTTTTACTCCTTTAGTTTCCCATTCTAATACACAAAATACTTCTTGCAGCACTGCTGTAAAAGGTTTTGGAGATATGGAGTCACCTTGTCTTACACCTTTCTTAATGTTGATTCCCAGTCTCATTATGTAATCTAATTGTTGCTGTTGCATTTTTGTAAATATTCTTTAAAATATGACAATATCCTGGATCTATACCTTGACGATCCAATGCTTTAATCACTGAAAAAATGTTTATAGAATCAAATGCCTTTTCATAATCTACAAATCCAAAACATAATGACAACTCATATTCATTTGTCCTTTCTATAACTTCTCTCAACACCTGGATATGATCTACGGTAATAAAACCACTTTTAAATCCAGCTTGTTCTCTTGGTTGGTGGAAATCCAATGTTCTCTGTAGACGAGTTGTAATTATCTTGGTAAATTTTTTATATAAAACTGATTAACGGCGATAGGTCTTATCTAATTATATATATATAATTGTAAAATTTGTTCTATATTTTAAAGAATAATTTCAAAGTTAATTAAAAACGTTTGAACTGAAATATATCTACACACAGCACTACCGTATGGGTCAGAAGCGCCTTTGTGAAAAATAAATTTTAAAGTCCCCCCCCCCTCTTCATTCTATGAAATAAAATTTGTAAATTAAAAGACATTTTTTCCCAGCACTTTCGCAAAAAAAAAAAAAAAAACACCTTGAAAATATAATTTCAGTCATTTAACGTGCAGGAATACTAATATATGTTTTTATAAAATAAACCCAGAGTTTAAAACAAGCTAAAATAAAACAAACGAATGTTTAAAAAAAGTAATTTTTGAAACAGTAATAAACTAATATCTTAAAGCAAAAATATTTATTTAGTAAATTTGAAATTTTTATTTTTTCTTTCAAAAGTTTTCATATTATTTTTTGGACAATTCTGCAAAATTTGCTAGTAGAGATAGGAAATATCTGCCTATATATTTTTTAAATTTGTTTTTATATACCCATGAAAACACTGCCTTGCTCCCCTACCCTTCTTTGGCAAGTTTTGGTATTATATAAGTAATTATATCATATATAAATTATTTACCTGGTTATTAAAAATATTATGTGCATCCTGAATATGAATTTTTGGAATTCTTTGCTTCTGAACTCTATCTTGCAGAGCAAAAAGCAAAAATATAGTTTCTGTTTGTTTGAAAATCTATTGAAAATCTCTCATGACTAAATTTATTTATGTTTTCTATTAGAAAAATTATATTCCTTCAATTATGTGATGTTATTCCACTATTAAAAACTATAATTTACTATATATATAGTTTGATATGTTATATTTTCATACTTATATTGTTTATTGATATAAATAAGGTGACTAACTGCTTTATTAGGACCACCAAATGGCTGACATAACTCTTGCATACTTGTTAAAAAGAAAGTTCATTGTTTTCAAAATCCATTCATTATTTTTAAATCAAAACTTCTCAATAAATCAGAAATTCTTAAATACAAAACATTACATTTTTTATTAACAAAAATACTTTCACACCACTATATTATATTTTAAACTCTTATTATATATATTATACTTTATTATATAATTCAACAATTAGGGATTTAGTCAGGATTTATTTAAGAAAAGAAATTTTAAATTCAATACATTTTTAGAAGCAATTAAAATATCTTGCAAAGCTGTTTAGAAAAATGTATAAAAAAATACTACAGCATCTAAAAAAAAGATAATATCATTATTAAATATAGAAAAGACTATTTAAATAATAAATAAATTACTTAAATTATATGTAGCTGAACAAAAAGTAAAACATGTAAAAACATAATATAGCATAATAATAAAAAAGATAACAAACGATGTCAGCTGTAAGAGATCAGAGTTGTGTCCTGACTGCAACTCATGGTCCAAGAAAATGGAAGAGTATTCACTGATTTTCTTGGGCCATTTGTATAGATAATTATGTAATAAATTGTTTTTCTCTTCACTAGTAGAATTGTAATTATAAGTATGCGACTTTTTTTTTTCGCATTAAATAGTGAAGCTATAATTTTACTCTAATTTATAATAGCTTTGCTAAGCGCTTTCTATATAGCAAATGACATTAATGCCATTAATAGAAGAGAGACATGTTTTGCTCTCTCTAAACAATGGACTAATTAAAAATTCAAACGCATTTGCATAATCATAACAATCGTTAGTTACAAAGCTATGAGTATGAGATTGAAACATGAAATCTCGAAAGCACTTAGCAAAGCTATTATAAATTAGAGTAAAATTATAGCTTCACTATTTAATGCGAAAAAAAAGAAGTCGCATACTTATAATAGATAATTATGCTGGACAAGTCTTGTAAATAAGTTAGCTTAAATTTCACCATAGTAAGCCTTTGAGCAATTAGGATCTTTGCAATTAATTTTATATACAATTTGATGTAAAATCTCACTAGTTGTTTTGTCTTTCACATATTCAATAATTTATTTAAAAATGGAGGCAAACAAAAACTGATATTGTATCTATTGGTACAATTATTTTTTTAAATTTATGTGCAACTTTCAAAACATAAGGAAGACTAGACCATTTGTTATTATCAAGTTGAATGTTTATAGGGTGCAAGATTATTGCAGAAAAGCAGGTCAAACAAAATTTCTAAATCATATGGGATGGCTATCCAACAGCAACAACAAAAGAAGAAGCAAATTTAAATTTGCTTAAAATCCAAAAAATTTTCCAACTTGTTCACAGCCAGAATTCAAACCCAGATTATGGATATAGTATATATATATATATATTAATGCTAACTTTATTTACCTACATTCTTTACAGAAGTTTTCTGGTATTTCAAGTAGCAAAATTTGATAAAAAATCAATTTCTGCCTAAATAGTTGTTTCTGTCAATCATATGACATCATTAGTAGCCAAAAAATCATTTGAAACTCCAGCAAACATAGCTGTCCAATCTCTTATAATTATGCTTGTAACATTAAACCTGATTCCATTATGCTTGTAACATTCAACCTGATTACAAAGCTTGAATGCAAATTTAATAGTAATTCTAACAAATAATTAATAGATTGCATAGTCTTTCATGGACTATACACTGCTTAAACTAAAGTATGAGTATCCAGTTTTAGTTATACTAAGATTATACATTCAGATATTATCCTATATGGTTTAGCACAATGATAAAATGTTAGGCTGTGAAATGTGGTTCTTAGGATTGATTCTGGTGCTGGTACTTTCAGCCTTCAAAATTCTTATGAAAAATAAAGCCATTTAAATATTCTTATTGCCCAAAGTGGTTTAGTGCAGTGATAAAGTGTTAAACTCTTGAGGGTAAGGTCCTAAGATCAATTTCAGTTCTGGCACTTATGGCAAGCCATTTGCTTATTTATTTATTTAATTCATATAATTTTTCAGATATTCACCTAAGACTAGTCTGGAAAAAAAACCTATATAGATTTTTTTAATAAAAGAATGCTATATATTAAATTACATATGAGAATACTTTTCACTTCAAAACTACTTTCAAAGACTATAGCTACAGCAACTCTGACCATTATAAACTCTTTTTTATGATAATAAATCAGCCATGACTTCAGAGGGAGAACAACTTTTACTAATACATTCTTGAAAAAAGAAATAAAAAATATTATTGAGAAGCTTCTGTAATAATAATTACACAAGTACAAACAATGAGCAATAATAAACAGGTATGAATTAAATAAAAAGAAGAGCTAAATCTTGCTAAGAATGCTAATTTGGCTGCAGAAAGGACTTTACTTATGAAAAAAAAAATCCTTTAATTTTAGAATTTTAAATAAACAAAGCAGAGCAAGTTCCTAATATTTACCCCATATATTCTTGACATTGCAACTGGAATTACTATTTGATTATTTATATAGCAAATAAACCTAGATGGGAAGATCACCAATAAGCATCAGCTAGCTCTAGGGAGTTTATTAGATTTCACTTCTAAGTTTAAAATTATGAAACTTCATTGTCTTTCTTCTCAGCTACCTGACTTAACATGAAAATGGTTTTCTTAAAAGCAGAATAAATAGATGAATATTTAATTTTTTAATTAAAAATGTATAATCATGATACCCTAAGACTAAATTATGGCTTTTATGCTTGGGAGGCTATAGAATCATTACCTAAGTCAGACTCAATGATGATCTTTTGTTTAGCTATCATAATGGCATAACACTACATAAATTGAAAAAAAAGAACTGTCTGATATTAAATGAGATATTATTAAAGTTGTGAAGGCAGAAAAAAGTTGAGACATTAGATTTGAAAAGTAGTCATATTTTTTATTATAAAGAACAAATATTGGAAGCAAGCAAAAAATAAAACATTATGGAGATTGATAATATACAGAATGGAAAGATTAGTTATCAACATAATGAAAGATTACCAGATTAAGATAATTCAGATTTATATCCCAACAGTACAAAATGCTTTTGATTATACCAAACAATATTTTGAAATTATCATGGCAAACATTATACTAGGATTGAAAGAGAATTGAAAGATAAAAGTGCTGAGAGTAAATTTGGCTATGATAACAAAAACAAGAGAGGATACAGACTAGTGGAATTTGCAGGAAAAAAAATGAACATTACAAATTTCATCTTTAAAAAAATGTTTAACAGAAATGGACATGGAAAAATACAAATAAAAATATAACAGAGTTTGATTATATTTCAACTAATAGAAAATATGTAGTGTTTGAAAAATTGTAGTGTTCTTAATATATTCAACACAGGAAGTGATCATCAAATAGTGAGACATAAGGTATCATTAGTGTAACATTAGAGAGACAAAAACTATTAAAAAAGAAAGTACAGTATTAGCAATATATTCAACATAGAGAGTGATCATCAGTTAATGTGGACATAAGATATGCATTAGTGCATAATTAGAGAGACAATAACTGTTAAAAAAAGAAAGTATTAGCTGTTGTTATTGCTGATTAATGGACATTGAAAGTGGTTCAATTTTAACTGATATTAGTAAAAAGATAACTGATACTCTATTAAAAATTATAACAAAGATAATTTATACTAAAAACAACTCATCAAAACATTTTCAATTGATGCAAGGTAATGTATAAAGAAAATGTGAATTATGAAAGTATTTAAAAGTGATTTATTAAATGAGTTGATTACCTTTAATTCTGTAACATGGTAACAAAAATGATTTAATAATGGTATAAGAAATAACTGTGACTTGGCAAGAAAAGCTATGGAAGAGAACCAAAACTTTCAAAAGTGTAAAACAACATCTTGATCTTGAAAGGCAAGTTGGATCAAAATAAGAAGAAAAGTTGGAATTATTACTAAAATATTGATGATATCACAAAATGTGTGGAAGGGATTTAAAAACATGTATATATAGTAGTAAAGAACCAGAAAACAAAATGTCAAATATTTTAAATTAAAAAGTGAGACATGAAATTCATAAAAAAGAAAAATATTCCAAGAAATGATGGTATTATTATTACTATTTTGAAAAATAATGATGAAAAACTGAAAAATCATTACCAAAGAAATATAACAAATGTCCAAATGATAAAGATGCATTAGTTGATCGGAAAAATGCAAAAGGAATATGGATATTTGAAAAAAGTAATAAAGAAGATAAAAAAAACTGATTATGGTTGCCATAAATTTTTTATTTTGTTTCATTACTTGAAATTTAATCACGCATTATTAAAAAAAAAAAAGCAGAATCGGTATACAATATTGTTATCCGGAAAAAATGCCAATGACAAAAGATAATTGTAATATTAAATGCTATAGCTTTTGTGAGATCTAAAAATAAAAATTCCCGCAATCACGAAAAAACGACCTTAGACAAAAGTTTTAAAACCGTTAATTCAAAATAATAAAAAAATAAGTGTTACAATATTCTGGGCAAATCTGACCGTTTTAAAATGTGAACAAAAAAAAAATATTAAATCAAATCAAAAAAATAATGCCATAAACGACTTCATATTGCAAACAATTTGTCTTTCACCACTTCTCCAAATTCTACTTGGGATGAACAAATGGAATAGACACAAACAAACAAAGAAAGTCTAATACCCAGCCATTATTCTATTCTGATTTTTGCCAATACAGATAGTAAATCTGTATCTCTATCAAACCTTGTGAATAATGCTGTCTCAGATACAGCTTACTCCATGGAATTATACAAATACAACAACAATCAAGAACTAAAGACAAAAAAAGTGCATCACCAAAATGTCAACTAGACGTAACAAATAGCTAAAATAATATCAAGTCCACCAATTTAAATAATTTCAGGATCAAAGCACAAATGATGTAATTAAGCTCACTTCTTTTGGGATACTAAATGACTAATGGCACAAAGTACTCACAAACAACTTTTTCGGCATCAATTATCAGTAACATATAAAAGTACGATTTGGCTGATTGTCAGCCACTATTATCACATCCATTATTATCTGACTATCCAGCAGAGCTACAAAAACACAATATTAACAAAGCAATTAAATCCACTGCTACTTTCCTGCTAGATCATTCATAGGAAAAGAATATTTTACTAAGCAGCAGCAAGAGAATACTGAAAATATCAAATTTATAAATCTAAAAATAATCTACTGCATAACTAAAGAAGCAAATCCACTTGTATGTGGCTGCATTATGCATACTCCACCTGACTTTATGGGTATAGTGCTACCAAAAAGTGTAGGAAAACACTGTTCATCTATTTAATATATTAAGGGAACTCCTACCAAATATATCTTTTGAGATTCCTACAAACTCATGGAAAGTCACCATTAAGATGATAAAAGGTCATACACTAGATGAACTTTACTGTCATATCTTTATCTGTTTTATCCCAATCACCCTCAGCATTAGAGGTTGCTAACCTTTGTGTACCACTGATGATTGCAGAAATCATGGCTAGATTAATAAACTGAATTACCTGTGCAATTTAGGTTGTGAGCAAATGATGCACTTGAAAACACTTTACATACTTCAGAAATAAGGACATACATAAGCATATACACTGCTGATTGTTATGTCTACAGACAATATCTATTTGGAAGGATATAAAATACAAGATAAACATGCTATAAAGAACAATAGCATCAAAACAAATACTTAAAAAAACAATAACTCTGGAGATCCAATCTCAAGAGTCATTAATGGAAAGACTCTCTGACAAAGCCATGGACTGACCTAAGATCAACACACCAGATTTAGATCTAATCTCACAAATCAGAACCAAATTGAGATTGAGATACAGTATTTACTTCTGTCCTCCTCTCATGATACAACATATAAAGAAAATTTTCCACTGATAAGACAAAAAAACCACATGTGATGCAATGGTTCAAACCACCCCTTCAGTTTCTGAGAGCAATAAAAAACCAAAATACTTGACCCAGGCTTTAATTATGCCGACAAAAATGGCAATCCAACAATTGAAATACATAATATAAACAATATAAATATTGCTACAATTAATATGCATGGCTAAATTCACACAAAAGAATTACATAGCTAACTTAATTTTTAAAGAATCAACTTTGTAATATATTCATCCTGATAGAAACAATAAATCCACCATCAACTCGGCCAGCTACCATTAATACTCTAAATAAAGACCAATACAGAATGTAGAAGTTTTGATAAGTACATACATTCCATTAACAAAAATAAACATAGTTCACATATTTGTTAATGCACTTATCCTTTCCTTTGATCATCAGGCACAGCAATTTTACCTCATATCAATATATGGAAGCTAAAAGGCCCTATAATCAAAACATTTCTTATTGCCCAAATAAAAATCTTATGCAGATTTGGTAAAACTATCCTTTGTGGTGACTTCAACTACTCTCATAATGAATTAACATCCACATTACATTCTAAAATTGAACAATTTATTTTACTATCATTTTCATCTTAGTATTTTTCTGTGGCAGTTTCATTTATTGGAGGTAAATGTTCATCTCTCATTAATCTCTCTTTTTTGTATCTCAATCCAATTTTAAAATCCATCTATCCAGCATTTCATTTTCAGACTATGCTTATATGATATCAAATTATATAGATTTCAAAATATCACATCATTCTATAATTTTACATTTAAATGACAGGTTCCTGTAGAATTTAAATGAACTATAAATGATTTTTCTAATATAATCATTGTAAGTCACTACTATAATTACTTGCAAAACCCTCCTCTAATTGAGATTTGATTAGTTTTCAAAGAATTACTGCTCCAACTAATTAACAAGTTATCTCTCAAATAACCCCATACACACCATACTCAAGACATATACCATCCTGCAAACCATTTTGCAAATGAAAGATATTTTTATCCATAAATTGCATGCTTTACAAACAGAATTCAGTAATATATAAATTTAAAAAACCCAAATCTCTTAAAGCTCATAGGAATCACTGTAAATCACATTCCTATTTTATCAAAAGATGATAAATTCTTCTCTGGCATTAATGTTGACATGGAAATTCTTGAACACCTAAGATTTGGTTTAGAAGCAGCTTAACAATAGCTGCTCAATATCCATTACAGTGCATAATCTTCTTAAGAAAACTTTTAAAAAGCAACAAATATATAAAAAAATCATGCACATTAAAACACATATCTCTCTAGCTGCAGATATTATCACAGCTAATGTCTATAGGCATGTTGAATATATAATAATTTCTACTTTATATAAATGCTGCAATCAACTCTGCTTGAACAATCTTAACACTCCCAAACATTCTACCAACATAATATTTTGTCTCAGAAAGTAAAGAAATACAGGATACCATTGTGTACATTTGAAGATGTTGATCAAAAAATCTTTGCAAGAATAATTAAAAAAAACTGAATGAAATTATTCTGCCAAAATAATCAACTACACATATAGTAAAAGATTGCCATTTCTCTCAAGCTATTCTTTTGGTACAAAATTTGATCTTGATTGCTAAAGAAATGTGCAGATTACATTGCAAGTCAAGTTGACTTTAAGGCAGCCTTTGACCTAGTTAATTGGGAATATCTTTTCACTACTCTACACAAATATCTACATTAACATAATAAACTGATGATATCCATCCAGAACTACCTTATTAATAGATCAATTAAACTGAAAAATTATATGTGATTGTCAACTTTTTTAAATCTTGGTCATGACATTCCACAGGTCTCACCACTTGCATCTTTGTTATTTACAAAGCACTGAAGGCCTTTTTCTTTCTCATCTTGGATCATCCAAGCCATATCATTAAATGTTCTGATAATCTTTATAGGCCTCCTAACACCTTCTCTTCATTCTCAAAATTTTAAATAAAATTGCAAATAACAACTGATTCCACAAAACAAACTTGCAAGTCATCTTCATGGCAACTGTCTACAGGCCATACACTATTATCTTTCATCATAGGTAACCTCTCATCATTTCTTGGCATCCCAATTAATTGGTCTAAAATGCAATTGAGCCATCTTTTCAATCGTCTCATTATGAACACATTCAATATAAAATTGAATATATTTTACCCAAAATTGCTATATTCCATTGGGAAAGTTCATATAGTGAGGGCTATTCTTAGGAAAATATTTGTCTACTATAGTCCATGGATACAGGTTTTTAATAAGATTTATAAAAGCATGTATTTGGCCATCAGAATTTGCTTTTCTACATGCAAAGGAGAGTTCAATTTAATATGTCCTAAATGTTTTGTAACCTGTATTAGGGTCAAATGCATATTGCAACCCTTACTAATTCTCTATTTAGAGTCATTCCCTCAGCCAATAGCATTGCTTATTTTAATTTTATATGTTAAATGCTCTTTTTTTCATGAATCATGTCATTGAGCATGCTGATATATTAGACAGTATAATATCAAATCTCTTGTTGGCATATCATTCATTAAAGATTTAAATAGAATGACTCATCCATCCAAACATCTATGAGCAATCTTTCCTGTTGCTAAGACTCTGACTAATCAATTCCAACCAAAATGTTTCTTAATGATTAATTCAAACTAAACTTTAAACTCACATGTTTTGTGCAATTGTTATCCAGAAAAAATGCTATGCCTTTGTCAAATCTGTCCAAACTTCTCATCTCTACAAATATTCAAGTTTGTAAATGTACAACCAACCTACTTTCAGCTTCCTAGTGCATCTGCACTTATTCACTGATTAAGAATCATGTGGCTTACACATTGCTTTATAATATTTGACAATAAATAGTGCAAAGTATTCAAAGGAAATAACAAAAAATGGTTCAACTTATATCTATACTCTCTTAAATTTTTACCCAGAACATCATAACTAAAACATGACAATTCACAATCTACTTCAGTTGTACTCTTTCATAGCTTAAACCATTATATCCATTAACATGCCCATAAGATTTTACTACTGAAAATAAATATATGAATTTTTCTTCAATTTAATCATTACACTTTTCAAATTTGGATTACATGTCATTGAAATTAAATAACTTATCATACCATTACAATTGAAGTTTCATCGAATTTTGCCTATAATTGTATTCTATTGTATATATATTCTATTGTATATATATATGATCAACAGATGACGTTTTTACCAAAAACACGATCAAACGTTTGTTTACATAAACGATCAAAGAGTCAGAATTAACTATCTCTTTCGTTTTAGCCCACTTTCAGATCAGCTGATTTCAAGCTATTTTGCTGTCATCAGTGAAAGACAGCCAAGAAACTAGATCTAAAAACTGACTCCAAGTGTTTATGCACAGAGTTTCTATCAGTTTGCAAGCATGAAATTTTTCAGACCGATAAAGTCTTCAAATTCAGCCAAACAAACTAGATAGCTACATGGGTCTGATCTCAGTTCAGCTTCTCCACATAGTCAAAGCCTCTGCAATCTATATCATTGCGGAAACCTTTAAAGGTAGATTTATGAAAAACAAAAACAAGTTTTAATCACGTTAAAACCTGCTGACGCTTGTATTTATGATCAACAGATGGCGTTTTTACCAAAAACACGATCAAGCGTTTGTTTACATAAACGATCAAAGAGTCAGAATTAACTATCTCTTTCGTTTTAGCCCACTTTCAGATCAGCTGATTTCAAGCTATTTTGCTGTCATCAGTGAAAGACAGAGCCAAGAAACTAGATCTAAAAACTGACTTGGAGATAGTTAATTCTGACTCTTTGATCGTTTATGTAAACAAACGCTTGATCGTGTTTTTGGTAAAAACGCCATCTGTTGATCATAAATACAAGCGTCAGCAGGTTTTAACGTGATTAAAACTTGTTTTTGTTTTTATATATATATAGTACCATTTACATATATATGGTACAAGTATATTGGCATTGAGTAGGATTTAAAAGTTGAAAGAAGTAAAATTTTAAAATCGTCAATGGATGTAACTTAGTTTTTTTTATTAGTTAGTATAATTTTTTTTGATGCATACAATGAAAGTTATTAGTGTTTAAAATTATTTATTTAATTAAAGTAATGTTAATATTAGAAAGAATGCAAGCACATACAGATTGCTAATCCAAATAAGTAAAAGAAAATTCAAACACAACAGATTACCATCAGAGTAAAAACTTTTAATGATAATTAAAGATGACTGAAATGTTATAAAAAAGAGAACTCTGTACTTCAAAAATAAAAAAGAATGTAAAAGATTATCAAGTGATAATAAAACAAGGGATAAGAAGATATGTGCAGAAATCTCAAAATGATTGTCAGTATAAAAAAAGCAGACAAATTTAGAAATGGTCTTTTTATCTGTGTTTTTCTGGATGTTTCTTATGTGCAGCATTTTCAAAGCCATAATAAAATGCCAGAACTATTATACTGAATCTAGTCACCATGTGTGACTAAAAAACAGATTGTTTGCTGATGCCTTTTTTTTTTACAAAAGTCATCAAAAGTTTCAACTAGTTTTGCCCTAAATATAAATCAGAAATGCAAAAGTGTTACCAGAATGAAGCCATAAATAATTACTATGAACTCCATATAAAAGGAACAGAACAACTATAATTATAGATAATCTACAGAAATCCTAGGAGCTTACTGGTAAGTTAATGGCTATATGATAACTCATATCTAAAATCAAAAAGATTTGCAAACTAAATTTAAATGATAAACTTCTAAATTAGACAAAAGAAAGAAGAGCCATTTTTTATTTTATTCTTCAAGTGAACTATTTGAATTAAGTGGTTGGTATAATTATCTTTTATGTGTGTGTGTTCTTTCCAGTGTTATAAATAATTCTTAATAAGTATTTAAATATTTTATGTGTCTTAAAACTTTTACTATGAATATAAACCTTTCATTGTATGTTCTCAATTTCAGTTATTTAGATTTTATTATCAAGTTTAAAGAATTGTATAAATTACCATTGCCAATATGTTTGATTAAAGCCTGAGGAAAATTCATATAATAAATTAATTTATTGAAAAATATAATTTGTGATCTGACTTTTAGCTATTTGCTTTGTAAGTCTTGAAAAAATGTGATGAGAATTAGGGGTCTACAGATTCTGATGCCCTCTTAAAAAAATTAAAACTACATTGAAAATTTGAGTTATAATAAATATTAGATCAGTTAATCAGGAAATGTAAATATGTTCTTGAAATCTTCAAACTCCTACTGGAACAGACTATTCTTTTTAAATAGTTTGATTAACTAGCACTTTATAGTGTGTGATATAAGACCTAAATCAAAATGTAAAATGTTACAATATATTGAATTGTATATTTCCATGGATTGTTATAATAAAGAATAAAAATGAGATTATATCCATGTAAACAGAGATAACATTTAGCTTTTGATGTTAATAAGCATCTGAAAATACTATAAATTGACAATTCCTAAGGATAAACAAGTTTACTCATTAATCTATAATAGTTCTTTTGTTGTTTGTTGAAGCAAAATATCCTTTTATTTCAACAAAAACTCTAACAAAAAACTATTATAGATTAATGAGAAAACTTGTTTAGCCTCAGGGATAGTAATTGCTTGTTTCTTAGCAACATAAAATGCTAAGAGTTATCTCTGCATACATGGATATACTCATTTTTATTATATATAAAAAATTATTAAAAACCAATCAATGCTTAAACAATCCCAAATATCAATAACAATCAACAACTTCAAACCATTGTCAAGACAACTCCTTTTAACAATAAGGGTAGAATCCCACCCTTATTAATGATCTAATATACTTATATAGACATTAAAGATTGCAATTTGACCACAGAGATTGAAATTATTGATATAAAGAAGTTTAAATAAACATCTTTAAACAGGTAAATAAAATCTATTATCAATGCAGACTAATAAATGAAAGTATTACTTAAATAATAAGTGTAATAATGCTCAAGATTAAATATATGTATGTATATTGTACCAGTCACTTTGATCTTCTTTTGATCACCAAGGATGCCACTAGGTCACTAACTACCTAGAAAATGTAATTTATGGTGATCAAGAGTTGATGATGATGAATGCTACCAGCTAGACCCAGGGAGAAAAAGAGATCTTTAACATTGTTCAGATAATTGAGAAAAGAATACAGAGATGAACATTAGCCAAAAATAATTATGAATAATTTTAAAGTTTATTAAATCTAAAATATTAGTCAAACAAACAGCAGATTTATCATAGAATCTATGAGAGTATGGTAACATTTAAACACACTGGCAAATACATTCATTTTCTCACCTAAGAATTAAGAGGGATTTATGTCTTCCTGCTAGCAATTTATATAAACAAATTCCAGATTTTATTTATTTAAAGATTTTAAAAGAGAACAATCTTGCATGGAAGTTGATGAACAGCACAGGCAAGCTTTCCTTAGCCCAGAAAAGAAACATCAGAACATAAGAATGTCAAATGCATGCAAATGCCCATAATGGTTATGTTTAAGCATGTCAAGGTTGATTCCATCAAGAGAACAAGAAAAGATTATGATTTTACATAATTTTAAATAGAAAAAAACAGAATCTCCACAATTTAGGAAAAACAATACACTCGATAAATCGTTAGCCAAAAGATTTATGGTCTGCAGAGAAACACAAACCCTGATTGACTAAATAAATCTTAACAAAAAAATAAGGGATAGATGAGTTAAAAGAAAATTACTAATATCTGACTAAGCATTTATCAATATAAAAGAGAAATAAACTGAGTATAAACTATAAACACACACTACACTCTCTGACAAGTAAATTTACAATATGAAGTCCTAAAACTAAGACTCCAATAATAAAACACATAATAAAATAATTGTGTATGCATGACTTATTATAAAGACAGATTTCTTTTTAAGGTTAAGCTGAGACTAATAACATAGAGATTTAAGCAAGAGATTTAAACCCTGGTTATAATATAAAAATCTTTTACCTCAAGGCATAATGTTCTGTCCAGCTGATTTCTTCCAGTGGGTTAATGCACAGTTTATTCTACCTAGAGTTCATTTTGAATGTTTTTGATTTCCATTTATGTATTTGTTCAGGAGTCTGAAGGCAATCACTGGGATAAGTTCTGGACTAAGCTTTTAGATCATGTTCTTGAAGGCACAATTACGGAGCTCTGGAGTTCATCTTTGGGTTGACTTAGCACTGTACATTGTTAAGATTTCTCATGATATGCATGTATTTTTGAGATGGTGGTCACTTCTAGCACAGCAAATAGTCAATACTATTAGTTATCAGCAGACTTCCAACTTCAGTGATCCTCAGCAGAATAGGAGTCACTATAAGAAGCATAAGAATCAGCAGTCAAAAACCTGCAGCTATTTATGTGAATTGTTAGTTTCCACCTAATCTTAATTAAAAGTTTTGACCAGGGTAAATCTCTATTTCCCACTTAATCTTAATTTTTAAAAAAAACTGACTAAGGTTCTTATCTTATTCAAAATTAATTAGAAAAAATAGTAAGTCTCACCTTTTAAAAATAGATTAAAACCACTAAAATAAAAAAAAAACCGTTGCTTGCTTTTAATTACTGTAATGAAAAAAAACCAAGCATCTAAAGAAAATTATTTTAAAGTAAAAGCTATTGAAAAAGTAAAATCACAGAATTTAAAAATATAAATGAATATGTGCGTTATTGCATGTAACTCTTAATATATAAAAAAATTAACATACAAAACTTTTAAATACGGTTTTCTTTTAAAAACTTTATAAATATAAATGTTGGTTTTAATTTTGCAATGGTTGCCTTTGAATCAGATAAAGCATCTGATTCAATATATATGAAAGAAAATATGAGAAATTACAAAATTATCAGATTTCTATCAATTCTATACAAAATACTAACATAATTATAATTCATCTACAGCAAATCTTAGATTCAAACCAACAAAAAACACAGCAAACTGGATGTGGAAGTGGTTTTAACACAATAAATTATATCAAAATATTGAAAAATGTTATAGAAAGGACTAATAAATATGAATTGCTATTTTACTTTGGATTTGTAGATTATAAATAAGCATTTGATTTTGTAAACATTTCCAGAGTAAGTAAATAGAAAATTATTTAAGACATCTTAAACTTGGTAGACGATGCGATTGTTTTTGCAAACAATGCTCCAGAGTTACATTAAAAATGTTACAAGTATTATGAAATAAGATAAAAAAGTAAATACAAAAATAAATACTAAAAACACAATAATAATATTCAATAAATATTTTCAGAAAAAAAATGAAAATTGGTATTTATGAATTCGAAACAATTAAAAATTAGAAATGCATTGTTCAGAATATTATTATGGCTAGAAATATAATGGATGAAATTAATCATAAAAATAAATTTGTATGGAGTAAAATATGCTTATGTCCTTGAAATAGGAGTTTTTAAGGTTTGTATGACTTTAGTTATTCTCTATAGATCTGAGACTTGGAAATTTAACAAAAGAGCAATATTGGAATTTCAGACTATCCAAATGGCTATCATTGATCTCATTGAAAGAATTAAAAAATTGAAATGGAGCCAAAATGGGTTTATTCTAGAAAAAATAGAAATAGATGAATAAAGTTTTAAATGAGATCTCAAGAGATTGTAAAAGACCTAGATATAGATCAGATGTGAGATAGATGAACAAAATTAGAAAGTTTGTTGATGTGATATGAAGTTCTCAAGAGATTTAAAAGACCTAGAATAGATCACATGTGAGATGATTGAGCAAAATTAGAAAGTTTGTTGATGTAGTGTGAAAGAGATGTTATGAATCATAAAAACTAAATTAAAATGATAGAGATTTTCACTCTGTAGAGGACTGAAAATGGTTAAAATTATGATGATTCTAATTTCTGTATTTTATTTACATTTTTTTCATTATTTTGTGCAAATAAAAATAATGTATATCTATAATCATTGCTTAAACGATTAAAATTTGAACCTGAATTATTCTGTAGCTTAATATTTACTATTTGTGTTTTATAAAATAATATTTACTAAATTGACTTTATCCTTTTTGCCCTTATGTCCATATTATAGTAAATATTTAATCAGGCATAAATTGAAAAAAGTATAATTTTCCATTTAGAATTGAACTTTTGAATGTTTTAATATTTCAATAATATTTTTGTTTATTTTAAAATCAATATTTTGAAGCTTGAATTAATATAATTAATTCTAAAAGTATTGATTAAAAATCGATTTGCTTTACTAAATAACTGAAAATAAAACTGAAATTTATTTAGACTATTAATTATAATATGTATATAAATAAACGATAGAAATGTTTAACAAAAAGTAAAATATACTATCAAACTTTTCAAAAGTTGCTAAATGGGCTTTTATCTTATTCATATTTGTAATTAAAATTTATTTTACTTAATATTATTAACCCATCTCAATAAGGACAGGGCAATTCACTAGTTATCAAATATATAATTGAAAATTACATATTTAATTATATAAAAATAATAATACTTGAATACTTTATTATTCAAAATTTTATAAAAAGTCTGAGTGCCAATTGATGGAACTGGAACCATGGTCAATGGAGCTTAAACAGCAGAGTCGGTCATTTTTACTATTGCACTACATCATGCAGAGTAATCCCTTAAAAGTTCCCAACTAATTTTTTTTAATGCAAAGGGAATTTAAAAACACTGTTTGAAAAAATATACAAAATTTAGACTGATGTAGTTTAATTAGGCCAGTATTTTTTAAAAGTATATATTCCATTATCCTTTAGTGGGAACTTAATCTGAAGCTTATTTCATAAAGTATATCAGATATAAATAAAAACAAGTGAAATCATTACAGCTTAATTTTATTATTTATCAAAATTCTGAAGTCATTAAATGTATATTTATTAATCTCTTAAGGGGTATAATATATCATTAATATATATCAAGTTTACACTTCAGATTTTTATTTCGAAGTATTTTTACCATATTTATTTTTTTGCATTTTAAATATGACTATTATGCTTTAGAGAATTTTTGAAAGATATTTTAGATATAGTGTAGTAAATCCAAATAATGGCTGATACACTTCAGGTTCAGTGTGGATAGATCAGATCTGATCATTAGTTCAATGTATGTTATAAATCCAATGCATGTTATAAAAATAATATAGCAGATAGATGAATTTATTCAGTCAAAGGCACAGAGAAGAACTCGATAATTATATTCATTTATAAATTGAGTATATTTGTTTTTTTCTATAAAATAAAAAGTTTTTATAAAATCTATATCTGAATACAGTTACAAAACTTCTTTAATTATAAATTTATTTAAACGCACATTGATTACATAAGTAATATTTACTAAGGCTGTAACCTCAAGAATGTGCACATAAAATGCGATAGTAGGGACCTCTATAGGTCTTAACCACAAGCTTATGTTTTGGAAGAAAAGAGGGAAACCTTTTTTACTTCAACCTACTTTCTATATAAATATGTGAAGCTGAAGCGGTTAGATCTTTAAAGAAAATGTCTCTACATTTTTATTTGATGTATTATATGTTACTACAAAAATATCACTGTAGCAATTCAATTTCTCCTATATTCTTATAATAGTGATAATATCTATGCCAGTAACAACTATAATAACTTAAATAAGTAAACCAAACATAACATACATGATAAGAAATATGGCATTTAATATTAGATGCAATGAAGAAGTTTTATGATGATGGAAATGTGTTGGGTTATTATCTTCTGAAAAGTAAAGTATATAAAATGAGACCTCATCTCAGCCATCATATATCCAATAGATATTCCAGTTGCAGCTGATTTGATGGAAAAAAAGTACTATATTGACAAATATTTGAATATATTGCATAAAATACATGGATCTTAGGATTTTTTTCCCACTTAAGCATACAGATTCTTACCTGTGAACCATGAAAACAAATTAAGAATAACAGTATTATGTTTTTTATTAAGACACTATCAATTTCTTCATCTTTCATCTTTACATTTTTTAAACATTTAATTTCCATTATTTATTTTTTAAATTTATCAAATATAATTTTTTGTTTGAATAATAAAAAAGTATCCTTTAGAATTAATATAGCTTTTATGTAAAATTGGCTCATATGTACACACATATGTATATAAAATCAGCAGCAGCTACTTTCAAACAAGTTTGACCATTTCAACTTCAAGAAAAAAAAACCATAATCGAAAGACAAATAATAAATTATTAGATAATTAAAAAAGCAAATACTAATATTACTATTACTACTACTAATAATAGTCATCAACATCTTTCAGAAATGAGTTTTATAATGGTTACAAATCAATCCACAAAACAGTTCCACATACAAAATATAACAGCCCATCATTCTATTTATGTGATATTATTCAATGTTATCTTTTAACTTCTGCAATAAACTTTTCTTTCTGAAAAAGTTCCATGTCTTATTGAATTGTAGTTTACCATTGCATTCTCTTCTTAGCTATATTTTCCATTGAAAACAATCACTATTCTCTTCTTATATAAACAGGATCTGCCTATTCCAAGAAAACAATGTTCAAGTTTACCATAAAATATATTTTTAGGAAATTTTGTATGGTCATTTATTTCACATGTTTAACCCAACAAAGTTGTGATTTTCCATGATTGGTCACATGATCTTGTTATATTTTAAAAATTTTATGGAACATTCTTAAATGAAAATTTTCTACTGCCTTTATATTATATCAATAGAAAATCCAAGTTTCATTTTATATCACTACAAAAAAAAAAAACATTCTATTTTTTTAATTTGCTAAAAGTAGCAGTATTTTTAGATGATGCTCTTCAACATTTCTTATTTAAAAACTGCCAAAAACTTTAAATTGGCCTACTTTCTTAAATTGATAATCATCTAAGCTAAAAGTTGTTAAATATTTTTTAGAATTGTTATAGTATTTTACGTTTCACATTATTTTCTGGATGGCACTTTAGGGAAAAAATGCAATGAAAATTAATCAATAAAAAATTAAATATATTTGAATGAAAAAAATGGCAAATAATAAAAAAAGGAATCTATAACCATTTAAATGTTAGTAATGCAATTTATTATGCCGTAATAATAAAATTATTATATTTTTTTATTAGGAATTTTAAATGAAAAACTGACTTTTCAAAAAAATAATGAAATTTTTTTTGAATTCTCCATTGCATTATTAGCAGAGGAACATTTTATGTCAAATTGCAGTAAAAGATCGATGTCTTTATCAAAGTTATTTTTGGAAAAAAAAAAGTCTACAGTAATAATAAAAAACGTACATTTGTTAAAACATAAACAACCACAAGTTTCACATTTTAGTGTGGGATATTTGAAATGATATTTCAAACACTTATCAGACCTTTTAAGTTATAGCTTATCTTTTTTTTTGTTTGCAATCTTTTTTTTAGTCTAATAAATATGTCATTTAATTATGAATTACTTTTTTATTACTTTTATTAAGCACAGTAATTTATAAAAAATAATCGATGGCAAAAAATGTGTTAAATACAAGGAATGAAAAAGCAATCCATAAGAAATTGAATATACTATGTTTTATCCTCCCTTTCCAAAAAAAGAAAAGAAAATACAAACAAAAAAATTCATAACAATAATATATACTTGAAATGTAATTTCAAATTAAAAATTATGTATGGAAAGTGTTATGTTATTACTTCTACAACTATTGAAATTAAGACTAATTTGAATATACCTGTGAGAAAATGAATTAAGTGTAAAACAGATAAATGTATAACGTCAGAAGCAATAGGTATAACTATTTAATACAAACTTATAATAAATATATAGTCCAAACTTGATTATACATAGTATATATAAATTTAAATAAAATGTATTTTTTATCCTCTATTCGCTAGGAATATTTCTACTTTAAATTACTAATCTCTAATTTAATATTATCACACACACACACACATATATATATATATTGGTTTGGTTCATGAGATAAATTAAATCATAATAAGATCATTATGAATTGTTTGACTTCCTAATTGGCTCTTCATCTTTAGAAAATAAATCCTGCATCATAATCTTTATAGAAATAATGCTTTTTTACTACTTATAATACTTTCTATTCCACAAATCTAAAAGTTTTCTGAATGTTTTAAAGTCTGTAACCAACCCACTTGGGGGAGGGGGGGTATTAATTAATCAGTCATATGAATTGAATGAGACTTTAACCCAATTAGGTATTAAATTGTATTAACTTTATTTTTGAAAATTCTTAACTTAATTCAAATAATCTTTTTTTGCTTAGCTATGATGTAATAATTAAAAAAACATTAATTAATAGCTTTACAATTTATTTCCAGCTGGATTTGATAGTCATTACTTTTTTATAATATTACATACATAGGAATTGTTGACATTATTTAATGTATTATATTTTCCCCTTAATTTAAAAAATAAACCAATGTAAATCTTTTTCAGATATTGTCTTTGCCTTTGCAAAAAGACTCATTCTGTTTCATAACAGTAATTACGTTTTGTTTGTTCTCCAGAATTTTTCTCTTGCTGTATTTCTATTTTTTCTATTTCTTTTCTTGATTTGTTATTATTCTGATTTTTTGTATAAGAATTTATTACTTCTGTATTTAAATCAGCTTCTCCTACTTTATGAAAGTGCATTATTTTTTGTGGAAAATTCAATTACAAAATATGCTGCTTCTTTGATCCTTTGCTTCTGAATATGGTTTAAAGGTTTTTGATATTCCATCCTATTGCCATTTATACAGAAATATTTGTTTGGACAATCAGAATTTTTTCACAATTAATTTCTTAGTTTTTTTTTTGAGACAACGGTTTAATGGCTTTTCTCTCTTAGGTAATAAGGTTACTAATTTCATTTTTAATTTCCCACCCATTAATAATTTCACTGGAGATTAATGTATTGCCATTGACGAAATGATTCTATTTAATGTAACAGGGCTGTGTATAAGATTTTATGAATGGTTTTTATTTCAATTTTTTTTAAGTGCTCTTTTAAAGTGTCTAATCACATTTACCCCTAACCCATTTGATTCAGGGTGATAAGGAGATTTGCATACATATTTAATTCCTACATCCTTGAACTAATTGCCCCCTGTTTTGAGTTATAATTTTTGCATCATTGTCTGAAACAAGTACTTTCAGTAATCCATGAAATAAATAAAAAAATAATTTAATTTTTTTATTATTTTATAAGCAATCATGTTATTTACAATAAGCTACTCTTTTTACTTAGAGTGGCTATCATATGTAACTTAGTATTTTTATTGTAGATTTTCAGGATGTACATAATCATGCTTAATTATTATACATACCCACATATAAACACTTTGGTATGAACATTAAACATATTCTCTTAGCATCACTTTAATATGAACAACATCTGGAGATCATTTGTTTCTATCTTCCAATGGTATTATTGGGCCTAATGGATAGGCTTTTATGGTTAGTATATAATGCCTTAAATGAACCGAGTGGGGCAAATTCCTAATGTCCACTCCATATGTTCTTGTCATTGCAGCTATGTGATTATTCATATAGTATACAAACATGGATGGGCTGCTCACCTACATGCATTAGCCAGCATGGTGAGTTTATTGGCTTTTTACCTCTGAGTTTAAGATCAATAAACATCATGGTCTTTCTTCTCAGTTGCCTGATAATGCAGAATGAATGTTTGAGTAAATGATATTTTCTCAATAGATGTATACAATTATGACAGACAAAAATAAATCATGGCCCTTATTCCCAGGAGGCTGTAAAGTCACCAATCAAGGCAGCGGTTGGTGGCCAAAGGTGGAGGGTGCTAAGAATCCCCTGATTGCAGACCCAGGCTGCCATTTGATGATGACTTTTTATTTAGGTACTTACAACTGCAGATCACTTTCAAGTGAAGGAAGATTGCAAGAATTAGAAGAAGAACTGTCTTATATTAAATGGGACATTATTGGACTTTGTGAAGTTAGAAGAAAAGGTGAAGAGACAATTGATTTAAAAAGTGGACATGTACTCTATTATAAAGGCACAAATATTGGAAATACAAGTGGAGTAGGATTCATTATAAATAAAAAGTGGAAGAACAACATTGTGGAGATTGATGGTGTATCAGACAGAGTGGCAAGATTAGTTATACAACTTAATAGCAGATACCAAATGCAGATAATTCAGGTTTATGCCCCAACAAGTTCTCATAGTGATGAAGTAGTAGAAGATTTTTATATGGATGTACAAAAGGCTTTTGATCAGAGTAAACAACATTTTAAAATTGTTATGGGAGACTTTAATGCTAGAATTGGTAAACAAATGAAAGATGAAAGTGCTGTAGGTAATTTTGGTTATGGTAATAGAAATGAGAGAGGACATAGACTTGTGGAGTTTGCAGAGAAGGAAAAACTTTATATTATGAATTCTTTTTTTGAGAAAAATGTTAAAAGGAAATGGACATGGAAGCATCCAAATGAAGGTACAGCAGAATTGGATTATATTTTGACTAACAGAAAATACATATTTCAAGATTGTAATGTTCTTAATAAATTTAACACAGGAAGTGATCATCGATTAGTAAGATGTAAGATATGTGTTAATGCAAAACTAGAGAGACAAAAATTATTAAGAAAAACAATATTTACAGTTGATATTCCTAATCTTCAGAAACATTCTAATGAATTTAAATTAGAACTTACAAATCGGTTTCAAGTATTAGTAGATTTTGAACATGATTCAGATTTGAATGAAATTAATATGAAAATAACTGATACACTTTTAAAAACTGCAACAAAGATAGCTGGTAGAAAAAAGCAGCAATTGACCAATAAAATTTCTACTGAGACTAGAGAATTTATGAAGAAAAGAAGGAATATGAAGATATACAAAAATGATGCATTAAAAAGGATTGAATATCTCAAATTTTGTAAAATGGTGCGGAAAAGAGTTGAAAATGATATAAGAAAGTATAACTGTGAACTAGCAAGGAAAGCTGTAGAAGAAAATAAAAGTCTCAAGAATGTAAAACAACATTTTGGTATTGGTAGGAAATTTATATCTGCAATAAGAAAAAAAGATGGAATTATTACTAAAAAGAGAGATGACATCATGAAATGGGTAGAAGACTTTTATCAAGAATTATATAGTAATAAAGAACAAGTACCTCCTATATCTATTACATCTTCTGAATTGCCCAGAATTTTAAATGAAGAAGTGAGACATGCAATTAAATGTATGAAGAAAGGAAAGGCTCCAGGTAATGATGGAATTATAATTGATATATTAAAAAAAGCAGGTGAAGAAATAGAATTTTTTTTAGCAAAGTTATATACCAAATGTCTAAATGATAAAGATGTACCAGATGATTGGAAGAATGCAGTAATAATATTAATATTTAAAAAAGGTGATAAAGAAGATATTAGAAATTACAGACCTATCAGCCTTTTATCAGTTTTATACAAAATTTTTACCAAGATAATTACAACTCGTCTACAAAGAACATTGGATTTCCACCAACCAAGGGAACAAGCTGGATTTAAAAGTGGTTTTAGTACAGTAGATCATATCCAGGTATTGAGAGAAGTTATAGAAAGGACAAATGAATATGAGTTGCCATTATGTTTTGGATTTGTAGATTATGAAAAGGCATTTGATTCTATAAACATTTCTTCAGTGATTAAAGCATTGGATCATCAAGGTATAGATCCAGGATATTGTCATATTTTAAAGAATATTTATAAAAATGCAACAGCAACAATTAGATTACATAATGATACTGGGAAAGTCAACATTGAGAAAGGTGTAAGACAAGGTGACTCCATATCTCCAAAACTTTTTACAGCAGTGCTGCAAGAAGTATTTTGTGGATTAAAATGGGAAACTAAAGGAGTGAAAGTAAATGGAGATTATTTAAGTCATTTAGATTTTGCAGATGATATAGTTGTTTTTGCAAATAATGCTTCAGAGCTGCAGGAAATGTTGCAGGAGTTATCAGATGAAAGTAGGACTAAAGATAAATGTTAAAAAGACTAAAGTAATGTTTAATCGATTTGCTCAAAATATGAAAATAAAGATTGATTATGATGAATTAGAAGAAGTTAACAGTTACAAATACCTTGGTCAGATTATTAATACAGATGGAAACATAATGGATGAAATTAATCATAGAATTAAACTTGGTTGGAGTGCTTTTGGTAGAAATAACTTGATACTAAAAGGAAATATGCCTATGTGTTTGAAAAGGAAGGTTTTTAACAAATGTGTTTTACCAGTTTTTTTTATGGATCTGAGACTTGGACACTTAATAGAAGAGCAATACAGAGACTCCAGACCACTCAAAGAAGTATGGAGAGATGCATGTTGGGAGTAACAAAAAGAGATCAAAAATGCAATGTATGGGTAAGAGAACAAACAGGTGTTACTGACCTCATTGAAAAAATTAAAAGATTGAAGTGGAGTTGGGCTGGACATATTGCTAGAAGAGATGATAATAGATGGACAATTGAAATCTTAAACAGGATTCTAAGAGATTGTAAAAGACCCAGAAAGAGACCACATGTGAGATGGATGGATTAAATAAGAAAGTGTACAGGGGTGATGTGGAGAAGAGAAACTTAAGATCGGAGATGGATTAAACTTGGAGAGACCTTCATCCTGTAGTGGATTGATAATGGTTGTTGATGATGATGATATAATGCTGTAATAAGGCACTGTGATTTATTAGCTAGCCAACCTTCCTCATTTGATGTATCAGTAGTTGGTAACATTTATCTGCTCTATTCCACCTTGTTACTTTTGTCCTATTAAGAATCTCTGACAAGGGCAAATCAAAGTAATTTATTTCCATTACATTCTTATGAGGTTTTTTAATCTGGATTTTTAGAAAATGAGACTGCTTTAAAATGTCTTTTCCTTTCTTATATTTAAATTTATAATCATATATGTTTTTTCACCTCAACAGATGAGGCCCAAATAACCTGAAGTTAATTTGTCACGGACCAAAATCCCCAATAAAAACCTTTAAAAAGGCACCTTAAAATATTTGTGGAATTTTTTCAGTTCTAAACATAATAACTAGTGCCTCATTATCAATTTAACTGAGTTCTAAATATGTGAGCAATAGGATATTCACCATTATAACAAGGATGATAGTTCATCATAATCCCTATTCTGATACATCAATAATTAGACAGTAGCATGTTGACAGCAATGCATTAGTTTTTTAAAAGCTTCTTTCTGATCATGTATTACCTTTTGTTATTTAATGTAGTGATTTAGCAATTTTTACTTTGCTCATATTTTTAATATTCCTGGTTCACTAGAATTTTTTATTACTCATACTTTATCTGGGGCTGAGAATTTCTATTTATCCAATATTATGTGCACCCAAAACTTGGACTGCAATTTAAAGTTATTTTAATCCACCTGTTGCGTATTTTAACAGCTTTTTTCTAAATTCATTACAATGACTATGTCATCAAAATATGGGACTACTTTCTCTAACTTTTGGAATAATATTTCAATTTTGACCTAAAAATATCTGGTATTACTACAGTATATGCAGCAATAACTGATTACATTTAAAACAATTTCACTAATTGTAATTTTTCATATGATGTATTTATGATGAAAATCTGATGAAAGCTGGTATTCAAATCAAGCTTAGTGAAGTGAGACATTTTTTGCAACATAATCAATACTTCTTTCATCTTATTTAATTATAAATATTACTATATATACAAATACAAAAACTGTATTAAGAGCAAAGCTTTATCAACAATAAAAATAGTGTAGTGCTAAGCATACTTTCAAAAAATAATTGTTATAGATGTAGCAATCACAGAGATAAAGCATTCATAAATTTTATTAATTATAAAATATCAACTGAATTCTTAAGTCATTACAAAAACAGATATGACCATTTGCCTTATTACTATTATTAGTGAGGTTCAATATGACACTTCAATTTACATTAAATTACATTTATAATGTAACCCTGTATTTTCTCCCTTACATTGGTTTTCTGAAAGAATAAAACTTTTCATTTTTTTTTGCAAATTTTGGAGGTTCTATCTTGATGGGGTTTGTTCAAATGTCATCCTCTAGTTTTTTAAATAAGTCAGAATATTTATGTTAAATTACTTACTCACCACAACTTTTTCACAATATTTATTTATATTCCTATTGCTGTAAATTACTCTCTGCCTATAATTGGATATTTCTGTATATAATGACAGGTTTTTAGAAATCTTTTCCTTATGTTTTACTGGTATAATAACTTGGCTAAGTAATATAAATATATTTTTGCTCATATCTTGGCTTTTATAATCAACTTTTTAATAAAAAGAGTATTAGAACAATTACTTGATGAGGCAACCAGTTTTGTATTGTTATTTTTGATATCACAAAATCATTGTCTATTTCAATTGTAATATTTTGTCTGCAAATTGTCGATTCCATCATAAACTGCTTTAACAAAGTGTTTCAGGGAAATTTATTTCCCTTATTTTCTATGATTGTAGTTTGATTCATCTTCATCTTGTTAGGGTTATAAATTTGTTTAATCATTTTACAAAATCATAGTATTTTTGTGCATCATATATTTTACTACATCAAATTCAGGAACTTGCTCCATTATTAATTCACATGAGACTCATTTTTTAATCACAACTACTTTCTAAATAGAAAAAATCCTTAGTCAGTTCTCAAACGTCTATATTTCTTAAATTTTTTATGTGGCATAATGAATGTGAAGTAAAATAATTGTTTCTTTTTATTATTTTCTCATAATAGATTCATCTGGCATAAATAAATTATATAATCTGTTTATTATTTATATTACTCTTCTATTCATACAACATAATTGTGCCATTAGTTTTCACTATTATTGTCAATTGTATTCAATAAAAAAAAATTCTCAACGTGTAGTATATATAAAATCCACGGGACATTATAATTTATGTCAAACTCAGCAAAACTAATGAAGGCCATTGAATACATACATGTATGTTGTTAACTAATTTTTTTTTTTTTTAGTTCATCTGTAACTGTGATTGTGTCAATTTGTTATATCTTTACTTCCACAATTATTGAAAATAATACTAAATTAAATGTAGTTTTGAGAAATGAATTAAATTCAAAATAAATAAATGAATGACAGTAAGAGTAATAGATATAACTATTTACTACATATTATTAATATTGAGGATCCAAATTTGATTATACCCATATATAGATAAAATACAATTTCTGTTCATTACTTTCTAGAATAATTCTACTTTAAATTACTATCTTCATATCATCACATACATAGTGATTTTTAAAGTATAATAAATCATAATAACACAGAGGCAAACTATCCATACAGTAGCATCACTCAGTCCAAGCCAGAGTAATCAATGAATGCAGGAAGGTTTGTGCAAAAAATCCCTATCTAGCAGACCTAGAAACTAGTCTGGGGAAAGTAGATGAGTAGATATTAGATATTAATTTTATGCACAAATCCATTGTTTACTCTGTCTTGCACTGGGTGACACTATTATATGGAGAATTTTGCCTCTGAAAACAGCTTGTAAAGCATAAAAAATGGTGATCATGTGATGTTTGATGGTTTAAATCATAATAAGAATTGATATGATCTTTTTGAATCCCTAATCAGCCAACTCACTTCCAGTAGCTAAATTCCAGAACCATGACATCTCTAAATATTTTCTTCTCTTGCTTCTGAACAGCTTTCTACTGCACAGATTTTGTGAAGTCTTCCTTTGTTGTGTTTTTGTTGCTCTTTTCTTAACTTATTCACACTTGGGGAGGGGGTTGAGATATTAATTGACCTTTGATATGAATTCAATAGCATTTTGCTTATATTAACTGAAAGACATTAATTAACTTAAAAACTTTTTCAATTTATTTCTAGCTCGATTTAACAACTATTATTTTTTTGCAACATTATTTACCTAAAAAATTGTTTTCATGAATTAACCTATTACAGAGAATATTTAAAATGTCAAACAAGTTTTATATTTTCGTTTGACATTTTCAACATTAACAATTCAGATGTAACTGGAAAATTTTCTCAATACCTGTATCTCTCATTTTTTTAAAATTTTACATTTGGCTTCAAGCAAAGAGTATTATAGCAATAAGTATGTTAAATAAAAATAATAAAACAAGTATACAATAAGAAATTAAAAGCGTTCATATATTTGTCTCAAAAAATGTATTGAAGAAAAATTAAAAAAAATATAATCAGTAATAAGTTAAATGATGATAACTAATGTTTGAAATGTAATTTCAAATATCACATGCTAAAACATGAAACCTATGGCTTCTTGTATTTAAAAAATAATTTCTGTAAAGATATTGATCTTTTGCAGCTCCTTGAGAAAATAAAGGGTCTCTTAATCATTATTCTAATGCTAAATTGCAAAAATTCACTGTTTTTCAAAAAATGAAGCCATTTCTTTATTTTCTTTGAAATTATTAATAAGAAAACATTTTTAAATTTTACTATTATAGTATATTAAATTACTTTATCACAGTTATTACTGACATTCAAATTGGTAAGGATAACTTTGATTTTATTATTTTGTATTTTTTTGTTTTGCAGTTGAATTATGTTTTGTACAAATAAATAAGTATTGTGCATTTAATTTTTTGATTTTTTTTTCTAAAGCACTATCTATTAAATAAATTATGTAGCTTATTATTCTGATATTACTGGTTGATAAAAGATGTGGCTTTCTAAACACGAATCTTTGATAAAAATTACGTATTCTGAATTTGTGCATACATATGTATATTTGCATACATGTATTTTTTATAACTTATTGAACATACACATAACTTATGCTACATGAATTCCTCAAAATTTAATCTAGACAATTGAAAAATAATTTTTTAAAATCTCATTTGACAAACTAATATTTGAAATAAACTTTTAATATTAAATAAAGTTCTTCATTTTAAAACAAACTTTGTACTTGGATAGATAGCATATTTGGTACTTGTGTACTATCCCTTCACCAGAAGATTGCTAGGCTTTTTGTTTTTAATATCTATTTACAAAAATGTCCAAGTAATTGCTTATGTTTTTTTTATTCAAAATTATTTTACTGAATATGTTACTTGTTTATAACTTACAAGCTTAAGAGATAGGGTGATGTGATCTATGAATTGATCTATGACTCTTATTTTGACTATTTATAGTCTCTGCCAAAAGTCTTATGCAATTTTATATTGTTATGACTACTAATATATGGTATGGCTGAAGATCTATCAGCCCCATATAGCTATTTGAGTTGGATAGCTGGGTTTGAAGACATGTAGATGTCTGAAAATTTCAGATTTTCCACTCAATAAATAACTTTTAGCTAAGTGCTTAGCTTTGAGTTGGTATTTTTAGATCTAGTGTCTGAACCTACCCTGACACCTCTCTGAGGAGTGCCAAAGCACAAAACCATGGTCAGGGGTTTGGGGAGGGGTTCCTGACAAAGATATTTTAAGTACTGGCTCTGGCTAAGCATTTATCATAAAGCTTGTAGAGGAATTGGCAATCCTCACTGTTTATGTTACTTGTTAAGTTTAAAAAATATTAAGAAATCAATTACAAATTCCTATAACATTTAGAAAATATTAATAAATATTTTATAAATTTCATTTGCAACATTTAATTACCTCTTTTTTTCTTTATATATTGGAAGTAACCAGATTGGTGCTGTATGTCACAGTATTAAAAAAGAATAAAGAAGTTTGTTGGTCATGTTTAATTTTTATTTCACTTGATCTATGGATAATGATGATGCTGAAGTATTAATATTAACCAGGTAACTATGACAACTATACTATTCAAACAACATTCTTATTTATTAGTAACATTTAGCATCAATTTATAAATCCGTTGTGATCAGTTTCAAAGAAAAATATAAACAGGTGAACATATAAACAGATTTTGGAAATAGTTAAGTGAATCATAAAAAAGTCACTTGAAGAGTATCAATATTATTATTAAGCATTACACATTTAAATTTCTGTTTATAAAATTTAATGTTTTATGTTTCATATATGTTTGTCCATAAATTAGTTATAAAAAATTGTTATTAAAAAACATAAATAAAAAATATTTATATCCATTAAAATGTATTGGAATTATAATAGGAATACTTTATTTTGGTTTAAAATGAACAAATAATATTGAACTTATAAAACAGGATTTCATTTTTTACTGTATCCAATTATTTTAAAATCTCCATTTCACTTATTAATTGGAGGCAAATTTTCTTGAACAATTTCTTACACCACTGAGTCAAATTTGAGCAATATTCAACAGTTGTTGTGACATCAATAATATCATTAAGAGTATCTTATAAATAGAAGAGAGATGCTGTAATTTGAGTTCTTGTAATTTTGTCATTGCCTACAACAGACATTTTAGAACTGTCTGAAAAAATTTATTAAAGTTTATTGTTTAAGTGATTAATTTATAAAACCATGGAATAATAAAATTTTTAACCATCTGCCCATTCAATTGGTTCAGCTTACTGATGAAATTCCAGGAGAAATGGCAAGAATGTAAAAGAAAGAAAAACCCACCAAAATGCATTGTATTGCAGGTCAGCTATATAAAGATATACCATGGTTAAAATATGGAATTGCATTTATTTATTTGTGATGATGTAAACTACATTATATGTCTATGTATATCATATTTCAAATCAAGAAATTTTACAAGATCAATTAACTCAACATATGCACAATATTAGACAATTTGAACTTTACTTTCATAATTCAGAAAGGGCTAGTATTTAATCTTCAATTGATTATAACTGGATTGTGACATTAAAGGAATTCTGTTTTCACACTATTGCCATGGGAAAATGAAAATTAAAACCAGTGATGTATAATTTTGCATTGAATAAGTATCTATCATTTTAAATGCTTGGATACATTTATATGTTTAAAAGAAAATATCCGAATTCAGACACAAAAGTAATTGCATTCATATCTGTGTTAGTTACTACTCATATTTGTCTTCTCTACTTAAAGAAAAATCATACCTATGCCTTAGAATCAGAAATAAAGAACCAAAAGCTACAATGGATCCATGAATAGTGAGTGAAAATAGACAGACTTTCATTTAGGTGATATATATATATATATATGAAAAACAAAAACAAGTTAATCACGTAACCTGCTATCACTTGTTATTTATGTTCAAAAGATGGCGCTATACCAAAACCGCCGAACAAGTGTAAGATTTGTTTTACATAAACGAAAAAAGAGTCAGAAATTAACTACCTCTTTCATTTGCTCACCCCCAGATCAGCTGATTTCAAGCTGGTTTGCTCTCCTCAGTGGGGGATAGAGTATAGAAACTAGATCTAAAACACTGACTCTCAAGTGTTTATGCAAAACGTTTCTATCAGATTGCAAGCGTGAATTTTTCAGACCGGTAAAGTCTTCAAACTCAGCCTAGCAAGCCAGATATTTATATGGGTCTGATCTCAGTTCAGAATCACCATATAATCAAAGTCTCTGCAATATATATCATTGCAAGAAAACTTTAAAGGTACATTTATGAAAAACAAAAACAAGTTAATCACGTAACCTGCTATCACTTGTTATTTATGTTCAAAAGATGGCGCTATACCAAAACCGCCGAACAAGTGTAAGATTTGTTTTACATAAACGAAAAAAGAGTCAGAAATTAACTACCTCTTTCATTTGCTCACCCCCAGATCAGCTGATTTCAAGCTGGTTTGCTCTCCTCAGTGGGGGATAGAGTATAGAAACTAGATCTAAAACACTGACTCTCAAGTGTTTATGCAAAACGTTTCTATCAGATTGCAAGCGTGAATTTTTCAGACCGGTAAAGTCTTCAAACTCAGCCTAGCAAGCCAGATATTTATATGGGTCTGATCTCAGTTCAGAATCACCATATAATCAAAGTCTCTGCAATATATATCATTGCAAGAAAACTTTAAAGGTACATTTATGAAAAACAAAAACAAGTTAATCACGTAACCTGCTATCACTTGTTATTTATGTTCAAAAGATGGCGCTATACCAAAACCGCCGAACAAGTGTAAGATTTGTTTACATAAACGAAAAAAGAGTCAGAAATTAACTACCTCTTTCATTTGCTCACCCCCAGATCAGCTGATTTCAAGCTGGTTTGCTCTCCTCAGTGGGGGATAGAGTATAGAAACTAGATCTAAAACACTGACTCTCAAGTGTTTATGCAAAACGTTTCTATCAGATTGCAAGCGTGAATTTTTCAGACCGGTAAAGTCTTCAAACTCAGCCTAGCAAGCCAGATATTTATATGGGTCTGATCTCAGTTCAGAATCACCATATAATCAAAGTCTCTGCAATATATATCATTGCAAGAAAACTTTAAAGGTACATTTATGAAAAACAAAAACAAGTTAATCACGTAACCTGCTATCACTTGTTATTTATGTTCAAAAGATGGCGCTATACCAAAACGCTGAACAAGTGTAAGATTTGTTTTACATAAACGAAAAAAGAGTCAGAAATTAACTACCTCTTTCATTTGCTCACCCCAGATCAGCTGATTTCAAGCTGGTTTGCTCTCCTCAGTGGGGATAGAGTAGAAACTAGATCTAAAACACTGACTCTCAAGTGTTTATGCAAAACGTCTATCAGATTGCAAGCGTGAATTTTCAGAACTTATAGTGTTCGAGATTCTGAACCTGAGATCAGACCCATATAAATATCTGGCTTGCTAGGCTGAGTTTGAAGACTTTACCGGTCTGAAAAATTCACGCTTGCAATCTGATAGAAACGTTTTGCATAAACACTTGAGAGTCAGTGTTTTAGATCTAGTTTCTATACTCTATCCCCCACTGAGGAGAGCAAACCAGCTTGAAATCAGCTGATCTGGGGGTGAGCAAATGAAAGAGGTAGTTAATTTCTGACTCTTTTTTCGTTTATGTAAAACAAATCTTACACTTGTTCGGCGGTTTTGGTATAGCGCCATCTTTTGAACATAAATAACAAGTGATAGCAGGTTACGTGATTAACTTGTTTTTGTTTTTCATAAATGTACCTTTAAAGTTTTCTTGCAATGATATATATTGCAGAGACTTTGATTATATGGTGATTCTGAACTGAGATCAGACCCATATAAATATCTGGCTTGCTAGGCTGAGTTTGAAGACTTTACCGGTCTGAAAAATTCACGCTTGCAATCTGATAGAAACGTTTTGCATAAACACTTGAGAGTCAGTGTTTTAGATCTAGTTTCTATACTCTATCCCCCACTGAGGAGAGCAAACCAGCTTGAAATCAGCTGATCTGGGGGTGAGCAAATGAAAGAGGTAGTTAATTTCTGACTCTTTTTTCGTTTATGTAAACAAATCTTACACTTGTTCGGCGGTTTTGGTATAGCGCCATCTTTTGAACATATATATATACAGGGTGGCCCAAAAGTAGGTTTACAGTTATTAAACTACCTTTTATATGGTTGAAGTTACTTGCTTAGTAAAACCAATATAAAACATTCCTCAGAGTATAAATCTAACATAAACAGCTTTTTCCTTGCTGATTGTAATTTATTTTATTATGTAATGCTAACTTTTTACTTGATGATATTTTTTTATTTCAGGATTAATGGTGAACAGTTTAAATCAAGAGCAAAAGAAATCGATATTAAAGCAGTATTGGAAGTCTGAAAATGCCGAGATGGTACGTACATCATGGCAAAAAACTTTTAACACTTCTCCATCTTCACGACAAACAATTTATCATCTAAGGAATAAATTTGATGAAACAGGTTCAGTGAGTTATTCACCAAAATCTGGACATCCTAAAACTTCTGACACCAAAGAAAATGAAATGTTAGTGGCTATGACATTTGTGAACAGTCCAAGGAAATCCACACGATGTGTTACTGCAGAACTATCCATACCAAGAACATCATTGCAACGCTTAATGCATAAACTGAAATTAAAACATTACCGACCAAGACTAGTACATGGTCTTTTAGAGGATGATGCATATCATTGGCTGCAGTTCTGCGAAATGATGCGTAATCAATTTACTGGAGAAGAACATGACTCTTTGGATAAAATTATTTGGTCATATGAGGCTTGCTTTAAATTATCTGGTCATGTGAACAGCAGGATAGAGCACCACCACATTATGCATCTACAGTAAGAGACTACCTTAACCAAGTTTTTCTACAGCGTTGGTTTGGAAGAAGGGGCAGCATCGAATGGCCACCATGTTCACCTGACCTGACACCTATGGATTTCTTTTTTGGGGGTGTTGTTAAGAACAAAGTTTATGAGAAGAAACCCAAAACAATAAATGATTTAAAAGATTACATTCATCTCGCATTCACAGAAATTGATGAAGAGCGGAATTTGTGCCGCACTGTGTGTCAGAGTGTCCTGGAGAGATTTAAAGAATGTAGCAATGTTGAAGGAGGATATTGAGAGATTAAATTGTTTATGTTAACAGGTATAATGGATTTCCTGCTGTTCTAGTGTTGAATTTTCAAACAAATAATCTACGTGATAACTGTAAACCTACTTTTGGGTCACCCTGTATATATATATATATATATATTAAAAGAAAAAGAGAGTTTACATTTTCTTAAAAAAAACATAGGTAAATAATATATATATAAGTATGATAGATTTTATGCAATGAAAAGGACAGAAAGATTTATTTTGTTCTTATTATTTAAGCTCTTATCTGACGATATAAGTTTATGTGACCTGGTGCTTTCAAATATTTGAATTTTTTGTATGTTCAAGATTTATCTTGGGGATTCAGATAAAAAAGAGGTTAAATACAATAGATTTTTTTTGTTTGTTTAAATATTTAGAGATTACATTAATGAATAAATAGAGATCAATTTTTATTTGACCACATTTTTTTATCATAGTATATGCTATTTAAAATCTCAGGAGGTGTTTAAAATCTCTCCTTCCATTTTTTATATATAGCACTATCATCTTGCAGCATTTTTTTTTAGTTCAATACACATAGATATTATTATTTTTATTGATTTTAGTCTATAGCAAAGATTGATTATTTGGTCTGTTATATTTTTATTATTATTTTATAAATTTATTACAAACTAATAAATTTAGAATTTTCCTGAAGATTTGTGATAATGATGTTCTAGTTGTACTTTTATATTGGACTATTTCCATCTTCTAATATGTGTATTGAATGTCTTTAGAAAAATTTAACTTTATTTAAATATGAAATCCCATGTAAATGTGAAAGAACATATATTGGTGAGATCAGTTATCCCATTGAAAAGCACTTGCAAGAACCCCAACTGATAATTAGAAGAGAAAAAAACAGATGTGTCTAAGGTAGCAGAAAATGTGCCCTTGAACATATGTTTAAATGGAAAAATACAAAAATATTGGATAGAAAAGAAAAGGTACAAAGAAGAAAATTTAAAGAAGCTGCTCACATAACAATGGTAAAAAGTCCCATAGGCCAACCTAGTGTGACTATACATAATGCATGAAAAACACTAATCAACTTTGCTCATAAGAAAAAAGTGGAGAAATCAGGAGGAACTGAAATTACTACAGATTGTTGCCTTTGGCAGGGTGGCTCAGTTGATTAGAGTGTTACCTTAAAATTTAATACTCAATCTAAGGATCCAGGTTCGAATCCAATCCTAGTGAACTTCTTGTTTAATGAGAAAAATTAAAAGCAGCATTAAAGAACTTTGAAAAACTATATATATATGAATGAAAATAAATTAATAAAAGTGATGTTTATTTGGATTATTTAGAAAGAGAAAAGCAAATATATTAGACTAGAAAACTTTTATACTATGCACAAGTAATAGTAAAAAATATAGATTAAACATTTAAAAAATATATGTTTGATATCCAATTATAAGGAATGACAAAATACAATAGATTTTGGTTAGAAACAAAATTAACTTATGAAAAATGATAATAGTTTAAGATTATAAAAGAATAAAAATTATACAAAATATGAAAAAATATATGATAATACTATTTAAGATAAAAACAAAACTATTTTATACCAGAAAAAAGAGACAAAATTGGAATAAGAATTTAGACTGAGTTATGATTTATGTGGAAATGAAAAAAGAAAGAGTACCAAACATATATTCTTTATAAGATGTTTGAAAAAAAAAGAATACATAAAATGGTAAATAAATCAATTATTTTATATAGCACGATGTTTATAAACTGTAATATTTAAACAGCATTAAGCTGTTGCACATGCGCTTTGCAAATTTTAACTATAAATGACTGAATACTAACACTTCAAACACATGATAAAGTCTTTGAAAAAAGTAGAATGGCCATCTATCTTTTCGAACCCAAATGCTTTTGTTTGGGCAAATCTTAAGTGTTTGAAAGTGAAAGCGTGAAGATATTAAAATCTGCAAAATGCATGTGCAACAGCTTAATGCTGTTTAAATATTATAAAAAGGTAAGTGAAAGAAACATAAAAAGTAAAGAAAATAAAGGATAGAGATATTTCGTTCAGGATTTTATAACAAAAATATAAAATTCAGGAAGAAAATATTGTAACAAGACAGTTTTATTAAAATAGAAAAGCAAAAAAAAATTATCAGTGTTTGGTAAATGATTTAGTAATTGGAAGTAAAAAGCAAATAAGATTACTGTAATGTTTCATGATTTTAAAAAATGTGGATTTGGACTTAGAGATTACTATCAATAATTTCTAACCTAGTCTAAAACCATTTTACTTTACATTGTATATATATATATTAAGTTTTACTGTATTAATTATAAAATTTACAATTTATTCTCAATGGACAATATTCAGCATGTCTTTTTCTTTTTCTGATGATTTTCGTTTCAAACTTATGTATAAATAGAGATACTACTTAAATATTGATATTTAATTATTATACTTTGTAACTAAAAGTGGTATTCCAAGTATGTATAGACAAACATTACAAAAAAAGAAGGTTAAAAAAAAAAACAAGAAACAGTAGAAACATTTTTTTTAAAGAAAAGGTGAATAAATTATATTAGTGCAATAAGACTATTATTTGTTCATAGATTAAATTAACATATGCTTTATACAATTTATCATTAAAAATATTTCATGTCACTGTCCACAAAAGCATTTAAGATATCATGCAATTCAGACAATATTTTTATTGTTTTATACTAGTTAGCTACTCTGGAGTTGCTAATTTTAAAATCAAAATGAGAACAATGCTTTTTAAAGACACCTCTTTACAACCCCACATAAATGTATTTTTAAAAATACAAAATATTCTTAATTTTATTTTAATAATAAATGAAAATTATTGATAATATTTTAATAACTTTTAAAGTTTGACAAAAGATGATGTTCTCATATTACTTAATTTTATATATGATTATGCAATATTTTTTAAATATTATTTTGAATTTTTATATATAAGTTAATATCTGAAATCTTGTAAAAACTTTACTCAGAGCCATTTATTAGTATAATGCACAAACCCTGGACAGAAGGAACAACTATAATTCACAATATAACTTTAACATTATATGATTTTTTAAAAAAAATTTATTTTGTACAATACATAATATTGGAATAGCTCTGAAAATTGTTTAACATAAATTTTGATGTAGATATAAAAAAATATATAGACATTTTTATTTATATGCAGTTCTGTTATAATAAAATGGATTTTATGTTAAGCTTCTGTTGGAGAAAGGCTCAGATATAGATGCTATAATCAAACCAGTCATTTATGCAATCATTCTCTCTAGAAATTTCCATTATTAGCCAATCTCTTAGTAACATTTACTTTGGCATTCATGTAATATATAATCTAATTAGTTATAAATATTTTAATAATTACTTTCATCAGAGTTACTAAATTATTTTTTCATTCTGTTTCTAATTCTTTTTATAATTAATTTAAATGACTATATTTGAAAGCACAGCTGAAACAATTATTATATAAAAGAAAAATATCTATTTAAATTGATAGAAATATTAATTAAATATTGATATTTAATTATTTATACATTGTGAGTAAAAGATATGTACACAATACTTGTAGAAAAATATTATTAAAAAAATCGTTAAAAATAACAGTAGAAAGAATTATATGTTTGAAAGAAAAATGTTTAAATTTTTAATGTGAAAAGATTATTGTTTGTTCATAACTTATTTACTTGGTTTAAGCATAATAAAATTAAATTTCTTACTTGTTTCTCAGAACAAAACAGAAATGCAGGCAGAGTTACTCAAACTATAAGATAAAAAAGAGACAAGAAAAAATACAAGGTTTAGATTTCAATTATAAAATTTCAATTTAAATATAAAAAAATTTGAAAATCTCTTATATCATAACTTAATAAATGCTCAAAATATTTCAAATCAAATTTTAGCACTTTCAATCATCATAACTGTTTAACAATCAATAATGCATCAAAAAATAAAAATAGTATTGGAAATAATTATCATATAAGTTGTGACACAACTTTTATATATTGTTCAACTAATGCTTATTAATTATAAATTAATAAGTATTAAGTCTTTCAAGTTATAGATAGATGACTAAAAATATTTACATCATTAAATAATTATTATTTGTAATTACTACCTGACATTACATTTATTCAATATAAAATTGTCATTTCTATTTACTTTTATGATATATGAATGATTATGTTAGATCTTTAAAAATGAGTGAAGTATTTCTACTCTACAAAATTAATATAAGTTCGTTCAAAACAATTTATGATAAATATATACATTGATTTAAGATTGATCTCTAACTGTTGTTTTAAATACCATTATAAATACAGAAAGAAATTATCATTGTACTATAGTTAGAGAATAGTTCACATATTAATGAAAACAGAATTTGTAATCACCACATGACATTACATTTATTAAATATAAAAACATTATTTGTTATTACATATATAAATATTTATGAAATAGTTAAAATTTTCAAACTGAGTGGTACTGCAATTTAGTAATAATGATGTTCTTCATTATTCTTAAAATATATGTACGAAATTAATTAATGAAATATAAATGCATAAAACTCATGTCAAAAAATTAATTAAAGATATATTTTGAACATTATTATATGGATATAATCTATATATAATTGCAAGGAAATCAAGTCATATATCATGCGACTTAATTTAATAAGCTTATACTACAAATGTTATATAATGAACATGCCAACTACTTTTAACAAGCTTTTCAGAATATCCCTATCCTCAGACCAGTTTCTAGCTCTAGCATTCATCAATAAGACACCAGAATATTCAAGCATTAGCTTTAAAATGCCAGGTCAAGCCTATCATTTTATCTAAGGTTTAATTATTAAGTAGAAAATCTATTTAAGTTAGATAGCTGGACTTGAAGACATATTGATGTCTGAAAAGTTTAGATTTTCTATTTAATAGTTAAACATTAGATAAAATGCTGGCTTGACTTGGTATTTTAAATCTAGTGCTTGAATATCCTAATGCCTCACTGATGAAGTATAGGGATATTCTGAAAAGCTTTTTTAAGAACTATTGGCATACTTATTATAATATATATATTGTAACAATATATAAATATGCTGTTACATTAAATTGAAATAAAAACTTTTAAGTTCGCAAATTAAAAAAAATGTATTAAAAAAAAAAAACTAAACGCTAAAATTAAAATGTTTATTGAATGTATATATTCGCACAGATTCAAAACTTTAAAAATATTTAAAAAAAAACAAATAAATATTTGAACGTACTTTTTTATAAAAAAAGTACACGATTTAAAGATAAAATATTTTTGTAGATGGAAATGATTGTTTATTAATTATCCAAAAGCTGTGTAATTAAAAAGTCAGATGAAAAATAGATAAGAGAATAAAGAGATTTTAGCTTGATCAATGGAAGCAAATAAAGGCCCGGACCATAACAAAAAAATGGAACAGTGACGTCTTTGTTCATGGAATCCATAGATGGACTATAAAAAGAAAAATATTGAGTTCCAGACAGTTCCAACTTGATTTGGTGAGATGAACGATGGGACGCACATATCGTTCTCTCTCACTTATTTTAAAAAGGAAAAGACTGTGATTCCAGAATGAACCAGCTAAAGCTACCTCCAGAATATCAGAACGGTCTTCCATGAAAGTCTTTGGGGGAATTGCCAACAGGAATCTGGACTCTTCTACTGTAAGCTATATGAACTAAACAATTTTTAAAATCATAAAAAAAAGAATAATTAAGAACTTTCATCAGGGTTTGACAAATTTAATAAACAAACCAACTTAAATGTTAAAGTGAACTTTTATCTGATTTTTGTAAGTTTCAAATCAATTAATAATGTTTAATTTTATATATTTTGCGTTTGATAAAAATCATTTCGATTTATTATTTTATTTGTATTAATATTTATTGGTTAAATTTTAAATGAGGAAATTTAAGTTGGGTATAGACGTTGCATAGATTCATTAGCGGTTAATTATGTTGCTGTTTCATGGTCAATTGGAATATATAAGTCATCAATGTCACTGCGGCATCTTACAATGAATGCTATTGGGTTTTTTTGTATTCCCTATGCAATTGACATTATCGATGATTTTGTATTTTGATCGGTTGTGTTTATTTTGAAATGTTTTTGACCGTGGAATCTGTGCAGCCAATCTATACCCAACATTATAAAACAAATTGTATAAAATTCATCTGTGTGAATGTATCTAAAGGTTAAATTTAAGTCAGGCGTGAAGGGCTGTATAGATTTGTAAAGTTATATATATAGTTTAAGGGAGGGTAATCTTAGGTTATTTGTTTTGCAGTTAAATTGGGTCAATGGATTAGATGTATTGATGTAATTAGTAAATGTAGCAGGAGATTCGCTATGGGCAGGATTGCATATATATGCCACACACCTTCTGTTTGCCTATGGATGGGATTGTAAGTTGGCAAAAAGGACCGCAGTCCATTCCTATGGAGTTTTTTGTTTATTGTTCTGCTTGCCAACAGATGTAGCATTCCTGTTGGTTGAGAGACAATGTCTTCTCTAACTCTACTTACTGTTCAGATGAACATTCCTGACAGTATAGTATTTTGTGTTGTTGTATTCATGCTGCATTGAATACATCGATATATCCGATGGATTGACATTGGTTTGGCTGCGAACTTTTTGGCCTAAGGTTAAATAAGGGATAGAACATTTTTCTTTCAAATACAATCTATATAGTCTATTCATACTCGACCCTCTAAATAAATATTAAACTCATTATTGCAATCTATTTAAAATTAAAGGTTAATATAAAAATATAAAATGTTAAATGTATTCCTCAAAGTTATTTATATGTGCGTAAATAAGTATTTGTTTGTTATTTACTGGCAGTGGCTTTTATTTTTTGTATATATATATATATATTTGAGATACAGATTAATCAAGTTATTTATTTATTTTTTTTCATTTATTCAGACTCTCTTCTTTATATAGTCAGATTTTTATTAATACTAACCATTTTAATTTAAATCATAAGAAATTTTATAATATGGTTAATTAAAATGTCATTGTTGATGAATTTAAATTTAATTTGTTTATATTTTTTTGTTAATTACTCTCTTTTTATTATTATGTTATAGACAATGTGTTTATTCTCTTTATTAATTTAATGTGCAACCTGTAATTGTCTATGTATTGTTATTTAGCACTTAAATAAATGAATGCATTAAAATACATCGGTAAAAAATAAATAAATGCATTTGTTGTTGATTTTAAGACAAATTATTTATTCCTTGCATATTACTAAATAAGCCTCCTTTATTGCCATCATATCCATCAAAACATTTTTGAATACACTTTCACATAACAATATTTGTGCATGCCCATATACTTAATCTGAATTAAGTTAACTACTAGTCCCTTTGTTTTTAAGGATGATATAGGTTATAATTAATAAAAACAGATCTATGTATACAATATGAGTGTGGAAGGGTATTGTATACAAATTTTAAACTTTCACATTTATAAAATGGGTAGTTAGATAGTTAATTATTTTTTTTCATGTCATGCACATATATTCACCTTAAACCATCAGTAACTGTTACATTATATTAATATAAATTGTTGTACAGCTTTATAAACATATTCTGCATAACCATATACAGGTAATCCTCTTGTAACATCATAGATAGGTTCCTAGAAAATGTGTGTTGTGTGAAACCATGTCATATGAGACCTAAAGCCAGTATAACGGGGATATTAAGTTCTGGAAACTGATTAAAAACAAATATTTTTTTAAATCTATAAAAGCAATTTCATTTTTATTAAAAATATTAAAATATGTATGTATAACATAAAACAAAAAGGAACAAATTATAAGTATTTTCATTTTAATAATCTTAATTTAATAATTTTCTTCCTCATCTCTGCTCAGTACAAACAATATAAACGTTTTTTTAGCTCAAATGTCATCATCTTCAATCATTAAATCCTCTTCATCATTTGTGTCTTCTGCTCTCTTTACAAAATCTGCAATTTTGGTTTATTTTCTGGTCCTTGCAAGGTCATTGTAGACTTTCTGATCTGGAAATAGGCAATTTTGCAACTTCTTTCAAATTTTCAGTTTCTTTGAGTGGATGTGTCTGCATTCAAGAAAATTTGATTCTAGATTTTTAGCTAAAGTTAGGCCTTCTCATAATTTCTTTAATGTTGATTTATTAACTTTACAATCCTCATCATTGCTGTTCTCCTCAAAATTGAATTGCTTTACAACTTCTGATACCATTTCTAGCAATCCAATTTGCCAATTTCTTCCATCAATCAATCTCAAACATCCAGAATAGTGACATCCTCAAAACCATCACCTCCAATCAATTTAGCAAGTCCTAATATGTCACTAATTTTATTTTCTAATGATTCAAACTCTTTTTTTAATTTCAACTGTTGGGAATAAAAAATTTTCCAACATGCATTGATCTTTTTGGTTCTTTTAGTGATAAGTAAAATTATTTAAATACAGTGCTTAATTGAAAATTGTTTCCTAGCTTCCATTACACCAATTGATCTCAATTTATTTATGTCTAAAATACTATGTAATGCTCTTCTGATTTAGTAAGTTTTAAAAATATAAATAATATCTTGATCCAATGGCTGGAACAACAAAGTAGTGTTTGGTGTTAGAAACACTATTAGGAAGTTGGAATGACTTAAATATTGTGGGTGATCTGTAGCATTTTCTAATAGTAATGGCATCTTGAAGTCCAAATCCTTTTTTAAATAATTTTCAATCTCTAGCATAAAATACTTTAAAAACTATTCTCTAAATAATCTCCAGTTACCCAAGCTTTTGAATTAAAAAGGTGTTTTTATTTTCACCTTTAAGTGCTGGGGGATTTGAAGATCTATGAATAAGCAAGGATTTTGACATAAAGTCTCCTAATGCATTTCTACATAAAAGTAGCATTACTCAATATTTAGATACCTTAAACTTGGGTGCAACTTTTTCTTGTTTCAATTAAATTTATTCTATTAGGCATTTTTCCCCTATCAAAACTCAGTTTCATCAGCATTAAAACTTGAATGTAATATGTATTCTTGCTCTTCTATAATTTTTTGAACTTTTCCTGAATACATCCTGATCAATTGATACAAATTCACCAATGAATTATTATTCTATGATTTGCAAAACACTTTTTGAATTTTTCACACCAATCTTTACTTACCACAAAATCTGGGCTGACAGCAAATTCTCAATTTTCTTTAAGGTGTTTGTAAATTTTAAGCATTTTTTGTTTAATGAATGCTGCCATACAATGATTCTTTTTTGGCATCTATCATAATTCAAATGCTAAATGTCCTTTTCATTTTCTCAATTACTGAGACATGGGAACAAGCTGCATATTTTGCAGACATTGAATATCCTACAGCAACAGCACTACTCATTTTCTTTTCATTTTTCTTAAATAGTTCAGACTATTGCTTCATTTAAAGTTGCAATGTGTGCTGCTTTTTTGCCTTTTATAAGATAATCCAAAATTTGTATTTTTATATTCAAAGAAATAAACTTTTTCTTAAATGTTTTTTTTTTATCAGACATAGTTTGGAACTGAACGTTAATTTCCCAAAAATAAGTATAAAAAAAAGAGAGAGAGAGTCTTTAACACATACCAAAAAAAAAAGCTTAAAATATGTTCCTTCCAAGACCACAAATATTAGAATTTCTTAAAATAATATTTTCTATGATTCCTGAACTGAACACTTGAAACACAAAATACTCAATGATGTGCACTTAACGCAGACAGAGTCTTGATAAATTTAAATTAGGATATTCCTCCAACTATGTTTTATTTTTGTGTGTATGTATACATATATATTGTGTACCCATAGTGTACAATTTAGATTTCTAAATACAATACATATTGTAATAGTGAGATCTGAGTTTAAACCTGATAATGTTATCTATAAAATGGGGAGGAGTGCTTGGTTTCAACTCTAAAAATTTATTTTATTTGTCTACCACAAAATCTTTGATTAATAGAGGCTTTTCTTAGTCTAAGGATAATAAAATAAAACTAATGACATATATATTAAGTTAGTGATATATTAATAAAAGTACATAAATAGTTTTGTGATAGCAATAATAAAATAAAGTGCATATTGATAAATTTTATCTGCTAAAATTTTATTTACTACATGTAGTTTCAAAATAATCTTTAAATATCAACAAATAGAAAATTAAACTATAGTTAATGTATACATGTATGTGAATTTATATGTTGATATAATTTAAAAATATTAGATTACACTTATAGAAAAGAAAATATTATTTTAAAATATTTAATTTATTTAAATCAGGATTTCAAATATTGATTATTGCATATAAAATAGATGAATATGAAGGAGTGTCAATTTTATTTAATTATAATTTGAATATGTTTTATATTTTAATTTATAGATTTATGCTTTATTGTTTTAAAACATATTGTGCAAAAAATATATTTTACAAGTATTGTAAAAAGCATTTTCACAACATGGAAAATCAATTCATTGGAAAAGAACTTTCATAAAGTGAATGAATGAATGGATTTGATGCTGAATAAGAAATTACTATGGAAATAGATGTAAATAAAGATTACAATATAAAATGTTATAGAAACCATATACAGGAGATGATGTATTAATTAATCTTAAAGAACATTGATTTATTTGCATACTCTTCTTACAGATGTATAAGGCTTACCAGCAGAATACATACATTAAATAGTAGAAGTACATTGTTATACAAAGGTTCTGCACATATCTGTTGGATAGAGTGACACCATGTTAGTGTGTTATAAGAAGATTTCCTAATTTATCTTATCACGTTAAATTACATTCAAATATCAGCCTTTCAAGCTAATTGTGCATACACTTTTGCGAGTGTTAATAATAATAAATGAATACTTTCCTCTCCAATACAAGATATAGTATTTATGCAGGAATAAAATGAATCCACTTATTCCTACAACTCAAATGCTTATATATGGGCAAATCTGAAGTACTGGCAAGGAAAGTGTGAGGATGGACCACTCACTTTAAATTACTATATACGATATCTGAATGAATGACGTCGGTGAAATTATCTAGAATTTACTAAACGTCACTCGAACTGAAACTTAATCATATGTAAATAAGCACTTATTTTTATATAGCATATGTTTAAAATTGTATTACATTCAAATATCAGCCTTACAAGCTAATTGTGCATACACTTTTGCGAGTGTTAATAATAATAAATGAATACTTTCCTCTCCAATACAAGATATAGTATTTATGCAGGAATAAAATGAATCCACTTATTCCTACAACTCAAGTGCTTATATATGAGCAAATCTGAAGTACTGGCAAGGAAAGCATGAGGATGGACCACTGACTTTAAATTACTATATACGATGTCTGAATGAATGATTAAGTTTCAGTTAGAGTGACGTTTAGTAAATCCTAGATAATTTCACCGACGTCATTCATTCAGACATCGTATATAGTAATTTAAAGTGAGTGGTCCATTCTCACGCTTTCCTTGCCAGTACTTCAGATTTGCTCATATATAAGCATTTGAGTTGTAGGAATAAGTTGATTCATTTTATTCCTGCATAAATACTATATCTTGTATTGGAGAGGAAAGTATTCATTTATTATTATTAACACTCGCAAAAGCGTATGCACAATTAGCTTGAAAGGCTGATATTTGAGTGTAATACAATTGTAAACATACACTATATAAAAATAAGTGCTTATTTACATATGATTAAGTTTCAGTTAGAGTGACGTTTAGTAAATTCTAGATAATTTCACCGTCATTCATTCAGACATCGTATATAGTAATTTAAAGTGAGTGGTCCATCCTCATGCTTTCCTTGCCAGTACTTCAGATTTGCTCATATATAAGCATTTGAGTTGTAGGAATAAGTGGATTCATTTTATTCCTGCATAAATACTATATCTTGTATTGGAGAGGAAAGTATTCATTTATTATTATTAACACTCGCAAAAGCATATGCACAATTAGCTTGAAAGGCTGATATTTGAATGTAATACAATTGTAAACATACGCTATATAAAAATAGGTGCTTACTTATCATGTTAAAGCAAAACATGCTGTAGGAGTGTTACTTGTACTATATGTATACATAATAAATGTAAGATTGCTTATTTATTTTGAAAATGTGATTCACTTTTTGTTGAAACATATTATGTCTATTTCAAAATAACCTTTCTACTCACATTTGGTTGTAGAAAGATTTAAATAATTTATTAAGTGCACCTCAAGCCTCATTATAAATCTTATATGTATACTAGTATGTGAATTCATCATTTTTCTGTAAAGAACTGTTGGAAAAGTCTTTGTTCTGTAAGCAGATATTTAAAGATAGCTTATGCATATGTAGAGAAGATACATTGCACTAAAATATGTATGAATATAGTGGATGAGTACACTCATATATAAACTATTTCTTTAAAACAATGTAGCTAAACAATCTGCTGGTTATTTTAAACTTTTAAATTACTGAATAATGTAAAAACTCAACCAGTCATGTTTCTGAATTCATAGTAATCTTTTCAATTGCCTTTAAAAAATAATCAACCTCCCGCATCCTAACAATAACCCCATTAACCTATAAATACTAAATCAAAGATCAATTAGATTTTAAAGCATGAAATGAATCATGATGTAGTATTTAAATATTAAAGCTTATTACATTATAGCAAAGTACTCAAAGACAGAATTGCAATAATTCAAGAGTAGACAAATTTATCAAAATTAATATCCCACTTAATTATAAACCCAATATGCATAATGCTGAACTGTAAATAATCATAATAAATTCTTTCTTTAATAACTTTAAATAACACAGCTGATCAATTTTTTGATTATATCCAACTTTTGAATTACTAAGTAATATAAAAGTTCAACCAATCATTTTATAGGATACATTTGTGGGTGTATACATGCCTGTACTGAAAAATTTAAAAAGGTAATGTTTAAGTGGTATACATGATAATACAAATATAAGTAATTATAATTTTATTTAATTGTAAATAGATATATATTTTGGATATAAATCTTTACATTTACATTATCAAAATATTTTTTTGGTGAATTTTGTTTGCATTTATTAATGATCTTTTTTATTATTAACACTAATTGTTAAAACTATTTTAATTTTTTTTTCTCATGTGTCATAGCATCAGCCGGGAAGCAAACCCACTAACCCGAGACAACTGGTTGTAAAGCAGTTGTCACTGACCTCTCAACCACCAATGCTTGACAAAACTATTTTAATTTGAACTATCTTTAATAATTAATGATAAAATTTTATACAGTTTTAATTTAATTTCACTGGTTTTTTTAAATATTGATTTGTGTATATTATTTATGTAAGAATTATTATTTCGAATTACATTATTTTCAACAATGTGAATAATACAATCTTGATGTGTTATAGTATGTTTTATTTTTACTTTCTGGATTTTTCTTTCAATATTTCTTTCATTTATTACGTCATATCCAGAATGTTATTTCATTTTATTTAACAAAATGTATTTTCACATTTAAACTTATTATTTTAGGTTGATACAAAATATTGATGATTTAAATAAAAAGTTACTACAGGATAGGTTTTCCATTTTTATTTTCTCACTCTAACAATAAGAATTTAATTGATATATAATCTTTTCAAAAATGAATCTGTTATTAAAATATATCATGTTTATTAATAAAATATCTGTCTATTATACTGGGTAAAAGCTTTTCTGGTCAAGAATGTTATAAAATTTATATCTTAATTTTACATTTGTTTTTAAAAAAGCATTAATATATCCATCTTTTTTTATGCAATTAAGACATTTGTTAGGTTTTGATAAATTATCAAAAAAATTTGTTTCTATATCAAACAAAGCATTACATGCATGTACATTAGGATCAGTAATCCACTTCTTTAATCTACTTCAAAGTCATCTATTATAAATGTGATGTGATGCACTGTGATTTCTTCTTATATGGAGTCAGGAATCTCTCAGCCACTATACCCAGAGAAACCTGTTAGCCACTTTATCTTCCCTTTCCATTACTGACCCTTAGTTTTCCCATAATCTGCTCCACCCCATTTCCACAACATAATCTTTGTCAACTCTATGGCCTTTATATCTAGATCCCCCTTATCTTTTCCCAAATCCAGCATAAAAACCAATAACCCACTTTCTGTATAATCACTTTGTTCATATTTAATCTTCCATAACTTTATTATTTGTGTCCTTTTTACTATCAAGCATTTACATTCAATTAACAGATGTTTAATATTTTATATGTATTCCTTACATATTTGTAGACTAAATCACCAATATTTATCCATTTACATGTATATTCTCTGGTTGCTAAAGATCCATTCCAGCCTTAAAATAAACTACTTTCCTTGCTATTATCATAAATTAACTCACACCCAATGTTCTGTTTACTTCTATACAAATTTAAACTCTTTTTACTCTCCATACTAGTTCTTCATCTCTCCAACTCCCTATTTTTTATTAATGCATCTATTCTTTTATCCCATTTCTTACCACTATAACACTCAACAATTCTCCGAACACAATCATCCACCTTTTGTACAAGTATAAAAACAGAGAAATTAATAATACTGTCATCTAGTGCCCTTTAATAACTCAAGCTTGCAATAGATATCTCTGGACTAAAGTAGATTATTGTGTTCAAAACAATTTGTTTATAGAAAAAAGTATTTACAACAAACAAAAAAGTTTTATATTATAATTCTCATTATAACTTGTGTTGACTGTATTACACATCAGACAACTTTCCGGATTTTGTTTAACTGTTTCAAAGAAGATAATTATTTCCTGAATTATCCAACTTTGACAGTTTCAGCCACCATTAATAATGATATTAACTATTCAATCAATATGAAAAAGTAAATAATAAAATTGAATGCAGAAAAGTTTTTCATCTTTATAGAAAGTAGAAATTTATTACGGCTTTAATTAAAGAACTTATTACAATATAAATAGTAGTAAACCAAAAAATATACAAAGCAGAGGGATTACATTAAAATTTAAAATATCATTTCAGCGATTAATTAAACGGAAGAAAAAATACTTAGGTCATCTTCGCGTTTATAGCTTATATTTTCAGTACAATTGAGGTATTATTTTCTAAAAAAAGAAAATCAGAATAAATTGTATTGGATTTTGTATAATGAAAAGAACGTTATGCTACAATTTTCTGTCTTTATTTTCAAAAGTATTTTTTAAGATTAAAAAGTACACGGTTTTTTTATTTGTAAAATTATTTTTATTGTTAAAAAAAAGAAAGAGAAAAAGCTCAAATAATGTGCTGCTGAGAAAAATACATAAAAACTAAAAATTAAATCTCTTTCAGGCTAGCATGAAATGGAAATGATTAATGGAAAATGATTTAAACTGCTTTTTTTTTTTTTTTAAATAAGTTATCAGATTTTTTTTAAAATATAAAAATTGGAAAATAAAAATCACATTTTAAAATGCAATTATAGCTAAAAACAAATTTAAAATCTAAAATTAGTAAATACAATTATACTTGACCCATTATTTAAATGCAAGTTCCAAAACTGATTCCTATATTTTTTAGATCAAAAACAAAGAAAAAATGAAATCACACGATTATAATCCAATAACTCAATAAAAGAGAAAAACCTCTAGAGTTTAAAGGAAAAACTCTTAACCTTTTAAAGCAAATTAATAAATCATTTTGACAGCCGTCTGTTTGTATATATATAAAATTAATGTTAAATTTCACTAGTTATTATATCATAAAAAACTTATTTATAGAACACTCTGAAGAAACTCACTGTCATTCTGTTCAATAATTGACATACTTTTATCTAAGACTATATAAGCACGAATGTCAATTCATAATAAGTAATCTCGAAATATAAAATATCCTTTAAATATTCCACTGCAGGCTAAAGGTTTCTCCAAACACCATCTCATTGATCTGCAGTCAAAAAGATATTATTCTCTAGGTTCTCCATACCTGTTTCATTTTCTAGCTAAAAATATCTAGATACCATTTTCTATCATATATGAGATGGCTACTCTGTATTAGCTATAAACTGTCTAACTTACTAAGATCTACTTGGAACCTGAAAAAAATCTCAAATTCCATCCAACTTGGATTCAAAATAAAAAACATAAACATAACATGGAAATGCACTACCATTATACCACAAGATCATTCAATTAATTCATAGAATACTCAGCTTGATTAATTACAGGGGAAAATATTACTAGACATAAGATGTAAATAAGGACATTAATAATAGCATAGAAGAGATTGATATAAGCAGAAGATGTTTCAAATAAAAGATTATTACTATTATTATCATTTAAAATATAGTAATAGTGACATTTAAACATTAGAATAATAATGGTAACTTGTCTTATTATTGTTTATATAAATCCTTTCAGAGAGTTAATATTGCTATTATAATCTTTTTTTTTTTTTTGGTTGTAATCAAGCAATTTTATGTCCTATTCAAAAAAATCTACATTAATCATGTCTATAATTACTTCTTTTTTTTGCAATATTTAAAAACATCTTGATTGCCAAAATATTTTTGAATAAGCAATTAATTATTTTATTTAAAACAATATTTGAAATGTGTATTCACCATACTTACTGTTAATGAAAGCAAATTTTTATTTAAAAAACAACAGATATTTGAGTTACTTTGTAGTTGAAATCTCATGTAAAGTTAACTATAAGTTAAATTCATTAATTCCATTCTGAAAGATTTTTAGCTGCTTTTGAATTTATGCTGAACATGTATTCTGTTTTTTTACATTTTTAAATTTCAGAGCAGGGTAATTGTTTAAGTGCAATAAGACACCAAAAGTAGAAGTATAAAACCTGTATAATAAATATTGTCCTGATTTTGAATAGTCTTCACTGTCACTATTTTAAAGTATGATGTGGCATACTAATTTATAATGACTCATTAGAAAAACTATTTTGTACATGTAATTGAACATATCAAAATCTTATCACATATAAACATAGATTACTTATTACAATTTGCTATTATGATCTTAATAAAAATTACTAGTTGATATTCCTATAGTTTAAAATGTATATAACTGAAAAGTATCTGTTTTTCAAATCCGTAGTATTAGGACTTTTCCCAGAAAGTTTTTGTGTATGAATAAAGATCAAGTAGTATTAGTAGTGATCTGTCATCAAATTATTATTATTTTTTCATGTTATATAAAGCTCACAATAAAAATAGATGTTTTTACTATGTAGTACATTACTAAGTAAGAGAGCAAATAAATAAAAACAAAAAGATAATTACCAAATTTACCACTTCCTTTATTTTGCTGTAATATCTTAAATAAATGCAATATATCTACTCTACTTTGAACACTTTTTAGCAAAAATCTTTTATTGTACATATATGTACATATATGCACACACAGTTTTATGTTTTGACTGCCCTGCAGTCTTCTTCAGAGCCACTTTAACTTCAATATTTTTTTAAATGTTTTTTAAAAATTGAAGTTAAAGTTGCTCTGAAGAAGACTGCAGGACAGTCAAAACATAAAACTGTGTATGCATATATGTACAATAAAAGGATTTTGCTAAAAGTGTTCAAAGAAGAGTGGATATATTGCATTTAAAAAAGGTAATTGCTTCTTAAAGCTAAAAGCATACCATATTTTCAAATATATTTTTGTTTCCAAAAATTATTACAAACATATCTGCTACTTCAAATTTTAATTTTTTAGTTCAAAATGCAAATGGGTTTTATAAAAAATGTCACAAGAAAATAACTGATATAATTTTTTCAATAAAAATTTAATTTTTTAATTAAATATAATCATTTGGCTTTTCTATTTCACCTGAAGAAAAAAAAAGTCTATTCTTGAGTTTTAAAAGAAAGGAAAAAAGGAAGGGGATAAAGATATTTAACTCACCTATTTATATTTTTTATTTATTTAATGTTAAAAAAAAGAAAATGACTATCTTTTATTAGAATAAGTTTTTCTTTAACTAAAAAAGATACAACATAAACTTTAATAAATAAATTAATGCGTCTTGAATTCGATATAAATAAATTTGAAAAATGTATTATGTACATGATTGGAGCTTTTATCTCTTGAAATTTATTTACTATTAACTTTATTATAAAATTAATCATTTATTTTCGTTAATTATTTCCATTAATAGCTTTCCACATTATTGAATTATTTTTTATGTATACTAATGTATAAATATTAAAAAAATCTGTGTTGTACATATGTGTGTAAAAAGCATATTCTATGTGATTTGCTATTATTTTTTTCATGAATTAAAGAATTCACAACAAAATCCAGAAAGAGATGATGTGTTCTTGAGTGATTATTATATTTACTATATGATAACATTTTTTTCAATTCTATAACATACATTATTAGTTACGCCATCAAAGTAAATATTATTATTTAACTCATAAATAGAAATGTGCAATTTTTCTATTATCATCAATTTATATTTTTTAAATTATTTGTTTATACAAATAACAAACACAGTCTTATAAATTATTTTAAAACCATGAAACATTTTCCCGTCTGCATTAAAAGCAATAATTAATTTGATTTTATCTATTTGGGAGTAATAGATTGTAAGTTGAGTAGTCAATGGAATCTAAATGGTAGTACCTTTTAAATTCCCAGATTAATTTTTTGTATATTAGCCTTATTCAGTGGAAAGTCTTAGGTTTGCACTCATATATTTAGCTCTTATGTTTTATTTTTATACTACATAAGCTAATAACTTGAAAAATCTTAAAGCTTTAAGGTCTTGAATCCAACCCAATTTTCCTATATAAGTATACAAATCTGATATTAGACCAACAATTATATATTTTAATGATTTTAATATTATGCTAACTTTTCCACTTTTCAATTAATTTTTTCAGTCTTCAAAATAACTAAATGTTATAATATTTAATCATCATCAATAGAAAAAATATCACTAAAAATAATCTTGCACATAACTACGAAAATTTATATTATAAACATTATTCTTGGAAAATTATTATAATGTTTATCATTATATAAATGTTTACTTATTTTAACAATTTTTATTTTTATTTTTATAGATATACCTCAACGCATGTTTATATATAAATAGGAAGATATAATTTTTCCATGATTGTAAGAAAAAGGATAGTCAAAAAGACGTAACATATATCTGCGCTCTTAACAAAAAAATCAAATTAATTTCAAATTCAATTAGGAATGTGTAATTTAGTAAAGTTATTTTTCTCAACATTGGTAACAATTTTACAAGTAACAATTGTAATGTATGCGGGATTCGAACTCAGACTTTCACACAACCTCAACTCTCCATGTCATCTCATATTGCTGACCTACCTGATCACACACATGTTGAAAAGATAAATAATCACCAATACATGTGTGTGATCAGGTGGGTCAGCAATATGAGATGGCATGGAGAGTTGAGGGTTGTGTGAAAGTCAGAGTTCGAATCCCGCATACATTATATATATATATGTGGAGGTTTAAGCCTGTATAATGTATTAATTTAAGTATCATTTGATAAAATATGCAAATATATTTAAATGAACTCCATATAAATTTTTGAAAAAAAATCTATTTTAATAACAGTAACTGACTTTTAATATTTATATTATCAAAAATTTAATATCAATTTATTTTCTCTGTTGCAGAAAAAATAAGCAAATCATTTCATTTTAGATGTTGAAAAAAATATTATAGTCAGCGTAGCACGTTTATGTATATACTATCTTTTTTTCCCCCAAGTAATGAATTTCATAATAAAGACAATTAACAATTTGATATTTATCAGTTAATATTTTTTTACTTTCATTGTAGGATTAAAATGTAATTATTTAATGAGGACAAAAACTTACGCTAATGTGTGTGAGAATAAACCATATGTTATTCATTAACAATTTTGCGTACAAATAAGATGTATAAGATGCACACTAGTATTAACGTACCTTTTTTAAAAAATTAAAAATTATACAAATTGTTATAAATTTTTATTTATAAAAATTTTGTGAATATTAAATTGATTAAATATATTTAGACAAATATTAATAAAAAGTAAAATCTTTAGTACATAAAAAGATATATGAAATAATATAATTTAAATAAATAAGTGTACAACCACCAATTACATTTTATAGCAAACAAACATAATACTGTATATAAAGAATTCTATATAATTTAGCGCAGTGGTAGATTGACAGACTGGGGGTTAAAGGTTTCTCTATTGATTTTCATTTAAGCAAAGTAAAAACAAAATATTAGTTTGTTATTGAAAAGTGCAAAAGACATGATGCTTGAGCAAATAAAAAAAAAAAGCTTACTATTGTATTTAATCTAGTGTAGAGTTGCAATTTTTTTTGTTTATTCATTAAAAGTCATTCATCTGTGCTGCATTTTAATTAAACTATTTAGTTTGAGATTATAGAATATTAACAAAAAAGATTAGAGTTAAACAAAATCAACATTTTATCTATCAAGAAATTTAACAGCATATTTTGAAAGCTTCTTGAATTATCAGACTTAAAATAAAACAATAAAGTCTTTGTATCCCAATCAGAGCTGTACTTTAGAATTTAATCAGAATTATTTCATAAAAGAGTCTTGTATCTAGGTAACAATGGTGAGAAAACTCTATTTAAGAGTATACAAATAGCATATTTAGCCTTATCACTTGTAGATGAAGAATAAACAATAGCGTTTTAACACAATTACTAATTATAACTGAGACAAAACATTTATAAGCAAATCTGTCCAAATGCAAATAGTTACAACAATTTGCATTTAGATCAAACATTTGGCGATCTTTCTTTTTTTTTGACAAACACAATTAATAGCACTTCATAATTAAACAGACAACAAGTAAAAATTCTACATTTAAATTCAATGAAAATGTCTAAGAACTAGAGGAATGAATGATGAGAAGATCAGATTTTGGTCATTTGCAGCTTGATCTTTTATAATTTTTTGAAAAAGGGATTGTATATAGAAATGAACTTTTTAGTATTGTAATAAATTGATTTTTTAAAATTTACCTTAATAAAGAAGTTATTAAAGTGGAAGTCAACCTCCAATAATGTGTTATTTCTTAAATATTATAAATCTCTGTGCACTGCACTCGCCTGCGAGTACGAGTTTAAAAAACGTAAGTGAATCACTTAGGGTTAGAGCAGTGGTCTTCAACCACCGGGCCGCGAACCGGCATCGGGCCGCAGAAGTTTTTTTCTGGTCCGTGCTAGACTGGAAAAAAAGTTTGTAATAATATAATAAGATTTTAAACTTTTAATTAATATAAACAATTTTTATTTATTTTTTCATTGCACTTTTACCTGATTAAAAAAAAAGAAACAGAACAAAAACAAAATCTAATCAATCATACATAAATTGTTTTTCTAGTTATCACAGATGTTTATGGGGGGAGGGGATAGAATTAAATTTTTTATTACTTTTCTAAAAAAATTCAAAATTAAAAAAAAAAAAGTTTTTTATTATACAAACTCCATATATATATAACTTCATCTAAGGCTAAGCTTTTTACATCTTTAAGAAAATTTATCTATAGACTTCTGCTGGTCCGCGAAACCTTATCCTTATTTTTACCGGTCAGCAGGTGTGAAAAGGTTGAAGACCACTGGTTTAGAGCATATCTGTATATATACTAACTTTCACTGACCATGCTTAAATCAGGACTTGAGTCTATTGTGTGACTGATGTTATAATAAAATATTGAATTTGTACAAATTTAGTTAACCTATCACAGAAGAAAGACAATGTCTCATTTTTACCCACCTATGATTAAACTTATATGACTTATAAATATAAATCTATTATTATAAAGCATTGAAAATTTTGAAATTATTAAAGCAGAAGTCAACCTCAAATAATGTACTATTTCTTAAATATTATAAATCTCCACTCACTCACTCACCCACCAGAAAGAGTTTAAAAAATTAAGTGAATCACTTAAGTTTGTTATTCTCATAACTCTTAATAATATAATCTCAGGGTATTTTTATAACTTTATATAAAATGTATAACTGTGTATATAATGGATGAAATCTCTTTTAATAAAACTACACTTGCTTTACATTAAATAAAACTAGCAAGTTAGTTCTTAATTCTTATGTTGTATTTAGTTTGGATCAAACCCTTATCTCAGAATTCTTAATAAACATAACAATTACTATTCTGAAAATTATTAATTTCAACAACTTTAATCTATTTATGATATGATTAAGATAGCAAAGGGATTTTATTGTATCCATTGGTATCAGAAAATTCAATATTAAACTGGAAATGGTGCAATAAAATTGAAAAAAAAAAATTACTTCTTAAAAATTAAATGTAATTGCGACCATATTTATTTATAAGATATATAGATGATGATAATTTTCAATTAACAACAAACAACCATATAATAAAAAATTATAACAATTAATTTATTAATTATAAAACTATTATAAATGAAAAAAAAATTTAGACAAACATAATCATAACAACATTAAAATTTCTAAAAAGATTATTAACTATATTGCACTGTTATATTTATTAAATACTTACTATTTGGTTCATAAGTATCCATTTGAGTTACAAATACATGTGTTTTATCAAAAACATGGGTGACAACAAAACACTTCATTGGAGAAGGTTGTATAGTGTTTATTTAAAACCGAAACATTAACTGCAAATGAAATACACAAATGTTGTGTTGCATCCTTAATTACATTAATAATAATAATTGTAATAGTAACAAACTCTTCTTATAGCTATCAGACTTATTCCTTAACCCTCTCATGAATGAGTAAAGCATTTATCCATCTCATATTATTCATAAAATATATAACTTTAATAAAATCTGGCTATCATAGGTGCTGGTGGCATAACCTAATATACCTTTTAAACTTATATTAGGATTAAAACATTAACACCATATTGTTTGGAGTCAAACTCAACTAAACAATAATATTTATTGTTAGTAATGCCACAAGGATAATTTAATATACTATATATTTCTCATTAACTAATAAGATACTCTTGGGCCAAATAAGAAGAGTAACCTTATAACTACTTAACTGTTTATTCTAAATACCTTTTATTTATAAAATATGAGTTGATAGAAGGGTTCAACAAAACATATGAGAGATTAACTATTATTTTGATTTTGCATATTTTGCTTTAGCTTAAAATTTAACACAACTGACTTCCAATGCATATTTGAATTACAAACACAACTTTATATCTAATTTCATTGATAAATAAATATCCTGTATTACATGTGTCTTTCTTCTTGGAAAACTTTTATTAATCCATAGTAATAATAATAATTTTGAAATACTAAAATAATTAAACAAATTAATTAACTATAGGATAATAAAAAAAATATAATCCACAGTCATTAAAAAATGTCCAATGAACTTTATCCAGGTGCACTTTAAATATTTCACATTGGATAGCAAATATTATTTTATAGTGTGATAAACATCCACAAAAATAATTTTCTCACATTTAGTTTATATAAGGTAGGCATGGCCAACAGTTTTTGTTCAAGGGCCACATTAGAAAGAAAACTTTTTTCACAGGCCGGATGAAATATTAAAATTTAAAAATGTTAAATACAAAAACAATTCATTTAATTAAACAAAATTTTATTATGTAATTAAATAATTTTGTACAAAAAATTAACAAAAAAACTAATGTGACATGTTGAAGTGCTTTGCTTCATTTATTATTTTTTTAATATCTGGCTCTATACTTGTACTAGCTATTTTTAACACAGCCTCTAAATGTAAATCATTCAATCTTGATTTTGTACTTTTATTTAGATTCATTAAAGAAAAAGTTTGTTCACAAATATAAGTTGAGCTGAAGATTATTAAATATTCCTTGGCAAGTTTTTTTAAATTTCCATATTTTCCATCGTTCAATTGCTTATAAAAATTGCACACATTTTCTTGTTCTTCTTGATATTTCTCATATAATAATTCATCACATTGTAAATTAATTATTTCTAATTGTATATCAACAGGAACGTCATCTACATGTATAGAAAATGGATTTTGGATAATAGATAAAATTTTATCAATTTTCTTGAGCAATTGAATCACTGCTCGAAATCTGTCATTAGTGCAAGGATATTGTTATTAAATTCTTGAACTTTTTCTCTTGAAATATTTAATGATAAAGTCTCTAACATTGGAAAATGAACAAATTGGCATTCAGCCAGATTTCTAGAAAAAAAAATAAGCTTCATTTGAAAAGATTTTAACCTTTGTACTAAATCATGAGCATATAAATTTTTTTCCCTGTAAACATACATTAAATTAGTTGAAATTTAGAATATCCAAAGAAAATGCTAAATCACAAATCCAATTTGGTTCTGATAATTCAGGAAAATCCTCATTTTCTTTAAGTGTTAAAAATATTTGTATCCCCTCTTGAAGATTCCACACACATCTTAAAACTTTTCCCAAGCTTAACCAATGGATTTTATTGTAATATAGTACATCTACATAACTAGTATTTAGTTCTTCAAGGAGTCCAATAAATTGCCTGTGTTCTAATCCTTTTGATTGAAGGAAATTCACTAATTTCACAACTACGCTTGTAACATGATCGATTTTTAAAATATTTTTGCATAATGCATGTTGATGAATAATGCAGTGTACGGGTATAATTTTATGATTTGGATCAATTTCAGAAATTTTGTCTTCAATTCGTCTTATGAGACCAGTATTTTTTCCAATCATATTTGGTGATCCATCTGTTGTTACATTCACCAATTTTTTTCAGTCAATATTGTATTCAAAAAAACATTTTTCAACCTCTCGGAAAAGATCTTCTCCCTTTGTTGTGTCTTTCATAGGAAAAATTGACAAAAGTTCTTCTGAAATTTGAAAATCTCCAGTAATAACTCTGATAAAAATTAATAACTTAGCAGTATCCTTTACATCGCAACTTTCATCAAGAGCTATTGCATAAAAATGGGCCAATTCTAAATTATTCAGTAACTGATCATTTAAATTAGCAATCATATCTTCTATTCTTTGGGCAATAGTTTGCTGAGACAGGCTTATATTTTCAATTTTATGCTTAGCTTCTGGACACATTACATCACAAACGTCCAACATGCACTTTTTTAGAAATTCTCCTTCGGTAAAAGGTTTTCCACATTGAGCAATCTGTTTTGCTACTAGAAAACTTCCTTCAGTAGCAGATTCTTGTAATCCATTTTGCTGTGTAAATACATTTTGCTGCCGGGTCAATTTTACTTCGAGATCTGCGGCTTGTTTTTTTCGGCTTTCTTCATTTAAATTTTGTGCGTAATCTGCATGTTTTGTTTCAAAATGTCTTCTCAAGTTGTATTCTTTTAAAACAGCTATACTCAAATTGCAAATAAGACAAAACATTTTATCATTATACATAGTAAAAAAATATTTCCACTTCCATTCTTCATTAAATATACGGCATTCAAGATCAATTTTTCATTTTCTGGAAATCATCCCTAGAATGAAAAATTTTTTTAGCTTAAAATATGCGAGTTGCGTATTTTTCACCATAAAAAAATTACAGATAAAAAAATTGACCGCAAATGTATAGACGTGTCAATTAGAAGCTACATCCAATCACCAGAGCTTTATTCACAATAAAGCGATCAAAGCTCGCTCTAGTTTAAAAGCTTCATTGAGTTCGTTACAATAACATATCTATAAAAACTACAACTGTATTACTAAAATCATTACGAGTGGTTATTCAGAAAAATAAAAATCGATTTTAAACAAGTACAACAAAGAGCTTTTAAAATCGCAATTTATTTTTCTTTTTCTATTTAATTTAATTAAAGTTAAAATTGGAGAGAATAAAAATGACATGCAGATTACTGATCCACTTAAACAAAAAAAAAAATTCATAAAGAAATCTTTTATATAAAAAATTTAAGGGACAAAAAAACTAAATCTTATTTTAGTTACTTACTGCGAATCTATGAATTGTGACGCAATGAAAAGTAGCAAAAAAAAAGTTAAGTTTCTATCTTACTTACATATATTGATTTCCAATAATCAAAAATGCTTCTGGGGGCCACATACACTCATGATGCAGGCCGGATCTGGCCTGCGGGCTGTATGTTAGACATGTCTGATATAGGGCATAATTAATTTTGAAGGCTGAGCTTTTATAGCAGAAATTCACTAATATTGAGTTTCCAAAAGCATTCAACAAGTTATCAATTATTTATTTGTATTCATAAAGGTGCTTACATGACAATTAATACTTTTAAGGGATAGCTTTTATAAATTATAATGTCTCTAGGCATATTTATGAAGATGTAATACCCAAAACTATATTTGAAATACTGTATTCACTGTAGTATCAAACAAAAATATTAATCCAAAAGCTAAATTAGTTTTCACAAAATATCCAAGGCTGAGTAGTTTTTCATCAATATAATATGTAAAGATTCATTAATCCATTGTCTTAAATCAATTTTATATTATTCAGCGAGAGTTCAGATCATTTTTGCAAATGTGAGACTAAGCTATTCACTAATCCATCAACTTGAAGTCATTTTATAATATTCATTTATTGTTTTAGGTAGTTTTTACAAACATAAAATGAAACAATATATTAATCCATAAATTTCTATGAATTTTACACCATTCAGTAAAAACTTTAGGTCGATGTAGCCAATATAATTCCAAACAAGTGATTTTAATCTTTAGAATAGAGATTAATAATTATTTTAATGTTATTATGAGCTGTAGCATTCCATGAATAATTTTATGAAGTTACAATTAAATCAAAACATTAAAATTTCATTCCTTCAAATGCATTACTGAATGATAAATGTTGTTAATAATTTAATTTCTCCATTTGGAATGATGTAGAGACAAATACCTAGCTGGTTTTTATTCAGATATGCTATTGGAGAAGGATAACAAAATGACTAATTCCAGGTTTAAACTCAATGTAATCCTTCTACATACTGCAATCAAAGAAGAATAAAAAATTTTGACAAGTGGTTATATTTATAAGTTTCTGCCATGTGATTATAATTTCATATTTTTTACTCATAACACTTCATTGTTTGAATTCATAGAGGAATATTCTGCTTTCATTGTTATGGAAATGGTCTAAACCAGATGATATTTGAATCTTCCAAAAGTTTAAAGCACCAAAATTTGAGACACAAAATACTGTGTTACATTAATTAGTAATAAACTAAAATATACAATTATTTATTTCACAAATAAAAATGACTTATAATAATAAATATTAAATCAAAAAATTTTTGTTTTATTTTATTTTAAAGTTCTAATTTTAAATTAATAATAAACCCATTTATTTAACTCTGAGAATAAATCTATTTAAGCATTTTATGACTATATTTTTTTTATTTTTTTAAAATGTACTATATTTTAAGACACTCTCACACATGTGCTTAAATATAATATTAAAAGTTGCTATTCTTATTAGGTGTAATGTTAGTTGTTCAGCTATCCAAATAAAAATGACTATTCTAATAATAATATTTTAAAATATTTTCTTTTATAGAAGTTAGTATAGTACTTTTTTTATACTATGTATTTTTCCTCTACCATTGATTTTGTGTGAGTGTGTTTTTCACTCAATATTAACGGTACTTTTAAAAGAAAAGATTGAGATGCATATTTTTGGAACACTGTAATTAATAAAACTTATATAATTTTAAGTATATGAAAAATATGAATATCACTTCCAATCTTAACATTTACAACAATAACAGTAATAAACATCAATATTTGCTTTACTTGATAAGCCAATAATTTTTTTTTTAGAGTTTATAGTTATGATTACCGATTTAGATGTTAAAATATACTGTAGTATTAATATATTGTGCCCTTTTTATTTGTGCATTCCATCATAAAACACATTGAGAATAAACTTTATTATGCATAATTTTAAATTTTATAAAATCAAAAAGATATTCACTTATTAAACTATGAAAAATAACAATTATTTTAGTTACCCTAGGATTTGAACTTGGACTTAAATAATTTAAAGTCAATATAAAAGCTAAATGTTGTTAAAATATTTATTTTCAAAGATATATCAATGATAACATAATAAACTATAAGTTAATAATATTTCATAATAAATAATGATTTGCTAATACTTAAAATGATCAAGGAGTTCAAGCCTATTTTGAAAAATGGAAATATGCATTATATAAATGAATAAATAGGTCTGTGTGCATTTGGTATTATTTATTAATAACCAGTTCTGGTGAAATCTTAAGTTAATTTCCAAAATAAATAATTAATACTTACGGTATGAATTTTATGAGTAATATTTCAGAAAATTAATCTTGGATTTAGTTTATATAAAATAAAAGCAAAATGACTTAGATTCAAGGAAAATTGTATTTTTATTCAGTTCCTAAAAAGTATTGTTTTTTTTTTTTTTATTACTTGTAAATATTTCAAAGAAATAATAGTTGTTTTAAAAATAGTTAAAACAACATGCGACTAGTGAATGGGAGAATCAACCAATAAAAAATCATGACTGGGAATAGATGAAGTGCAGGCAGACAATAATTGTTGAAAAGAAAAAAATGAGAGGGAAATGTTTTTATTCAAGAAAAAAAAGGTTTACATATCAGAAATAAAAGCGAGTAACTGGGTTTGTTTTGTTAAAAAAGTTTGCTGAAATCTTTTAAGCATTGTTATCTTTTTAAAAGACAAGTAATTCATTATGATTAACTCAAGATTTCAAACTTTATTTATTTTTTTGTTATATTTTATATTATTAAGTTTTCATTAAGATGAATGGGTAAAACCAAGGAAATCTCTGCTGGCTAAACTGACAATCAATAAGTTTTCTAAAATATTTTGGAATCATTATATTAGAAAAAATATGGAAATAATGGAAAGAAAAAATTGTATATTGGTGCCAAAGTGTTATCATGTAATACCGGAACACAATGAACAAAACATGAATATTATATTGATGTACAATTGGATGAGTAAGCAAGATAAAATATTTATGCATTTTAAATATTATAACATTTATATAAGATTAAAATGGAAACGATATATGAATGACAAAAAAAAAAATATTCATGACAAAGAGAAATGGACAGTTTTCAAGATAATTAAAACTAAATTAAGAATAAATCAGAATGGAAATGTTTGCGTATTGAAAAATATGCTGAATATTAAAGTACAACTTATAAATATACCTCTGAATGAAGATTTTAGTAGGAGAAAAGATTTAAATAGATTATTATCAATGAGTATAACTTTCATGTATAATAAAAACTTTTAGGATAAATTATAGACAATATCAGTCACATTAGTTTATTGAAGAATCTAAACTATGTTGAGGTTAATATCATTTTTGTTACCTTTAATGAGAAAGTGTAGAATGCTCTATGTTAAATGAAAAAATTAACAAGGAATATATCAAGAATAATATGAAGACAAGTATCATTAATGTTGGGAGGATCTAAATAAAATATATCACACTGGTGCAAAATAACCTTCAATCGTGAAGAAAAGAAAAAAACTTCAATATTGTAGATAATATGAGAGCATTGGAATTTTATACTTTTATTAATTCTTGTATAAATATAAAAGGAGTAAAAGTAATAAGAAAATTGATGTGTGATAAGTTGGAAGTATGAAAAACAATTGAGATACTATCAATAAAAAATTAAAATTTTTTTTATTTTTATGATGAACTTGTATGTTAGAAAAACAAAAAACTGGTAACATAATGTTTATATATATATAGTTAAGTTCACATTTTAAAATAATCATTATTAATACGGGAGGGGGGATCAATCAAGAGTTAGGGCAATTAATAATTAATGTGATTTGTTAATCTATACTAATAGTTGGTTAACGTTCTTTTTATTTAATTGAATATTACTAAATCATTAAAATAAATATATATAAGGTATGAGTTAGTAAAATGTACACACAAAAACAGTAAATAATAGTATTATAAGAAGAGGGGATGTATATGTGATCTAGTATAATATTAAAACTGACAAATGTCGATATTCAAAATTTGATCTGATGTTTAACTATTACTGCTGTAATATCATTCTAATATAGTTGTAGCTAATTTCAGTTTATAAGTCTTCATAAGTAAAATTTAGAAGACATGTATAAAGCAGATATAAACTTGAAATAGAAAATTAATACCTGAGTTATTATATAAATTGAAGATAAATATTTTTCATTTAGGGTTATCCACATTCAGCTTAATATCCTAAATGGTAAATTGAAATTAGTCCAGGAAAAAACAAACATATTAGACAAGCTGAAGGATAAAAGTTTCATTTGTGTATTTTTAATATATAGTTGAGCAATAACACCATAGGAAAATTGAGGGTAAGATAGGGCAGAGTTGTACCAATTGTGAAAGCAATCCTGCCTTGGATCTCACCCCATATCACACCCTCTCAAACCCATGATGCCAATGAAACCAAGAGAAAATCTAGTCACACAAAGAAGATTTAGCACCATAAAAAATTAAAAATAACTGACATTGAGGAAGAGATCAAATAGTGAATATCTTAAAATATAAACACAGATAAAATGGAATATTTCTTAATATTATAATGAGAATTATTTTAATTGGGAATTAAGATATTAATCCATAGTTTAAATCTTTTTATATTCTCAGCATAATCTTTAAGGGATAATGGATGAAAATTTTTATTATTATTTAATATACACATTATTTTGTAATATAAGAAATAAAATTAAACACCACACAATATTTTATGGTATTAGGAAGGGATTTTATTTTAATTATTTCAATGTAACTCGAGGGAAATATAAATGTTTAAATTTTTACATTTACTATTATATTGTTGTATAATATTTTTTTATGTTGCTTTATGTTAAATCATTTATTAATTCGAATTAATTATTAAAAATTTGTAAATAAGATATTAAAATTAATGTTTTAAAAGTTAAACCAAGTATCTAGAGTTGCATTTTTTTTGTGGGGATCATCATTACTACACCATCATTAGAGAGTATGAATTACAATATACACATTAACCAAAACATATGATTTGAAAGTTGAAGAAGAAATTAATCCAGTTATTGTATCACAATTATCTGGGGAAAATATTTCTTAAATGGGATCTTAAATTATTGCAAACTGCCTTGAACACATCAGTCATTGACAAAATATATGCAAATTTAGTAACGTATGTTTATTTCTAGGAAATCAGTGAGGAATTAGTCTTTTTATTTCAAATTTTAAATGATGATTACAATTTAAATAACAATAGTGATTTATTATTCAATAGTAAAGAACATTAATATAAAGTAGTAATATAATTTTAATTATAGATTAATGTTATAAGTCTTTTCTGAAATGGTACATTACCTATAAAGTTAAGTAAAATCCTTCTTGATATTTTACAGGTGGTATAAATAGCTAATTAAAGTCAGCGATAATCCTGAGGTTTCCTTAATATATTATTATTATGGTTATTCTTAATGATAATTCTATAAAAGCAATAATAAAAAAAATCATTATACAATAGAATGATCATATAAATGAGTAATTAGGTTAACTTAAATTTAATAATTATAGATCCTTTATTATATTCATTTAAGTATTATTGTTAGTCATGGGAATATTAAGATGCTTACTAAGGAGGTGTCTTGGTATTCTTATGCCACTGAATGAATATTTTGGTATTTACTTAATGTTAAAGGGATGTGTAGTCTTGTTAATCGGATCAGTGGGTTGCATAAATGCTAATACCAATTAAATATTTAGAAATAATAAGAGTATTAAATTATACTTGGATAAAGTCATAGTATAGCCCAATTTAAGAACTTGTTGCTATTTCTAGAGGTCATTTTTCTGTTGGCCGGGTACAATATATATATAATGACTTATTTCATAATGAATACAATGGGAGGGGGGATTAATGTCCTTTATTGTTATATTATAGTTCACCAATTTCATTATAAATTTACTGCAAAATGAAGATCCCTCAAAGTTTATTTCAATTCCTCCTAAACATAGTCCTTCTTCTCAACATTACACAACAACTTCTTTATGTTATAGATCCATCTCGCAAGGAATCTTTTTCTAAATCTTTTACAATTTTGTGGAATTCAGTTTAAGACAACCGTCAAAATATTATCATCTTTTCTAACAATATGTTAAAAATACCTCCATTTCAATCTTTTAATCTTTTTGATGATGTCAATAACACCTGCTTGTTCTCTCATCCAAGCCTTTCACATTTGGTTTCTTCTTATTACTCACAACAAACTTCTTCATACTTTGTAAGTGATCTGAATTTTCTGTATTGCTCTTTTGTTGAGTGTCTATATTTCAGATTCATAAGTAAGAATTGATAAAACACATTTATATATATATATATATTTTCAAACACATAGAGATATTCCATTAATATGAAGTTATTTCTATCAAAAGCACTCTGTCCAAGATATTTGTAATTGTTAAGTTCATTCACTTCATATTTATTAATTTAAAATTTTCTCTTTGAAAAAATTCATTGAACATTTCTTTAATCTTTTTATACTTACCTTTAATTTTTCTTTCTTACTTTTATATGATAACTTTTGCAACATTTTCTGAAGCCCTAAACACTATTTACAAAAACAGTACACATTATCTGCAAAATATAGATGACTTAACTAATTTTTGAATATTTTATTTTCTTAGCTTCTTATTTTAATATCTAGAATACATCTTGTAAAACTGTTGTAAAAAGTTTTGGGAATATGAAATCATCATGTAAAACACTTCATATAAATGTTAATCTTTACCATAATCTAACCCCTGCTGTTATATTCTCAAATATTCTTCAAAATATGACAATATTTGAATTATCCAACTGAAAATACTTATGGAGTCAATGCCTTTTTTTAAATCTACAAACCCAAAGCTTAGTGGAAATTCATATTCATTAGTCATAAATATTTTTCTCAATACTTGGATGTGATTATTATGCTAAAACCACTTTTAAATCCATCTTGTTCTTTTGAAAGATAGGGATATAAAAATTATTGTAGATGAATTGTAATTAACTTAGTGAAAATTTTGTATGGAAATGAGAGAAGGCAAATATATCTGTGATGTTTAATGTCTTCATTATTACCTTTCTTATATATCAATATTATTATTGCATTCTTCCAATCATCTGGCACATTTCAATCATTTAGATAACAATTTTTCTATTTGTTCACCTGTTTCTTTTAAGACATCAATAATAATTTCAACTTTTCCCATAGCATTTTTTTTTATTCATTCAAAATCTGGGGCGGTAACTATTTTACTTTCTAGTTTTTATTATTAAATAATTCTTTGTAGAATTCTTCCCCACATTTCATAATAATAACCATCTTTTTAGAAATAATTTCATTTTTTATTCTCATTGTTAAATTTGTTTTTATATTTTCTTTTATATCATCTTACAAAACTTCAGATATTTGATTGTTCTTAAATAATTATTTAAAAATATTTTCATATTTTTTCTTATTCTCTTGTCTAGTTGCAAATGTGAATTTCTGCTTTTTTTTGTATCTGTTGGTTTGTTCTTATTCTTAGTGGAATATCAATTATGTTTTATTGATCTCACTTAAGTTTTAACCATTTTCAAAGTTTGTTAATATTTTTAAAAAATTAATAAGTTCTAGTTTAAATTGATTGGAATGTTTCTGAAGGTTAAGAATACATCTCACTAATTGATGATCATTTCCTGTGTTGAATCTATTAAGAACAATTATAAAATAGTACATACCTTCTGTTAGCTGAGATATAATCTAATTCTGCTATGTTTCCATGACCATTTTTACTTAGTGCTTTTTTTTGAAAGAATAACTTTTATAATACCCCCCCCCCTTTTGAAAAATTTTCTGAATTGTGAGCAATCTCTTTTCTGTCACCATAGACAAATTTGCCCATGGCACTTTCATTCTTTTATTACTTTCCAATTCTAGTTTAAACATTAGAAAACAGTAACCATTTAACACATCAATATAGATATTTCCTATAATAATTTTAAAAATATTATTTGGTATTAATAAAACTATTTTGCACTTTTATATAAAAACTCCTCTACGTTTTCACCATGGAACTCATTGGGGCATAAATTTGATTTATTTTCATCTGATGTCTTCTTTTAAATTAAGTAATTAATCTTTCCAGTCTGGTATGTCATCAATTTTTACAATTTTTCTTCTGCCCGTTTTTATTTATAATGAATCCCACTTCACTTGTGCTTTTAATACTTGCACATTTATAGTAAAGTACAGGTCTATTTTTCAAATCACTTTTTTTTAATCTCACCAAATCCAACAATATCCCATTTTATCTTAGATAATCCTTCCAATTAATGTGATCTTCCTTCATCTCAAACTGATCTGCAATTATAAGTGGTTAAATAAAAGATCATCATTGAATGGTATCCTGGTTCCACAAACAGAGATTCATAACACTCTCTGCTTTTGACCACCAATTACTGTCTTGGCCGAGGTCTTTACAGCTTCCCTAGGAATAATGTCCATAAATTAACTTGGTCATGATTAAAAATATTTAATAAAAAATTACTACACATATGTTAATCCTGATTTAAAAAAAATTCATCTGATGTTTCCGTTAAGAACTATCAGACAACTGTAGAAAAAGAATATATTTCCGGACTCAGTGAGCATCATTGTCTATTGGCCTACTCTTGCCATTGGATGTATGGTATCTATCTATATACACATTGATCCATGGTGATCAATGCTCAGTCTGAACAAGATAAGATGGAATCTTGACTAGTCTATTATTTGAAGGCAAGATGAGATATGACAAAGGTAAAAATCAGTAAACTCACCATGTTGACTGATGCTTATTATGAGAAACGATTTATCTTCATTTGCTATATGATTAATCACATGGTAATAATAACTGTAATGACAATAATGTGTCAGAGTGGATATTAAAAATTTGCCTTGCTCAACTTTTTTAAGACTTCAAATGGTTAGTTAACATCTAAACTTCTTTCTGCAGCCATGTCAGAGGATAGACTCCATTTTTATTAACCATTCTCATTACAATTAATTTCATTGTAATTATTTGAAATTACATTTTTTATTTCATCTTTTTCATAACTCTGATTTAAAGTTTTCGTTTTTATCTCAGTCATTCAGCCTTTCCAATTTTTAATAAAGCAGTTATGGCAGTGGTTCTCATCATTTTTGAAATCTCCTTTATACTTTATTTCTGTCCAGAATCATTTTTCTTATCATTTTCATTAAGTTCATAGCAATTTATTAATTCTTATTTTTTGTTTTATTATTCTCAGAAACTAAAATTCTTATTAGTTGTGGTATAAATTATTATAGTATTAAACACACCATTCTTAAAGAAGTCTTTTTTTTTTACAGATAGTTAAAGATCTCAGTCTTTTTTTATATTTGAAATCTTTCAGATTTACTAAATATCATTATATACAGTTATTTTCTGATTAAACTTCATGATAAATACTCCATTATCTATGTATAATATATATATATAATCAAAATTAATTTTTAAATCTCTGCTGAAAGATAATCAGTTGCCTTTGTGATCTGATAAAAGATAAGTATAATATTATTTATTCAACTTCTTCATCTTCACAAATTTTTACCACTTGGAGAAAATTATCAGAGTTCCTTATTCGCAAGTTATTTAGGTAACACTTATTATTTTATCATTTAGTTTGATTATCTGAGCTGATCATGTGATTTTGCTGTTTTACAACCTTTAACCAATGATTTTACTAAGTGTATAGAACAAATAATTTCTATGTGGATATCCTTAGATTTTCAATGACTGGTATATGGCTCTTCTCCTTGCTTCTCAAATCAAAGTCTTAAGTATACATTCTAGTAATTTCAGGCTTGTATTAAGTTTTATACACATGTCAGTGCTCAGATCTATTTCTTTTTTGAAACAAGAGCTTTAGTATATCTTTTAATTATTATATATTTTTATTATGTGCTACATATCCATTGATTCACAGGTTGGCTGTTGATTTATAAGTGTTATAAAAAACAAAGTGTCAGATTTTAATTTCTCCATAATAACCTGTAACATTACTCCATGAGGTAAACAAGTGTTTTAAATGTTCCAAAGTTACCATTAAAGATAATTAATAAAGTCTCAGGAAAATCCCTAATTTCTAACATAAGCACTTAATCCACAATGAATAACTTTTTTTTTTTTAACTGAGAGAGTCAGAATTAGCAACTATCCCCATATCAGACCCCCCAGCGTCTCTGTCTTTCACTGATAACAAAATTAGGTGAAAAAAGCTTCATTTAGGAAATCACTTTAGTTTCAACTGCATTTTCCTTGAAAATCTTTGGTTTATAACAATAATTTAAATGACAATGAAAAACGTTATTATTCCTTTTTAAATTAAGCTTGAGATATACAGCATTAGCAACGATCTTCAGTCTAGCTCCACTGCAAAAAGAACTAGGATTTAGGCTTTCAGGACCCCCTCCCAATACTCAGACACCCTTATTAACTAAGTTTTCTTTTAAAATTGTTATCTCTATAATAAATCTAGCAATTTCTATGGCAGCCATTTAATTTTCATAGCATTTTTTTAAAAAAAGTCATTATTCTTACTTGTGATCAGATGATGACTAAAGTCATATGAAAAGAGAGGTGAGAAACTATTCTTTTAACTAGATATACTTGTGAAGAAATACAGTTCCCTAAATTAGAGAAAAAGGAATTAAAATGGGAGCCAGTATCAGATGTGATGTGATATGATGTGCTGTGGCTTCTCCTTAAACGAAGTCAAGAATATCTTAGCGACTATGCCAGATAACCCTGCTAGCCACTTTAATTTCCATTCCCCAGTTTAAGTTTTCCCATATTCTGCTCCATCCCATTTCCACAACATAATCCTTGTCAACTCTATAGCCTTTATATCTAAATCCCCCTTATAATTTTTGCAAACCCAGCATAAAAACCAATAACTCATTTTCTGTATAATCCCTTTGTTCATATTTATTCTCCCATAACTTCATTATTTGTACCCTTTCTGCTTTTAAGCATTTACATTCAATCAACCGATGCCTAATATTTTCTATACCTTCTTTACACAATTTGCACACTAAATCACCCATAATTTTCCATTTACATGTACATTCTTTTGTTGCTAAAGATCCCATTCGAGTTTTCCTTACTATTATCATAAATTAACTCACACCCAATGTTCTGTTTACTCTATATATATTTAAACTCTTCTTACCCTCCATACTAGTTCTCCATCTCTCCAACTCCCTATTCTTTATTAATGCATCTATTCTTTTATCCCATTCCTTACCACTATAACACTCAACAATCCTCCTAACACAATCATCCCATCTTTTATACAAGTATACTGATATAAATTCTTTATCCAAATCTTTTGCATACCGCATTACCTTTCTCACCCATCTTGTTGCCTGCCCTTTACTCATAACCCAATTAAACACTATTTTGGCTATTCTTTTACTATCCACAAACTGCAACCTACCAAACATTTTCATTTTACTTTTTGAATCTCTCAAATAAAAACTTGACCATCCAATTTCTCCTTGAATTGCCTCCTTTGCTGTCCACATCTCTGCATCTAATGCATGTTTTCCTACTTCCCTTTGTACTTTCTCTAAATAATCTAAAACCTTTTACTAACACATAATGCATCATTACCATATGTTAACACTGCTGCTGCAACTCCCTTTCCATACAATTCTAGCTACATCATATTTATTATATGAAAATACTGTTAGTTACTTTACCAAACCCTTTCTTTTCTTTACTTCATTTACCAATTTTTTCTCCCATTCATCCAAGCAATTTTCCTGATTACATAAGATGATTCCCAAATACCTATATCTATCCACCACACTTAACTTTATATCCCCCAATAAAAATTCTACATCTTCTCTTTCCCCAGTATTAACCATCATTATATATGATTTTTCTTCACTGAAATTAACCCCCATCTCTTTACCCACCCTTGTACATGTCCTCAGAATAATTTTCATATCTTCTCTTCTTTCTGCACACACAAAGATATCATCTGCAATAAAAGACCCGACAAAATATATACTCCCTTGCCACCAATTAACAGTATCTCTATCCCTCTTTCTAGTCTTTCTATTGCTTTCTCCATTTCACTCAAATACAACAAAAACAAAATAGGTGACATAGGGCATCCTTGCCTTAATCCCACGCCATTTTTAACTTTAACTGATTCTATATTCGCTAATTGGTAAGTATAATAATTATTTTCATATAATTTCTTAATAATATTTACTAAAACATCATCCATTCCAAAATTTGCTAACCTTACCCATAATCTATTTCTATTTACTCTACATATGCCTTCCCTATATCTATAAAACTCATATATAACAATCTACCTGCATTTTTACTCATCTCCATATGTTGTGGAACTACAAACAAACTATCTCCTATACGCCTATCTGATCTAAAACCTCCTTGCATTTCCCCCACTACATTATTCTCTTCCATCCATTTTACAACTCTTTCAGTCACCACATATGTGAAAACTTTATATAAAACTGATGTTACCACTATTGGTCTATAATTATTTAACTTTCTATGATCCTTACCCTTTCCTTTAAATAATAATCTTATTCTTGTATTACTCCAACTACCCGGAAAAACTCTCTTATGTGCCATCTTATTAAAACATGATAATAACTTTCTTTTGTTTTATGCCCTAAATTCATTACTATCTCTGCTGCCCATCCATCTAAACTTCTTGCCTTTCCACTTTTCAATCTCTCCCATGCCTCATTCAGTTCATTTTTGTGAACCTAATATTCCCATTACTAAATGCTTTCATGTTTTCTATCACTAAGTCCTTCACATTTAACATCTTTTCTACATCCATTACATATCTATTTAAGATTCTCTCTCTTCTCTAGAGCTACACTCTATTCCCTCATCATCAATTAATACTATCCCTCTCTCCCCTACATTTCTCCTTTTAATATAATTCCAAAATTTTTTACTCCCATCTCTTTCACATTTATTAATATCCTCCAACAATTTACTATTCAACTTCATCCTCTCTCTATAATTATCCATTTTACCCAACTTCTTCTTTTCTAAGTACTTTCCCCATTTAGCATTAATATCATTTTACTTTCTTTATTCTTAATAGCATACTTATATTCTCTGCATGCTTCTATCCTCTCTTTTACACTTTTACTAACTCTCATTTTTTACTATTTTTATTTCTTCTGCATATTCTCAACTAAAACCCTATTTGCCACTTTTTCTATTTCACCACACCAGTCCTTATACTCATCCCCAACCAACTGTTCCATGGCTTCTTCAACTTTTATTTTATACTCTTCCAACTTATTCTTATCATTCACTCTCCAGCCACATCTTTCACTACTGTTTCCACCTTTATTTCTATCCTCCATCACATTACTAACCATTTCTATTACAATAAAGTTATGATCACTATTACACACTCTCTCTTCATTATCAAACACCTTAATTTTCCATATTTTATTCATTCCCTCTTTCTCTACCAATACATAATCTATTGTGTGAAATATATTATTCCTAGACCATGTGTATTGCCCCTCATAAATATTTGATAAATTCCCAATGCTCAAATTTATGCTTTGACAAAATTCCTTCAAAAACTGACCATTCTTATTATCTACATCATCAATTTCTTCAATATGTCCATTAATATCCCCTATAACCATTATTCTCTTCCCCTTTTCTTTAAAACTCTGTATATCCTTAACTAGACATTCATATATAACGGAAACCCGGCGATCGAAAGCTTAAACTTCACTTTTATTTATATATAATGGGAAATTCTTAAAATTCAAGATTGTCCACTTTCTGCTACCACAAGCAGGGAGAACATATGAACATAAATGAGTTTATATCCGTATTTGCCAAGCCTGTGTACTATATGGGTATAGCCCCAGGTTATTTTTCCTGGTCAACCATCTCTCGACTGCTATAAGATTAAACAGAGTTACAACACTTGCATATTTATAAAATTTAATGGGATTAAATATACTGCACTACTAGTTTCACATGTTACTTCAGTACTCAAAATGAGTACTAGTCATTTCCCAAACTCTCAGATTATGTTAATTTTGGAGTGGCGACGAACGAGACGAAACAGATTTAAATCAATAATAAATATATTTCATAGAATAAATTAACAATAAAAGAAATACTTTAAATCATTAACACTTAATAAAAAAAACAGATTATATGCTATAATGCTACGAGTAAAAATAAAAAGAAAAAGATTCTATAAATGATTGTACATTTATAAATCGTCCTTCCGGGTATTTATAAAAAAGTTAAAGAATGTCTTTATCATTCACAGTAAGCCTTTGGCCATTGTCTAAATAAAGAGTTGTGCACATTGAACTATAAAGTGTAGTATACATATTTACCTAGGTTTTTAAGTCTCTGAATTAATTTGAAGTCTTGCTGACTGCCACGTGGAATTTCTCCACTTCTTTAGCAGGGACGGTCACTCCTAAGTTAGATTTTGATTGTGGGAACTCCTCCACATTTAGGGCATCAAGGACCAGGCAAAAAATGAATCCTCTGGCAGGTGCTACATCAGCAGTTGTTACATCTAGACGGGAACCATTAGAGTACAGTGAGTCTGGATCGGCAAGCGATCACGACGGCCCTTAGCCAGCCATTCTAGATGAGGCACCGACATTAGAAATCATATCTTGTTAACTATGGCTGCTTATTATCAGAGCAGTGTCTCCACCAACCTCTCCACAAGAAGTCTCCAACTCTAATCCTTATACTGAAACTTTTTTAATTAAAATTCCACAGTCCCTTTGTCCTTTCGATCCTTTGTTTTCACTTTTATTTACACCTTTCTTACTTACTATGCCTTCGGCCATTTCTATCGATTTACCTTTATATAATTTCATAGCACTATGTACATTTATTTATTTCAATTTTCTTAATTTTAATTAAACAGATTTTAATAAATGTTTTTTTATTTTATTTTATTTTGGACAAGCATTAATTATTGCTGTCTTTATCCCACTTCAAACACACTCCATACACACATTTCATTTTATCATCAAATGTGTACTTTTATAACCCAAATCCATATTTTTTGGTCATGTTTTTAAATTTCTATTTTTGCTCTGTTTAAGGCTTTCAAACTTTACTTTTCTTTCTAAAATCGTATTTTAGTTTACATTTTATTTATATTTCTTTATCACTTAATTTTCTAATGTACCATTTTAATATTTCTAACTTTACTTATTTTCCATTTCACAAAATCCCGACTTTGGAGGGCTTTGGAGGGCAAAAGATAAGAATCTTTTCGATTCTAATTCCCTCTCTTTTTTTAATTAACCATTTCTTTGTTTATAATTTTTTAAACACACTTTTTAGTATTCCAAGCACAATATTTAATATTCTTTAATGTTAAATATCTATATGTGTGATCGCAATATGTGCAATCATCACAATATATACTACTGTTCCACTCCATTGCAGTTTGACTATCTCCAGTGGCTATATACACTACAGCCACCATCTATTCTTGTCTACCCAACCTTATTTCAAACCACAAATGCTCTTGACATTTAACAATATTTAAGCATTTTTTCGATATAACATCTATACCACCACCCCTTTTTTCTTTTTCTTTTCTATTTATATCCTGTCATACCACCTCTTCCAAAATAGGTTCTTCTCTTAGATGAGTTTCCACTACTGCTAATACCTCAAGCTCTTCACTTTTAATTGCTTTGTTTAATTCCAGCCACTTTTCTGGCCTCCTACCACCTTGCATATTCAAAAAGCCAATTTTAACAATTTCTTCTTTTCTAACTACTCTTTTATAAATTCTTTTAATTCTTTCTTCTCCATTACGTTTATAACAAACTTTCTTACCATTAATCTTACAGATCCATTCCCTTTCCATATCTATGCTTATATCTAAATCAACTATCTTTTGCTTATTTCTTATATCCCATCCATTCTTCTTCTTTTTGATAATAGTACAATTTAAAAACCCACCCCACTTTAAAAGTTTCCCGAATTATATTCTTTAAATATCAGACTCCCTAAAACTTCACTTTCTTGTTTTCCTAAGTGCAATCCATCTTTACTATATAACTCACTCTTTCTAATAAACCAATCCCTTACATCCACAAACATAACATTATTTCTCTAGCGCAATTTTTTCAATCTCTCATTTATAGAATATGTCCTATCTAACAAATGCCTCTTGTCAAATCTTGGTAATACTCCAACTACCCCTACTCTTCCTTTAATCTCCTTCAAAGTAATCTGGAGTCCTCGGCTCCCTCTAGTGGAGTAACACTTATTTTATCTAGGCTACAAATATATTAAAAGGCAAACATTATGTAGTAAATGAATCCCCCCCCCCCCTTCCCTCACGATTTAGAAAAATTAGAAACCAAATCTAGCAACCTAGACTTTCTAACATTTTTGATTAATATATACATGAATTATCATTTATAGTTCTAAGTTATTTGTAAAAATCAAAATTGTTTCACTACATCGTTTCATAAAATTGTTGATATACTTATTAAAAAAAAAAAAAGAAGAAAGAAACAAAACAGATGTAAAAATTGCCATAGTAAAAAAAAAAAAATTGAAAAGACATTGAAAATTACGTTTTTAATTACATTTTAATTTTAAAAAAATATGAAAATTAAGTAAGAAAGCAAGAGATGGAAACAATGAGTATCAATCTATCTAATTAAAAACTTTATACATGTTATAATTTTGTAATTAATTTTAATATATATATATAACCTTTATTAAATTATTTTTTAGAAATCTGTATTCTAACAGATGTTTATAAAAGACGTTTAATATAACTTATTTATATATTTTTTTTTATTCATTTAATTACGTGAAAAAGAAAAGGTAAGAAGGGGGAAAAACTAAAATTAAATTACAGGTTTGTTTAAAATTTTTATACAGAACCTTTTCCCTTTTTAATTGAAGTAAATGAGAAGAAAAAAAATCGTTTCTTTAAATCTGAATCAGTGACTCTTAATGACATAGAAAGTTTGTTTTTACTAATGGCCTGTTACATAAAAAATTGATTTTTTTTTATAGCTAATAGAATAAAAGTGCAGATTTTGTACATGCGAATAAATTTGTATGCCTGATATATATATAATGGACACAAAATGCAAAAAAAAAAATTACTATTAAGAGAAAAAAAAAATCATTTGACTCTTCTCTGCAAAACTGATCACAACTTTTATTACATACATTCATCTCCGAGTTTAAAATCTATAAAATCTGTTACTGAGATATGGGTCTAAAGGTTTTGTTTTTATATTTAGTCTTATGCCAGATTAAAAAAACTAAATTATATCTATCATATATATTCTAGAGGAATAAAGACAATATACAAGGCAAAGGTTAAAAGCACATCCAATTAATTATTATGATAAATTACAGAGAGAACCAGTGAGTATTAAAAGTTGCCATTTTGCATTAGACTTAAGAAACTATATTTAATTCTATAAGCATTTAAGTTTGATTAAACTTTGGAATATCTTAATAAAATCCTGAACATTGTCAAATTTGGGCAATAAGATGTTTACTTTTACTTGATAATAAGAAATTCAATTGGTTAAAAAAAATGAATAAAGATTGGGAGAACTATTTTAACTTATGCCTAAAATATTGGCCCCAAAAAACCTTCCAACGTGTATGGGGAGGAATTGCTCTCTCCAGATGTGAAATCTGGGAGTAAAACATATAATAAAAAATTGTTGTTAAAGAAAAAGCGTCTAAATCGTAAACAGGTCAATTAACAAATGACAGAAAAGTTAAGTGAATATGATGCAATGTGTACAATGGACAAGTGAAGGATAATACTGTTCCTTTTTTTTGTTATTGTTTTTTGTTTGAACTAGAAATTTATTTTGTAATTATGTAAATATGTTGTGTTTTAATAAAGTTTATTACTTAAAATAAATTTTTTTTTTTTTTGAAGTATATTGATTAAAATGTAACATAACTGAATATTAGATAATGCTATGGGTGTGATTAAAAACATTAAAGCTGAGAGTCTAATATAACAAGATGGTTCTAATTATCCAAACCTTTTTATAGATATTTTATGATAGTTATTTTATATTTTAAAATTTGGAAGAAAAAATAAATGAAGACTAATTAAGTTATCTAGATTTTATTATTATTGTGACCGCTTTCAGAATTACAGTTCAGATAAAAGTAAAAGTAGGATTAAAATAATGTCTAATGAGCTTTTAAAAATAAGTTTAAAGGGCTTAAAAAGTTAATCATTATAAATACTTTAAACCACCAAACATCACATGATCACCATTTTCTATGCTAACTGAAATTAAAACAGGCAAAACTCTGGCGTGCACTGAGTGGCATTACTGTATGGAGAGTTTTGTCTGTTTTTATAATTACTTTACTCAGAACATTAATACAGATAAAAAACTTTGATGAAATTGAATTTAGTTAAATAATTAATATTAAGAAAATATTATTTAATAAAATCAGTAATAATCATTTCACTATGTTCTTTTTAAATATAGTCCATTAATATATTAACAATTTTAAAAAATAAGTTATTTAACACAACTTTTTTTTCAAATCTTGTTTTTTTTTTTAACTTTATGATCTTTTTTTTTAAAATTTCAATTTTCCTCCAGCGTTTTAATCTTATTATATATTTTATAGGAATAATCACTTCTTGATGATGACAATAGAATATGATTGAAACATTGGAGGAAAACTGAAATAAAAAAAAAGTTCATAAAATAAAAACAAATAAAAAACAGGATTTGAAAAGAAAAAATTGCATTAAAGAATTTGTTGTCATTTAATTTTTAAGAAAACAATGATATAAGATTGGAAAAAAGTGTTCTACTGTTGCTTATGTATGGCTGACACTAAGGCACTTAATACAGAGACTACACACAACAGAATGCTTTGGAATTAACAAGAAAGGATTGAAAATGAAATAATAATTGCTGGACTGTAGATATCACTGAAAAAATCAGAAGCTAAAATGAAGCTAGACTGAATATGTTTTTAGAGCAAATAATATATAGATAAGTGGATACTAAGAGATTGTAAAAAAAAAAAATAAAAAAAAATAAAGGGACCATATATGAGTTGTCTGGAAAAAATGAAAAACATTTCAGAGTTACTATTGAAAAGAAAAGCTATGATTCAGAGAAACTGGATTAAATTTGAATTAATAATGAATTAATAATGGCTTAATAATGGTTGAGAATGATAGTAATTAAATGTATGCACACTTTATCATTAATAATGAATAAAAGATAAATTTTGCATGATTTTTTACACTACCTTCTACAAAACACCATTGATGCATTCAATGTGATCAATGGTAGTGGTTTTTTTAATTTAAATTCATGTAATGTAAATCATTTTAGCATTTTTATATTTAGAACACACCATGTGATTAAATAAATATTTATTACATATAATTTTTTAAAATATTTATTTGTCTTTTTTTTTCAAAACAAGTTATTATTTAAATTTTTCACTCCTCCCCCCAATAAGATTTCTTATAGAATATTTTTAATTTTTGTAAATAACAATAATAGAAAATCTGATTATTGTATTTTATGATTAATCTAATTAGATACTGAATTAGACAGATTCTAAAGTTATTATAATTCAAATAAAAATACTATCAAAAGATATATAATTATTATTGAATGTAATATTGAATGGATTTAATATAGCTTTAGTAGCTAATTATAAAAATGTATAACATTTAAACTTCAGTAGTACAAAATTTTGATAAAAAATGAAGTTAAAGATGAGTTTTTTTTTGCTATGATGCAAATTATTTCATGATGGTTCCTTACTTTCCTTATTAGAAGTCATGTGATGTTTTCTTTTAATTTTTTTCCTATTGAATCTTTTGTTTGACAGACTGTAGCATCTTCTCTAATGGTGGAGGCTACTGTATTATATTCTCAAGGATTCATTTTTGAGATAATATTTATAATATAAGTGAAGATCTGTAAAAGTCTATGTATATAATGGAAAATTGTAAATGAAAGATGTTTCATTGTTCTGGATAAATATTGAATCTGCTAATGTCCATCTTCATTGGATTAGATGTTTGAAACAAATCAATAATAATGACCTAAAAAGCTTTTTATGTAAGAATACATGTAATATGAATAAATACATTTTGCTGGTACCTTCAAAATCCAGGTGCAATACTATTAATCCATGATTTATTTCCTAGACTTCCAAGATTAACAAATTTAGTGATTAAAAAACAAGATAATAATTCATCATCAGTTTCTTTTGTCTCATTTATAAACCTTCTGTATTATTACAGAATGCAAATGCTGCAGAAAGCAAATATTAAATATAAAGATTAAGTAATAAAGATTAAATTTTAATATCTATTAGATATATTTAGGATATTAACTTTCTTTTATAATGTTACATAAACATATTTATGTTAATCTAAAAATAAACTTTATTCATTAGATTTTTATGAAATGTAAATAATGAACATTTACAATAGGTAAAGTAGCCAATAAATAGCCTGCTGCAGAACAAATATCTTTTCAACAATCCATCATAGAAAAACAATGAAAAAAAAAAATCCCAGATTGTGAAACCTACCTTCCAATTAAAATAAAAAGATAAACATTTAATAATTGATGTTGGGTGGTTAGCTGGATTGGATACATTATAATTATTAATTATTTTACATATTGGATATTCATTAACAATAATAGAAATATTTTTTTAAATATATATTAAATGCTTTTATTGACTGTGCACTAAAAAAAAAAATTCTTTCTTCAACCACAACTGGAGTTTTTAGATTTAACTTGAAATAAAAGCTTAATGAGGTGGTGTCCAGAAATTAAGTAAATCTCTTGTTATAAAAAAATAGGGATAATTTTTTTATTTCAAATTAAATATAAAAACTCCAATTGTGGTTGAAGAAACAATTATTTATTTTGTTTTTAGTGCACAGTCAATAAAAGCATTTAATATATAAAAACAATTACTTCTATTATTTTTAAGTTTCTAGTATTGATACAGTAAATGAACTCCTTATGTATATATCATATTTAATGTGTACATAAGAATACATAACTACAACCATTAAATGTCTGTATTTTTAAATTATATAATAATAATTCAAACAAATATATTTAACACAGTATTCAAAATTAAATAATCTATTCTTTACCAGAAGTACTTTCAATTGTTTCACTGACAATCTTTATCAGTTGATAAAGATTGTCAGTGAAACAATTGAAAGTACTTCTGGTAAAGAATAGATTATTTAATTTTGAATACTGTGTTAAATATATTTGTTTGAATTATTATTATAAGAATACATGTGTATACATTGTAAATATTTGTTTTAATTAGTATACATTTTATTATTTTATTTTTAATATACTTTTTTCAATTATAAATGTTTCTTTTGAAATCTATTATGGTTTTCTTTCTCATGTTGATAGGACACTTTTTTTTTTCCTGGAATTTCTGCATTCTTTTTCAAACAATCTCTTATTTTAGTAATTTTTATTAGTCATTTATTAGACTAGAGATTATTCAGCAATGGATAATATTTCTGTAGAACAACATTTACTACACCACTCTTACACAAAGTAGGGATTGGTTTTTATAAGCTTTTAAAACTGTGTGGAGTGGTGTAATCATAAACATATGACCAAAGACATGTAAAAATGATTTATGATTCCCAAGATGGACATTTCATGTTAAACTAGCACTCATCAGTTGCCCCATATCACAATGTTTTATATATATCTTTATCATTGTTCAATATATATATATATATATAGATAAATATAGATAGATAGATAGATAGATAGATAGATAGATAGATAGATAGATAGATAGATAGATAGATAGATAGATAGATAGATAGATAGATAGATAGATAGATAGATAGATAGATAGATAGATAGATAGATAGATAGATAGATAGATAGATAGATAGATAGATAGATAGATAGATAGATAGATAGATAGATAGATAGATAGATAGATAGATAGATAGATAGATAGATAGATAGATAGATAGATAGATAGATAGATAGATAGATAGATAGATAGATAGATAGATAGATAGATAGATAGATAGATAGATAGATAGATAGATAGATAGATAGATAGATAGATAGATAGATAGATAGATAGATAGATAGATAGATAGATAGATAGATAGATAGATAGATAGATAGATAGATAGATAGATAGATAGATAGATAGATAGATAGATAGATAGATAGATAGATAGATAGATAGATAGATAGATAGATAGATAGATAGATAGATAGATAGATAGATAGATAGATAGATAGATAGATAGATAGATAGATAGATAGATAGATAGATAGATAGATAGATAGATAGATAGATAGATAGATAGATAGATAGATAGATAGATAGATAGATAGATAGATAGATAGATAGATAGATAGATAGATAGATAGATAGATAGATAGATAGATAGATAGATAGATAGATAGATAGATAGATAGATAGATAGATAGATAGATAGATAGATAGATAGATAGATAGATAGATAGATAGATAGATAGATAGATAGATAGATAGATAGATAGATAGATAGATAGATAGATAGATAGATAGATAGATAGATAGATAGATAGATAGATAGATAGATAGATAGATAGATAGATAGATAGATAGATAGATAGATAGATAGATAGATAGATAGATAGATAGATAGATAGATAGATAGATAGATAGATAGATAGATAGATAGATAGATAGATAGATAGATAGATAGATAGATAGATAGATAGATAGATAGATAGATAGATAGATAGATAGATAGATAGATAGATAGATAGATAGATAGATAGATAGATAGATAGATAGATAGATAGATAGATAGATAGATAGATAGATAGATAGATAGATAGATAGATAGATAGATAGATAGATAGATAGATAGATAGATAGATAGATAGATAGATAGATAGATAGATAGATAGATAGATAGATAGACAGACAGACAGACAGACAGACAGACAGACAGACAGACAGACAGACAGACAGACAGACAGACAGACAGACAGACAGACAGACAGACAGACAGACAGACAGACAGACAGACAGACAGACAGACAGACAGACAGACAGACAGACAGACAGACAGACAGACAGACAGACAGACAGACAGACAGACAGACAGACAGACAGACAGACCGACCGACAGACCGACAGACAGACAGACAGACAGACAGACAGACAGACAGACAGACAGACAGACAGACAGACAGACAGACAGACAGACAGACAGACAGACAGACAGACAGACAGACAGACAGACAGACAGACAGACAGACAGACAGACAGACAGACAGACAGACAGACAGACAGACAGACAGACAGACAGACAGACAGACAGACAGACAGACAGACAGACAGACAGACAGACAGACAGACAGACAGACAGACAGACAGACAGACAGACAGACAGACAGACAGACAGATAGATAGATAGATAGATAGATAGCAAATTAATTACAGTTCATTTGATAAGAGTCAAATGTGCTACTCTCACATCTTTGACACAAATAACTTAATGAAAGTATATGAATAATTTTAATTAGTTATATTTATGTGGCTTTTTTTTTACATTGCACTGAATTTATATGGATACATGTCAAAATAGAAAAAAATCTATGATATAGAATGTCTCAAATCTGAATACTATTCTCACATTTTTAAAAGTTTACTTTTTATTTACTCTTGTAGCTGCTGCAAGTATCTATTTATAAAAATGGATTATTTATAATATATATTAATTTTTTATAAAAGAATTTTTTCCAATTTAAATGAAGTCTTTATTACTTATTGATCATTACAACTGCTTTTTTTGCCTCTGTAAAGTGAAAGTTTTTATTCATTTATTTTTATTCAGAAGTTTCAAAAAATTGTCTGATAATGTTACAGAATAGAGAGGGATTTATGTGCATTCCAAATTGTTATAAAGATTTTGTATGTTTAAGAAGGCAGCATTTTAGAATTTTTCTGTACTCAAAAGATTGCAAAAGTCTATTTTAAATGACATGTTTATTTACTTACTGACTGTTCCACTGCCTTTTTGTCTTTGTAAAGTGAAAATTTTTGTTTCATTTACTTTTACTCCTAAGTTGCAAAAAATTTGACATCAAAATGTGTGAATTTTTTTTCATCCATTGTTCTTTATTTTTTAAAATAATTACTCTAAGTTTTTGTCTAACTGCATGCTCAGTAAACCGCACTTGTAAATTATGTTTTTATTAAATATAATAAATGCTTATTTTAAATTTTAATTGAAGTTTTAATCAATTTGTTAAATTGAAACAAACTACAAAACAATATATATATATTGTATGCATATTGCTTAAAACATCATAATATTTGATATATTTGTCACCAAATGTGTGAAATTTCTTCCACACATTGCTCTTTATTTTTTAAAGTCATTACTCTAACTTTTTATCCAACTGCATATTTATTGCTTACTTATGAAAACTGTACTTGTAAATTATGTTTTTATTAAATATAATAAATGTTTATTTTAAATTTTAATTCATTTTAATCAAATTGTTAAATTGAAACAGACTACTAAATAAAAAAAATATATTCTTTGTACACATATTGCTTAAAACTGCTCTTTATTTCTGTAAGTAATTATCCTGAGTAAATTAATGCCCTCTCATAATCATTATTTAAAACAAATGAAAGTTTTAAAAATAATTGTTAAAGGCAATATGTGAAGTTATTGAATATTTTTCATATTTTCTCCCATCTAACAGACTAGTTAACATACTGAAATGATAAGTGTTTCAAAAGGATTAGGGTGGCATAACTTAGTTAAATATCAATTTTCAAGCAATTCTATTGAATTTAAATACACCTGGGTCTCGTTTTATGCAGATTATTTTAATGTGATTTTGCAGTTATGCAATTCATGTTTCTTCTTAATATCCTTCATATTTCACTATATTTATTAGATATCAAAAAATTTAAATTATTAATAATTTATTTTGACTTGAAATACTTTTTTTTTTCTTTCAAAAATATAACGTTATATTAGCAGCTGACGTTAATATGGCCATAAGCTGTATTTAGAAACTTAGCTTCTATGTAAATAACCTACTTATACTAATGAGTAAATAATAATAACAGATTTATACATACATATAAAAATATCACAGTAAATATTCAAAAATTTTAAACTTTTAAAATGTATTTTGTTAGATATTGACAGAAATAAATATTTTTTTAGATTTTTAAAATAAATAATAATGAAGATTTTATTGATTTTATAAACTGAAAATAATCTTTCGAATGATAATGTCTAATCTTTTTGTTTTGATTGCCATCTCATTTTTTAATATAAAAACAGCACAAGACTGGAAGTGGTGCTAGTTGTACAACATGTCACAAATCTGATTTCTTACTAGTTCACAAACGAATCCACATTGTAAAATCATGGTAATGATTAAAATATGTATGAAAAAATGTAAAATGAAATCTGTAGTTAATAAAAAAAGTAAAAAAAGTTTGTCTTATATTATTTTTTTCATATATTTGAAATTTTTTATTAGTCATACTCTACTTCCTTATTTGTTTAATGCAAATTTTAAAGTAATTTTTCTTTGTTGCTTTGCTTTTATACCAATTTCTGAAAATTACAGGAACCTATCCCCCATTTTTCAAGGTAAGTTCCGGTTATTTTTGTGCGATTTCTTTTGTGCATGTTTTCTGAGGAACTTATCTACCGCATAAAATAAGACCCAGGTGTATATTAAACCTTGATTTTAAAATTTTATTCAAACTTGAAAAATATCAAAAGTTAACAAAGAAACAGATTTTCCAAATCAATAAAAGCATTTAATATATTACATGTAATAATCACATATCTTAAGAATTTTATTAACAATTTTGATAACCACTGCTGAGTCCAAAGTTTGTCAAAGCTTAAAACAATAAAAAACTATTTGGATATCCACAATGGACAAGAAAGACTGAACCTAACGTTGTTTTCTATAGAAGATAAATTATGTGAAGACTTAAAATTAAGTGAAATAATAGATAATTTTTTTAAAATTAAAGCAAGGAAAATAGTTATATTAATTTTGTTTTTCTTTTATATTAATATTAATGTGTTATAAGTTCAATATTACTGTTTAAATAAGATTACATGTTATATATGTTCTATTCTTGTATTAAAAATTAAATTTTTTATTTATTTATTTACTTTTTTATTTACTAGGTCTCCCATTCCATATTTGTGCCTGAGGTCTCAAAATCTAAAGGATAACACTGATTTTAGTAATTCATGCTAAAATAATAAAGTTTGAAAATCAGGAAAATGTGAAAGCTCTCATTATTTTGTCTTGATTAAAAAAATGCTTGCTCTATCAGTTACTAGATTAATGTATTTCATCTATAATTTTAATAAAACTAATCTTTCATTTTTTTTAAATCGTTTTTAAGATAATTGATTTTCAGTTAATTACAATATAAAAGTTTTTCTAAAAATAAATACTATTATATATTTAAACTATTCCTAATAATATACAGTTAAAAAAAAACAATTTTAAAATAATTCTTGTTTTAAATACTTTGTTTTTATATATGAATATTATATTTTCAACTGTTTATTTGGTAGTGTAATTTACTGATATCTGTCAAAACAAATACACCTAGAATCATAAATTTTATAATAAACGGTATATATGAAAATAATTACTTGTCAGTTTTTTTTACTCTTATCAATTCAAATGTTAGAATTATATCATAAACTTTAATGAACCTAGGATAACCATAAAACACAAACCTAGGATAACCATAAAACACATCTAATTCATAAATATTCCTTTCACATAACCTCTTGTTCCTAAAAGCACATGACAAAAACTCATCTCTTCTCTAAATTTATCATACTGAAAAAAGTTTTATTAATTAATTTTAAAAATTAATTTGCAATGCATGTATTTTAAGCAAAATAATATAAATATTTAAGTATAAATTTCAATTGGAAATTTGTAACAAACCAGTAATATTAAGTTCTGGTATTAAAATTAAGAATTCTGGATAAAAATTATTTTCTTGGCATGTGCTAAAATTTTAATATTTTCAAACATTTCTTATCTCACATTTAAAAACAATATATTATTCAATATTTGTTATATATTTACTATTTTTGAATATTAATCGTAATTGCATTTTATTTTATATTGATTTTTTTTTTTAAATCTTTTTAAGATAGTTGGGTATCAATTAATCTACAAAAAGTTTATAAAAATGGCACAAAAAAGAGTTGTTGAGTGTGTAAGCATATGATTAAATATGTTTAAACAGAATTTTATAAATTATATAATTGATTTATTAAATTAAAATGATTATATTTTATTGCAAAGAAATAATTTATTTTTTAATATTTTAAAATTTTATTAATTTGGTACATTTTAAAATATTGCAACTACTATTTATATAAATATTTTAAAATGTTTTATTATTTGATATCACCAAAAGTTTTTTTACATCAGAATATTCATTTAATATTGCCAAAGATCATTTATATGTGCAATATATCTATAAATGCTTAAACTTTTTATCTCATAGATCTATGTAGTCAACAATTGTATAAATGAAGTTATATCTTGGTTACAACATGCAAAAATACCTAAATCAAATTGTAGTTCAGACTCCATTTAAAATGAAGCAGTCTAAATTACAAAATTTTTATACATACACTAAAATAGATATATAAAATAAAAAAGAAAGCAATAAAAAAGAAAGCAGGAAATAATAGAGTTAAGTCCTGTTGTATAAAAGTTAAATAAAGTCCATGCACTTAGATAACATTAATTTATGATCTCCAATGCACTTAGTAGTGATTATTAAAACTGGCCTAAAAAGCCAAAATTATATAATTCATATTTTTTGAAAGGTACTTGAATGGGAATTCATCTATCCCATGCATAATCATAAATTCTTTTAAGATTCCAAGTTACGAGCAAAAGTACCCAGGCCAGAATTAATATATTTTTTATTGTAAAAGTCACAAGTCTAACTATTTTTCATTTTCCATTCTTATCAGTAAAGTATATATATATTGTAATGGAATAAAATGTGATAGGCTCTTACTTAATAGCCTCACAGATTTAGGCAGAAAATTGTAATGTACTAAAAATGAAAAATGAAAAAATGGTCCCAGTTTAATAACATACTACAATTTGTAACACCAGTTGTAATAAAATAAAATGGTAATGATGATAATGTGTGCAAAATTTGTTGACTAGGCCACATTCAAGCCCTCAGAGATGCCAAACTCTTATGACACAAAAATATGTAAGATGATGATAAAAAACTTTGTTGTGACTTACAAACTTGTTTACATTAGGCCATAACTATTGCAGCATATAGAATCCCTATTAAATATGTTATAAATTTACAGTGCCAACAAAATGATAATACAAATGAAACTGGTGATAAGAGACTTTGTTATTCTACAAATGTATGCACTTTAACTTATAATTAATAAAACATATAAAATTTTCTCTATAAATATCCCAGAGATTTAGAAGCCAAATTATAATGAAATAAACCTAGCTTAAATGTTGATCACCAAATTATAATAGACTAAAAATGTGAGAAGCTAATACTTCAGATCATTCTGTGAATTGAGGTACCAAATTATAATGGGTAAAATGTTTACAATGGTAAAACTATAACAATAACAAAATATACAAGATCAACTTATCTGATATACCTTACATGCTATGCCAACTTATAATGATATAAAATGAAAGCCAATGCTTCAAATAATCCAACAAATTATGATACTCAAATTGTAACAACATAAAATAAATAAAAAAATATTGTTTAATACCTTTACAAATACGATTAGCAAATCTTGACAAGTTAGTCTTCAAATCAATAAACTTAAACATTAAACTCTAAATTATAATTACTATAATATGCCTAGAATTATTAATACTCTATTTAAACAAATCTGAATATTAAGAGCTTAATATCTAAATTAGATATAAACTACATCGATAAACTTCAAATTTAAACAAATTAAATCATTCTAATTAATATGATTAAAATATCAGTTTTAATGCATACAATTGCTAATCTTATGACTATATAAAATTACCATCTTGCTCACTAAATAATAAGCTATTATAATATACATACAATATAATAGTTTAAAATAATACACTAATATCCATTTATAATTGCCTTTGTTTACTCTAAACAATTAAAGTACTCATATTTTCTAAACTATGAAACTAATTTGAATATGAGTTTTTTTAATCTGAAATAACTATCATATGTAACTATTAGAGTAATTATGGTGATCTTCTAATTATTTGCTAATCATTTATAATAAATTAATTAATCTATTATCATATAAAATGTATATCTAACTCAAATAATAATAATAATAATAATAATAATATATTGAATTTATAACAAAGAATATAACTCATAACAATATATACACTTAACCAATCCAATCATGTGATTCTGAGATTATTTAATAATTATTTATTATGAAATATAAAAGATAAATCGAAAAATAGCCACTATTTATTAAAATTTTATTAGCCAATAGGCTTGCATTTATTTTTTTAATTGAATTAATATATACATATATTTTATTAAGGAAAACATTTTTTTTTAGAATAAATACATAAATTCTTGTTATACATTAATAACTTGGACAATAGATTCAATGGCTACTCCATGTCGGTTAATGCATCAAGTATTTCAAGTATCATTCTAGTATATTTGTGCAGCTGAGGTGTGTGTGTGCCAAAGATTGCATCTTAGAGTTCATGTGCTAGTTTTATTGTTTTAATTAGATTGGAGATTGAACCGTCCTTTAATTCATCAATTGAACATAAGTTTTTATTCAAATTCAGTTTCACTTTTTACCTGTAATCACCACTTGAGATTTATCATTTTTCAGTCATTTATTTATTGGTATCAGGGGTCAAATTAACCAATCATCTATTATTTTTAGGGGGTGACCCCATCATTCAAATTGTCATTATTAAACAGTTTATCATTTTCTTCATTGAAACACGATTACAGAGTTAAACCCTGTTTGTCATCTGATCTGTAAATTTTTGTTTCAAGTAGATTCATTTCAATGTCTTAGTTCACCATCTCCTTTCATACCACAGACCTCCAGATGCTATGATGAATTTCCTCTAATATATTCAAAATCACAGTTTAGACTGTTTTGTTAAGAAGTCCAGGTTGTCATTCCATGTTATTTGTTTCCATGTATCTAAGAATAGTTCCTCAGGTGCCATTAAACAGTCTCTGATCTTAAGATTACATAAGGTTTCCTGGTATGCATCCCATGGGTTCTGCAGGTTTTGATTGAATTTTAGGTGGCATCTGGTGAGCCACAGAGCAAACAGAATGAAGACAGACATTCTTATGACAACAAATTTACCACTGATTAAGGCTTTATTAAGATTAAGGATTTCAATACACTCTGATTGGACACTTGCAATTAGTCTATTTTTAAGATCCATTAAGTGAGGGCAGATAAAAAAGATGTGCTTCATAGTCTCCTCATACAAACAACATAATGTACAATTAGAGTCAATTTTTTAAACCCCCTGTAAGCCACTAAAAAGTTACTTGTAGGCAAAGCACACAGATAGTAAGAAATCCACTATTTTGGGCTCTACGGCCCAGTATTTTGCTTTTTTAATCAATGGTTTTGCAGAGATATTATGTAAAGCCAGCATTTTTCCCTGCATAGGGTGAATTAACTTATATATATCCCAGTATGTATTTTTATTATTGAGAACTTGTTCTGTCACTTGGACAAGCCTACTGAGATAATCTTCCATTTTACCCACCCATTTGCTTTTTCTTTTTAGTGGTGTATCAGTGGACTTAACCAAGCCAGCAAATTGCTGTTCAACTTCTGTTTCCCTTATTGCTCCAGTGCATGCAGACCAAGACCATTCAATTCCTTTGGTTTCTGCACCTTGGCAAGACTAATGCAGACTGTTTTTCCTGGCCTCTTCTTTCATAAAAGCTTGGTGCAGACAATAAATATAAAAATGACAAATGAATAATAAAGTTTGTGACATACATTTTAATTAAATATCATGAATATTCATTTAAATTAATATTTATAAAAATAGGCACTTATCAGCTAAAAATTAGCCTATTCTGATTTTTATTATATATTTAAAATTTATGCAATACAAAAATATTATTATACAAGCACAATTTAAAATACAAGAGAGCTAATGATAATTATATGCTATTTACAATATAATAATTTATTAAGATAAATTATAATAATAAATACATTATTTATTCGCTCACTTTATTTTCAAAATATAATGATTATTGCAGTATAATCATTCCAAATCTTCAACACTCACAATGTGTCTATTAAAATAATTCACGTCAACGAATAAACATATGATATTACAAATCAGAATTTTAACCATTAAAATTTAAGATATAAATTTTAAATTTAAACTAAACTTCTATTTCACATATATAAACAAACGATTAACTAACTTATAATATAATGATGAATAATGCTTATTATATAATACCAATTGAATAATTTCAATGATATTCACTAATTCAAACAAAGTAAAATGTGTTCAAATAGTTATCCAAAAATAAAGTATATTTTTTTATCAGTTACTTGAAGTATTATATTTTCTTACCGTCTATTTACCAAACGTTTGGTATTGTGATAGCATTATAAATAAACAGACGCTGGCCTCCATTTAAGATGTTTGTGAATTCTATGTTAAAATACTCTATCCAAATTATAAAATATCTTTAGGTAGAAATAAAATTCATATATAGTTGATTCAATATTTCAATATTGTTGTTTTCAATATTTCATAATTAAAACATTTTGTTTATACATGTCAATCCTCCTTCAGCAAAGAAATATTAAGATGAATGATATAAATTTCCTTTCTCATTCTTTTAACAAATATTCAGGAAACCATCCCAGTCTCCTGGACAAATGCAACCTTTCTACTCCATTAGTTCATAATTATCAAGCAAATACTCATAAAATAAAATATATAATAGAATTTGGATTTGCTTCAATGAAAGTCAAGATATTAGAGAGTAAATTCAAATTGTTCAGTCTTATTAATAACCTTACATAATTGACACCATCATTTTAAAAAATCAAGGTGTTGATCATTCTTCATTCTAATATTAAATTCCTCTTTTCTTTTTTTTTCATGTATCAAAACATCGGCCAGAAAGTGAATCCGCGAACCCGGGACAACTGCTTGTAAGGCAGCTGTGCTGACCTCTCGACTACCAACGCTTGACTCTTGGGTTGCAAAATGAAAAAAATCTTTTACAATAATAATAATAATTTTAAACTTCTCTCATAATATTATAATACATAAAATTAAAAGCGTGTGAAGCGCTTGAAAGAGAAGCTATAAAGAGTGCAAAAATATTAAAAGAAGCTATAAAGAGTGGAAAAATATTAAACGCTTAGCGCTTTCGAGGCGTCTCGAAAGGGCTAAGCGTTTAATATTTTTGCACTCCTTATAGCTTCTTTTTCAAGCGCTTCACATGCTTTTAATTTTATGTATAATAAAAATATTTCATAATGATTACATATAAAAAAAAATATTTATACTTTACAAACACAAATGATACTATTTTAATCTAATACAACAAACAATTTCAACAACATTTTTATAACATTGCATTGGAAATATATATATATTATTCCAATTTAAATATTACACATATAACAAATATAACAACATACCTGCTTAGAACATTAAATATTTGTTTGTAATGTTTGTGTCTAATTATGAATGTAGTAAATGAAAATACACAGAATAAAGAAACAATAATTTTATTAAGATTTAAAGGAATAGGATTAATTTGTTAATTTATGTAGTAATAACAACACATTGCTTGCTTTAACATTTCATCATCACTGCAACCATTTCAATACTTAAAAATTAATGCATTACCTATTAAAACTGTTGAGAAATTTTTTTTTTTTTTTATTCTTGATCTTATCTCAAATACTGAAATTATATCAAATTTTGGTTGCTACAATATTATTCTCATACTATCAACAAAAAATATTAAAAAAACAAAACAAACTAATAACAATAACTCTACTGCTACTTCTAAATTATATTGTGAACCCTTTCTATTCAAACATATATACAAATGACTATTCCTTTTTTTTCTTTTTTATCCAAACATATACAAATGATTATTTCTTCTCTCTCCCTTTTTTAAATAGTATTTAATCATTTGATCATTATAAATTATGAATACTTTATTAGTATTTCTGCCAATATAAGATGAAAACTTGATTATTTTTTTATTTATATCTCCCTCATACACCCAACTTATTTTCTTCATTATATCTCTAATGACTACTATACCAGAGATATCATAACTGACAAAGAATTTTGTTATCAATATTTCACCAACAATTCACCATAAAATATAATTATATCTTTACATTTCTTTTATTTTCTGTGGATCTTACCAATTACAGAAAAACGTTATGAATAAATTTGAAATTAACCCTTTTAACTTTGCTTTTAATAATCCTTTTCATCAACAATATAACCTTGAAAATTCATCATGTCCAGATAATGGAATATCTTATCCATAAGTCCTCATATTAAAATCAATTAATTCTGCACTCATGCAAAATGGGAAAACATTAATAAAATTCTTTTGAAGTATCATCTTCCCATTTCTTTTCCAGCATAGCATTTCTTTTTAAAATGCATCTACTATTCTAATTTTCAGGATGACTTTATGATCCAGAGGTTCTAACCCTAAACTAAAATTAATAAACATTTGTACTTCATATTTAAGATTAAATATTACTTACTAATATTTAATAGCTATAGGTCTCTATTATTCATGATACTTGAATTATGATGCGATTATCCATATACTTTTTTAAAAAATATTTCTATTTTTAGGATCATATTGCAACCTATAACACCATAAGGAGCTATGACCATACTGAAAATCATTCTCTTTTCTATTTTCATCCCATACTACTTTATCTTCCACATGATTACATTTCAACTGTCTACACTTTAACTCTCACATCAAATATTCTTAATAACTTTCCATTAACTCTTCATAACAATTAAGAAATATTAATGCACTACCATTTTGCAAATGCCTGTACTTTAATTGCATTAAAAATATCAAGTAAAAGATTTCATATCTTCCCATTTTAACGTATATAGTTAGTTACATTATCATCAAATAAAAATACAATTCTTTCAAGTTCAACCAAAAACATTAAAGCAATACTTATTAATTCTATGATATTTTACCACTTATAATACTTTAGTTTCCAAATGAATAACATTTATTTGGGTGGAACCATTGGTTTTAAACTTCAGGTATTGAAGATACCATTTTCACCTTCAGGGTTTCTAAGAGAAATGCATTCTCCCCCAATTTTTAATTTTTATTTGGAATGATCCCTTATACATATTTAAAATTTTTTTAAACCTATATCTCTGTGGGTCACTAACACAAAATTGAATTTAAATACACGAGGCTTGTGAGAGGCCTGGGCAATTCTTTGCTGTCCCATCTCTCTTAAATATTTATAAGCCTTTGATAGAACACTATCATACTTTATCTCTTCTTTAGATTTAGTGGGTAAAGGAGTCTTAATTAACATAGGCTACCTATATCCAAAGTGCATATGCATTGGAGACTATTTAGTTGACTCATTTTGGTTTATATTATTATAATTAACTATTTTCTTCAACTTATTTACCTGAACACAAAATATAGTTTATATTTTGTCATTTAATCCAAGCTTTCTACTCCTTAGACAGAAATGATGTAGTATGATCTTCCAAAATAGCCCTAGGTTTCTCTATCAATGCAAATTGTAATTCCTGCAGACACTTTATTACACTTCTTGCATTAACTTTAATCATTGGGTATGCACCCATAAGTTTAGGAAAAACATCAGAATGAATAAATTTAAATTATTTAAGTGGCAGTAAAAGACCATAAAATCTATGAGTAAAAGAGCACTGGGTCAACTAAATACAATTGATTATAATGTACCAGTATATGATTTATTGGTGTATTTTGATGTTAAACAAATCTCACAATACCCAAGTCTGTTCAATATGGATGCATGCAGTCCAGGCCAGTAGAATAATCTATACATATTCTACTGGGTTTTCATAATTCCCATAAAGATACTGAACATAATAAATTAACTTCTAATACACAATGGTATCATTAACCTCTATGATATATTATGGCCTTTCTAACCTTATGGTGTATTAAATTTTGAAATATTTTATACCTCAAAATAATTTTATTACTAATCATTGATTTAACTGCTTTGTATTTTACTTTTTCAGTTAAGTATTGAATAATAGGATTCAATTTTGAATCCTGGAAATGCAATACTGATTAATTTTTCAAATCATCTTCAACTGAGTCATCAACTCTTAAAGAAATGACTATGATGAAAACATTATTTGCATTTATATGATGTGGGTCTATTTTGACAGGATTCATACTTAGGATATTTGCTACAATATTATATTTCCCTTTACAATACTGTATCTTATAATTAAATTGTTGAAGGAATAAGTCTCATCTAACTCACATTTCACTATTCAGATAGCTTTGACTGATAAATTCTAAACTCTTGTGATCTGTAATTATTTCAGACCCCTGTACATATTTCCAGAGAAAGCCAAGGCTTCTCTGTGGTGGTATAGTATAATTCTGCATCCTTCAATAATCTACTCAAGAAATATAAGACATAGGGCTTATTTTCATGGTCCCTTTGAAATAAAACTACTCTTAGATCCTACTCATTACAGTCCATTTGCACATAGAATATTTTTTGAAAATAAGGGTAATATAAGATAACAGTATTCAAAAAATTCAATTTTATTTTTTCAAACTCTATTGAATGATACTCAATCCATTTCCATTTTTTCATCTTTTCTTAACAATTCTTCTAAATAGATGCTGTCATAAGCAAAATTCTCATAAAATCTATGATAAAAGTTGCAGACACCAAGGAAAGAACACAGTTGCTTTTTATTTTCCAGAGTAGAAAAATTCTGAATAGATTTAATCTTTTATGATGTGGTTTCATCCCATCACATCTTACAATGTGCCCCAGAAAATCTATCTCCTTAACAGCTATCCTACTCTTTTTCAAATTTATTTTAATGCATTTTTGTTCACACCCCTTCAAAACCATCTCTAGATGATAAAAATGATCCAAGATTTTTTCCAAAGCAATTACAACATCTATATATATATGTTTTTGTCTTTCATCAGATAATATGTTATCCAAACATCTGAGAAGACCAACTCCATTGTTTACCAGTCCAAAAGATATTTTCTCAAAAATATACAAATAACCTTCATATTTAAATGCACTATATTTCTGATCATTGTCATGCAAGTATACCTGCCAATAACTAGCTGGTAAATTGACAACAGAAAAGATCTTTTTATCTTTAAATCAAATTAACAATTCTTACACAGTAGAAGGAACATTTCTGGAATCATTAACTGATTCAAAAATCTCATATGTAAACAAATACACATGCATCCATCCTTTTTATGAACAGCCAATAATGAAGTATTATATGCTTAGGAGCATTTCCTAATAATCTTTCATTCAACCATTTGATTAATCTGCTTTTGCACCTCAGATTTATACAGGTGAGGCATAGGATAGCTTTTGCATTAAAATGAAATATAGATCTTCAAGAGTATCCTATGCATATACTCTTTAATTACATCAGGGTTTTTTTTAGAGAAAACATCCTTATACATACAGAATAACCAAAGGATCTAACTCAGTAAATTCATATATTTTAATCTGTAACTCTAACTCTGTAGGATTATTTTGGATGGTACTTCCTGATTAAACTTACATCTTTCTGCTTTCAAAATTAATTCTTGACTAACATAATCAATGATGCATCTGAATTGATTCATGAAGTGTGAACCTATTACAACCTCATAAATAAGTCTGATCATAATCAAGAGTATTTGTTCTACACTAACTATATTAATCTGAATGTTCAATCATATCTGTTTATTGAGATTTAAAATTATTTTGTTCTTTTGTTATTTTCTCCCCATACTCAAATTCTATTGGTTGAGAAGTTTCAAAAATTTTTTTATTCTCCAATGGCTTTTTCCAAATATTGTTAATATGTTTGAATTTACACTTTTAATTTATGCTCTTGGGCCTAGGGTTCTTGTGATCTTGAGCTAGCTGAAGAGCAATAATGATTAATTTATTTGTATGTGGGTTTTATATTTATGAATGGTGCATTCACATCTTTATTTACAAATTAGAATTAATGTATAGTTGGTGTATAAATTTATGATGCCATATGACCAAAACACTGATGATGGTTAACATGTAGCAAAATCCCAGCATTTTTTTATTATGACAGATACTTTAGCACTTAAGTATGTGCACCCAGATGATTATTTATATTATGCCCTATATTTGGAATTGGCTAGATAATTAGCCTACAGGTTGACATAGAACTTCTTTTAAACCCAGTCACAAAACAAATAATTTTGCTTCAGTCAGCATTTTAGTTATTAATGCAAACCTATTTCTAATAAAATTATAATACATACTGGCCATATCCTGATTTACTGGCCATATTCTGATTAAATTATGTATTTTGTAATAAATAATTATTAAATAGTCTTGAAATTACACAATTGAATTGTTAAGTGTATATATTGTTGTGTTACCTTCTTTTTTATAAATTCAATATATTATTATTATTATTATTATTATTATTATTATTATTATTATTATTATTATTATTATTATTATTATTATTATTATTATTATTATTATTATTATTATTATTATTATTATTATTATTATTATTATTATTATGTTTTAAAGGTAACTTTATTCAAAAACAAGTGGTTACATTGGTTGTTGATTATACATAGTGTTATACATAGGGTTACACAGTTATTACATTACAGTCTGTATATTTGATTAGAATCTCTTTGCACTTAAAAATTGACTTTTTAGAACTTAGATAGTGGCTTTCACAATGTTTTTGATTTTTTCACACTTTATGAAATATTTATTGTCCAAGTTTATGTACAATATAAATTAATGATCATGGTTTCAGTAATTTTTTCATGTTCTTGCAACACTAAATTTCATGTTTGCCTTTGTCCTTTTCTATTATATCCTTTATTATAAAGTGGCCTGAATTTTAAAAAGAGACCATGTTGCTGCAAAGATATCAGGTGGTGCAATAATGCTGTCTCTTTCTTTTATTTTTTTCAATTTGTTCCTATAGGTGTTAGGGTGCCTTCTCGTGTTGTTGCCCAGTGTAAAAGTGCATCTGGTACACCAGAATGCATATAGGCTGAAAGTGGCTACCCTTATGGTGGGTATTCCATTATTTTTGAATGTTTGTAGAATCTCATTTATTGTGATTCCATTTTTCTTATATCTAAAAACCATCATCTATCTTACTTTTTCAAGTCCTGAACAATTATGTATGAAATAGTCCTGTGTTTCCTCATCCCTGTGACACAGCATACACAAGGGATCTATATTTATATAGAATCTTCTGTATCTAATAAAATGACTTGTAGGTAATGCTTTCAAATTGACTTTAATTATGAAATCATAAAATTTTGGTTCCAGGTACCATTTCCTAAATTTTTTAAGTAATTGGCTGTTATCAATTCCCAATACAGATATTTGGTTATTCTCAGATTGTTTTTGTGTTAGGAAATCATGTTTTTGCCAATATGTATATTTTATTGGACTTTTCAGCGTTACTTTGTTTTTGATGCTCTCAATGCTTTCAAGCAATGTAAAGATATAATTGTTTGTAGGTGGTGGGTGATCTGTGGGTGTGATCTCCAATATTGGTTAAATATCTGGAAACCTTTTGACTATTGCTATTAGAAGATTTATTGTTTTTTGTGTCTGAAACACTGATATTGAGTGAAGTCCCAGACCATTCCATTTTGTTGGTTGGTTAAGTTGCTTTATTGAAATGGCAATTACTTTCCTGTTCTGTAGTAGTTTGCTACAAAATGAATTAATTGAGGCTATAAATGGTTTTGTGAAACTTATTATTGGTAAATAGTAGCTTATTTTTGACATTATGAGTTGAATAAATAATGATATTTTTGCGTATATTGATAAATATGATCTGGATAATGATTCTGTGATTCTTTCTGCATCCACTTTGAGTTTGTTTTGTATTGTTGTTCTCATTTGATTCATTCCCAGATAAAATGGAAAACCTAGAAAACTGCTGGGCTTTCCTTGATAAATTTGTTTGTTTACTTTCTCTGTAAAAATTGTCCAAGCAGCTGACTTATTGATATTGATTTTAAGTTTGATTTTTTTTTGTATATTCTTCTATGATGTTTTTTAGTGCTTGTAGTTGCTTTTTTAATGTTAAGAATATTGTGATATCATCCATATAAGCTATACAAGAAATGTATCTTTTTGTATTTGATATTAACACTCCCTGTATTTTTTTTTCAATTTCTTCCAATAAAAAGTTTATGTAGAAGGTGAACAGTAGTGTACTAAGTGGTGACCCTTGTGGTATTGATTGAGTGGGATAGAATGATGATGACATTTTTCCGTTAAGTGTGATATGTACTTCTCTGTTTAAAAGTAGGTTGGCTATTGCATATAATATTAATCATGGTATTTGAGTTTCCTTTAGTTGGTTTAGTAAGATTTTTATTGGTACAGAGTCAAAAGCACTTTCAAAATCTAGTTGTACTGCAATTGGAGCATATTTCTTCTTCTTAATTACTGAGTTAATTATAGTTTTAAAGATTAGTGCTGCCGGACCTGTGGATGAGCCTTTCTTTGCATACTGATGTGATATTTTTGTCACTATAAATGGTTCAATTTTCATCTTTATTACTTTTTCTAGCAGTTTAATTCCTAAAGGCTCCATTGAGATGGGTCTTAAGTTGGTGATCTTGGTAATAGGTTCTTGTTTTTTCATAAATGGTACCATTGATATCTTGTATAATCTCTGTATGATATAAATTTTTTGTGATATTTGATTTGCCAATTGACACAGGTATGTATTTGTAATTTGGCTAAGATGTGCAAGTACAAACTGTGGAATTCCTGGAGGTCCTGGATGACATGTGGGTGGGATTGATTCTAACACTACCTTAAAATCCTCAATTTTAAATGACATCTCATCTTCAGTTGTTCCAAAAAAATCTTCTTTGGGTGTGATTGTGCATGCTTAGTTAGCTTTGTTTTGAAATAGTTATATACAGGTGCAATCATGTTAAATCCTGCTGTAATTTTATTTTCCGATTCCAGCACCATGGGAACTTTATTTATGGATGGGTACCCCAAAGCCCACTTAATAAATCTGCGTGTCCATGTGTGCGGCTGTGCTAGGCAAATTTTTTTCTTTTTTATGCTTAGATATTGTTTTAATTTATTGCAAGTCTGTTTATAAAGCTGGGTGAGTTTAATTATGTTTGTTTGATTATGTTGAACTAGTTTAGACAGACTGATTCTTTTGTATATTTCATCTGCTAATGTAATTATCCTGGAGGGAGGAATCGATTTTTGTGTGATATGGTTTATATTAAATGAAAGGGTGTTAGTGTAAGCTATGTATCTGGATATCGGGTCTAATTCAAGCTGATTTATTTTATTTATCATTATATAAATTTTTGAAAAAAGTGACTCTGTAGTATTGTCTGGTAGTAGGATTCTGATCGCTTTTTGCAAATTAATTATTGCGCTGCAGTGTGTGTTTACGTTTAGCATTATTATCTGTGCTGCATGGTCTGAAAAAGGAGTTGGGGAAAGTGATATTTCTATTGAATGATGCAGCATTGGGGAATAAACCATTAGATTTATTAAAGTTCCATGTCTATTGTTATAAAACGATATAGAGTTAGGTGGTAAAAAATCTTCCCCACTCATGAGTGGAAATGTTAATTGGTGTATCCATTTCGTAATAAATTTCTTATAACTTATGTTGAAATCTCCCATAAAAATAGTTTGGTAGGGATTGTTTGAGAGGATTGAGTTAATTGTTGTTATTATTCTGTTAATTACAGTTGGTCCTGGTGGTATATATACAAAAATAATATTTATTGAGAAGTTTTTATTATTGAATGTGGTTATTAATAGATTCGCATCTATGTATATTATTTTAAACGTTGTAAAGGGACTTCTTTGGCTAATAAATATTCCTGTTCCACCTGAGGGCATTAGTGTGTCTCTAGAGCATGCACAGAAACCCATTTTGCTCATAAGTTGTGCTGGATTTATCTGCGATCCATTATAGATTTTCGTTTCTACGAATCCTAATATGGTAGGTTGGAGTTGTTGCATCCAGTGATTGATTTCTTGTATTTTTTTCTTTATCCCTGAACATTTATTGCACCTATCTTAATTTTCATTGAGTTTAACTTATATTGCAAGGGAGATTTAAATTGGACCATGGTTTATTCTGCCATTTTTTTTGCATATTTTTTTTCCTGTGGTGATTCTGTTTGTGTTTGGATACATGTGCTATAGTGTGGTGTTTTTTTTAAATTTTTTTCTTCTGGTGTGGTTAGTTCTATTTCCATCTCTTCTGCTGTGGTTTCTTCTGTTAAATTAATCTGATTATCTTCTTCCTCGTTCATTTTAATTTTCTTACTTTCTCTTGTTTTTTTTTTGTTTTGTGTTTTCTTCCTGCTTTCAATTGATGTGCTTTCTAGCATTGGATAGTACTGTGTTATTTTATCCATGATTTCTGTGGTCATTTTATTTATTATTATGCTTTCTGATTGCTCATCATTTTCATTCGTTTTTCCTTTAAGCTTTTTTGGTAGGTTCTCGTTTTCTTTTTCCTCCATTCTATTAAAATTGGGCAGATTTTCACTGCTTTGATTTTTCTTATTTGTTTTAATTTCTCTTGTTATAGTGTTCAATGGATTGCTAATTCTTTCATTTCTATTAGATATGTTGTTTTCCAGGGTGCTTTGTAGTGTAGGGTAGTTTAACTCATCTAGTTGGTTATTTGCGTCTTCGCTTTCTGTAACGTTTCCCGAGTTTTTTGATGTATTGTTGTTTTTATTTTGCTGTGTTTGTTCATTGCAGTCCGTTACAATATGTCCTCTTCTTCCACAATGGAAGCAACCTGGATTAAGCCTTCTAACATAAATATATAGTTTAGCTTCTTCATTGGTTATGTGTGTGGGGATATTCTCCGTGTCTACTTGTTTATTCAATTTAATTTTGAATTCAAAGCTATTTGTTAGTACGGGAATTGCTGCTTCTTTAATGTATTTTTGCTGGAAGAAAAAGACTTTTCCGAAAGGATTCATCATTTTTTGGAAATCTTCCATGTTATAGCCAAAATACGTATTTTTTAAAATTCCGGAGATATTTTTATACTTATTCTCATTGACTGTTATTAGTGCAAAATTACTTAGCGTCTTAATTCGATTTCTAAATTGTTCTCTTTGTGCATTTTCATAAAACTGGACTGCCACATATCTGCTATTTGATGGTCGCCTATGCATTGTATCGATTCAGGCATATTATTTTCATGCAGTGTTTCTATTAGAAGGGATTTGGGGAAACTGTATAGTGTGCAAAGACTATCTGTTACAGTGACTACTATTGATTTATCGGTGAAGAAACATTTAAACATCAGGAAAAGTGATCGAGGTATTGTTTTGTTGAATTTCTCTCCAATTTGTTCCAGCATTTCATCAGTCCATTCAATATGAGGAGGGGATCATTTTTATTTTGATCCATAAGATTCATGTTTTCCAAATCATCTGCTGTTGTTTTCCTGAACCTATTACCTTTTGCTGGGCTTACGTAATCTTGGGCTTTTTTTGCTATAGAAGCATATGACTTTCTCATGCCCTGCGATGGACCACCCACCAGGTTAATAGGTTGAGTGGTCGCCAGTTTAAGTTTTTCAATTATTTTTCAAAGGTATGTTTAAATTTCTTTTTTTTTAAACAAACACTAATATATATAACCAATACAATTCAGTTATCCGCAAAATTATTGAGTTTTGTAGATTTGATTTTTTATCTACTCTTATTAAAAAATTAAATTTGGCTGAGATTTTGGCATTAGTTATTAGATCCGCTAGCTTTTAACTATGCATTTGTCTATTAGCATTAGGTATGGATTTTCGATAAAAAAACTCTCTGGATTTCTCTGTCCTTTTTTACTCTTTTTCAATCAAAATAAATATTTGAGTGTTTTAAATTGTTTTATTGGATATTTTTATTAGTTATTAGCAAATAAATTGCCTTTTATTAACAAAAAGCTAAGAGGTTCTTTGCGTACCTGCTACTAGGTTTGCATCCAGGTATTATTATTATTATTATTATTATTATTATTATTATTATTATTATTATTATTATTATTATTATTATTATTATTATTATTATTATTATTATTATTATTATTATTATTATTATTATTATTATTATTATTATTATTATTATTATTATTATTATTATTATTATTATTATTGAAATAATTGAAAGAGTGCAAATCTCTCAAGCGCTTATGACTACAACTAGCCAATCAAATCTTAAGCACTGGGACAGAGAATTTAATAAGAAAAGAGCGGTTCCACTCTCAATTATTTCAATATCGACTGTGCTTTATAAAAATAATATTTTATTATTATTATTATTATTATTATTATTATTATTATTATTTGAGCTAGGTATACATTTTATATGTTAATATATTAATTAATTTATTACAGCTAAATGTTTAGCAAATAATTAGATCACCATAATTATTTTAATAGTTATATATGATAGTTATTTTGGATAAAAAAACTCATATTCAAACTAGTTTGATAGTTTATAAAGTTTAAGTACTTTAATTGTTTAGAGAAAACAAAGGCGATTATAAATGGATGTTAGTGTATATTTTAAACTATTATTTATTGGATGCATGTTACAATAACTTATTATTTAGTTAGCAAGATAGTAGTTTTATGTTGTCATAAGATTAGTAATTGTATGCATTAAAATTGATATTTTAATCATATTAATTACAATAATTTAGATTGTTAAATTTGAAGCTCATCAACGTTGTTTATATCTAATTTAAATATTAATCTCTTAATATTCAGATTTGTTTAAATAAAATATTAATAACAATTCTAGACATATTATGATAATTATAATTTAGAGTTTAATGTTTAAGTTTATTGATTTGAAGAATAACTTGTCAAGATTTTCTAATCATATTTGGAAAAGTGTTAAACAAGAATCTTTTATTTATTTTATGTTGTTACAATTTGAGTATCGTAATTTGTGGGATTATTTGAGTCATTGGTTTTGATGTGTAAGCTGTAAGATATATCAGATAAGTCGATCTTATATATTTTATTTTTGTTATAGTTTTAACATTGTAAACATTTTATCCCATTATAATTTGTTGCCTGAAGTATTGACTTCTCACATTTTTAGTCCATTGCAATTTGGTGATCAACATTTAGGCTAGGTTTATTTCATTACAATTTGGCTTCTAAATCTGTGAGATATTTGTAGAGAAAATTTTATACATTTTATTAATTATAAGTTAAAGTGCATGCATTTGTAGAAAACAAAGCCTCTTATCACAATTTTCATTTGTATTATCATTTTGTTGATATTGTAAATTTATAATATATTTGATAGGGATTATATGTGCTGTGACAGCTATGGGTTAATGTACACAAGTTTGTAGGTTATAACAAAGTTTTTTATCATCAACATCTTATGTATTTTTATATCATTACAGTTTGGCATGTTTAACTGAGGGCTTGAATGTGGGATAGTCAGCAAATTTTTCATACATTATCATTGTCATTTTTTTCATTCCAACTGGCACTGCAATTTGTAGTGCATTATTAAACTAGAGGCATTTCCTTATTGATCATTTTTAATCCAAAACAATTTGCCACCCAAATCTGTGGGTCTACTAAGTAAGAATTTATCACATTTTATTCCATTACAATATATGTATATATTGAATTAAATATTTCCATGGATTATTATAATAGCTTTTTTGTTGGAGTTTTCTTGTTGAAGTAAAAGGGGTCCTCTATTACTTCAAACCCAATTTGTTATATGGATTTAAACCCAGGAAATTATTGTTTATGAGTGTAAAAATGTGAAAGAATAGCAAGTTTTTTGACTTTCTGCAAATATTATTTTAAATTTCTCCAGAGAGTTGCATATGTTGAATTAAATATTTCCATCAATTGTTATTATAATAAAGAATAAAAATGAGGAGATAATATTCATCTAATTAGAGATCATCTTTAATCTTTGATATTACTACGAAATTACCCATTACTACTAATTGACAATTCTGGAGGCTAAACAGGTTTTCTCATTTATCTATAATAGGTTTTTTTTGAAAAGTGATCTCTGTTTACATGGATATTTTCATTTCTATTCTTTATTATAATAACAATCCATGGAAGTATTTAATTCCATATATACAATTATCTGGAAAAGTCTAAAATAATATTTGCAGAATATCAAAAAAGATGATATTCTTTCACATTTTCACACATATAAAAATAGCTCTCCAAGAATTTGAGTTTGAAGTAAAAGAGGACACCTTTTACTTCAACAAAAAACTCCAACAAGAGCTATTATAGGTAAATAAGAAAACCTATTTAGCCTCAGGAATTGTCAATTAGTAGTAATAAATAAGGTCTTGGTAACATCAAAGGTTAAATGTGAGCTATGTTTACATGGACATTAATCTTCTCATTTCTATTCTTTATTTTATATATATATATATATTGTAACCATCTGGGTTATATAGCACACAATAATATAGTGTGTGTGCATAAATATATATAAAGTTGAAAGGAAAATTAGAAATAAACACAGACAAAAATTGTAGTAGATATTTTCTACATTCACTGAAACAAAAAAATAATAAATAATAACTCTGATTTAAAATAATTTTTTTTTATAAATTAAACCTTTAAAAGGTCTGAATAAATATAAATATTATATTATTATTATTATTCTGATTTTGAAATTTAAAAACAAGTATGGTATTTTTGAAATTTTTTAATTAATTAAACAAAATTTCTATCTATTAGAAATCCCCCAAGTGAAAACATCATATCACACTTTGACAAAAATTTCAAGTTGTTTTCAAAAGAGATTACAGATAAAAAAACTCTGTTTTCAATCAAGGTATGGTTATTACCTCATATGATTCTATAAAAGGGCTGATAAAAATATCAGCTGCAGTCTGGATAGTAGTTTTTGTAAGAACAGGTCATATTTTGTTGCAGCTTGTTGAAGTTAGCAGCAGTTGGTTTTAGCTGACCATAGAAATGGCAGAATAGTCACCATAAACTTATATAGCTGAAGGCAGGACAGTAGATTCAGAAACTGCTACTATTTTTCTTCATAGGAGTTTGAATTTACATGGAGAAAAATGGCCCACTTCTTTGTGCTGAAATTCATAGCCTTAAATGTGGAGATGACAGTTAGTTGCTTGCCTGAAATCTATCAAAGGAAGATAGCTGATTGCCTGGAACAATCGTAGACAGAAAGAGACCAACAGATCAACATTTTACATGGATTATATTTTTCCTAAAACCAAACTCACCAAGAAAAATCTTTCCACTTGCAGATATGTGCAGAGAAGAACAGATAAACATATATACAGCTGGTGGTGAGTAGAGTTATACGTGAGAACAAAATTTTAAATAATTTCTTTAATAAAATATTTTGAAAGTGATGCATGAATTTGTACTTTTCATGTTTATGGTGGGTGTATAGTTGAGCAGGGCTGCCTGGATGCCTTATGTACATGATGCTCTAAAGTATAGGCTCAGCACTATCCAGACCTAGATGGTTGAGCTCCTAGAGTAGTCCAGCAATGTTTATAGGTCTCATGAATAGGCCACATGGATAACCTCCTAAGACTCACAAGAGATGAGCAGAGCTGACTTAGTGCCAAATATATTTTCTGGCTACTACTCATTATGGATGTTCTCTCTAGGTACAAAAGAGGTAGTGCTTAAAGATGAGGTATTTTCTCACATCATGGGGCATTGTGTACTGGTAGTTCATGCTTGGCTGTCTACTTATCATGGCATGGGGAGTTGCAGTTCATATATTCACTTTTCCTATCTCACTTTGCCTACTTCATCAGCATTAACTAATCAAGCAGAAAGACATTTTGAAATTTATATAATTTTTAATTCTATAAAATTGATTTTATCTTTCATTTATTAAAAAAAAAGAAAGACATTTTAAATCAATCAATAATCATCTGTCAAAAATTTAATAGTTCTTATTTTAAAGAAAAGGACTATATTCAGAAAAGAGAATTAAATTGCGAAAATAATTTTTAATAATTTTATTGTGATAAATACAAATATTATAAATTAATATTTCGCACGTCTGTGCAAATTATATATATATGTTTCAATAAATCTAGTATGTAAAATGTATATCATTGTATTTTTACATAACTTAAGATTTTGATAATTATTTTGTAACAAGTCAAATATGTTCAGAAATTTCATGTGCACACATGTATGTGTGTGTATATCTGTCAATTGTATTGCAAATACCAATGCTTGTCAATTATAACATGTAAAATTTAATCATTTTTTAATGGATAATTGAAATGTTTTCATTGTGTACTATAAAACGCACGTCTGTGTGCAGATATATATATATATGCATTCATGTAAACTCACTGAGTAAAATGTAGGGTGATAACTTTTATTATTGTATATTATTTAAAATCAGAAGCCTATCCTATAAGAGCTTAAATATCATTTATTTTTTGTTAATAATAAACTTGTATTTAATTGTTAAAATTGTATTGCATCATCTCTTGGTCACATACAGTAATAGAGCTTATGTTCTCTGAGCTAGATTCAAGCATGGGATGAATATATAAATGGGAATGTACATTAGTGCTTTTGGGGCATCCAGAGATCATCAATCATCATCCTGGTTGGGACATAAGATTATATTCTTTAAATCCATGCACTACCTTTTATTTTAGTTTAGTCTTATTAGAAATTAAGTTTATTAATGATCATTTCAAGTGGCCTGAGCATTGATGATGATCAGCATGTTTTAGTGTCCCAACATTATTGTTTGATTCTTATATATGATGGATGAGCACTTAAGTGGTACATCTAAGTTATGTTTAAATAACTGCCCAAGCTGGCAAAGGATCAATAGTTAGCCTGGTCTACAGAAGATCCATTTCCAATCCAGTCACAAGATGAACTGTTGATTTTATTATATTTTATTGTGGATCATTCATGATGATGAATGATTATTTCTTTTGAGTGAGTACTTATAATTACTTTTACTTTATAATACTGGTTGATATATGATTGATGTGTAGTTATTTTAGTTACTCTTAAGGAGTGACTGGCTTATCTCTTAAACATCTCTTGACTCATGCTCCCCTTAAATATTTTATATATATATATATATTTGTAAATTATTGATATTTGTATTTATATTTTGAAATGGGGTTGATGATGACTTTCCATCATCCAGTTCAAACCTTTTTCATTTCATTACCCTCCACCCCCATCCCATTACAATATATATATATATTAAAAAAGGAGAATTAATTTATTTAATTCTTGTATTTTACTGATCAAAAAACAAAAAAAAAAAGAGTAGATAATATATTTACTTAGATAAGTTAATGAAAATTTATTATTTACGCAGTAGTATTTAAAAATTTATCTAATAAATTTATGTGTTTATAAAGAAAAAATAGATTTGGAAAAATGTTATTTAATGAAATTAAAAGATAAAAAAGAATATTTTTGTATATATAAACAAAAAAATGTTCTTTTTAATATGAAAAAGAAAGTAATTAATTTTACAATATTAATTTGTGACAATAAATAAAGAAAATCAGATTTGTGATTGTGAATACCAAAGTGATAGTAGATAGGTTTTTATTGAGTTTTTTTCTGATTTTAGGAGAGCTATAACAACAACTCCTGAAGAATTCATGGCTTACCTTAATCACAGCTAAAAAAAATTTGTAAACAGTATTCCAGAAATGTAAGCTGGTTAAAATGGCATTTCTGGTTATTTAAGAAGTTGCTAACTTGTGAGCTATAAATCTAGCTTACATGAATAACTACATAATGGCTGAAAGTCTTACTATGCAGAGGTAAAATTTTTTTTATTTATAATTATAATTTATCTTATAATTGTAAAAATACTAATAATTAATTAATTTTGGTAAAAAGGTTTGATTCATTTCATTCTCTGAGCAATGATAACAGACCTAATGATGTATGTTTAGTGAATAGTTATGATATTTCAGAAATTAAATCATTTTACATAGACACATATCATTTTGATTTTCCTGATTTCAATAATACTAAGTATTGGTTTAAATATAATTACCGATTTAAAATATTAGTGAAAGAAATCAATAGTTATGGATGCAGTAATAATAATCACAATAATAATTTATATGGTATAAAGATTCCATATTTATAGAGAATAAAAAAATTGAAAATATTATCAGTAATTTTTAAGATGACATTAAATTGTTTTATATATATCCAATTAAATTTAAATCTTGTGGATTAAATAAATATGACATATATTATATATTGTTTATTTTGGGAATGAGGGCTCAATTGTTTAGAGAATTCCTTGATATAACTGAATTATTATTATTAAATATAAGAGGTTAATATAATTCAAAAGAACAAATAACCATGAACTTGCTGTGAATCTGATGAAAAGATTATATCAGTTTATATAAGTTGGTTACTTCCCCTTTTGATAAATTTTAAATAAATATTTGCCCACAATTCACTTTTTAAATCCTATGCTATGTCTTTATATGTCATGGTTCACAAGATGGCTAAATTTAAATTCAGGTTTTATACAATTTTATAAATTATCAACATTAGCTAGACATTCTCCTATTAAATATAAACAAAAGTTTATAAATTATAATTTATAATAATTTATTCAACTTGGAACTATGTAGCCTTCTGCTGATGCCAATTTTAAAAGAGTGCAGTTGTTGTTTGTACCAACAGATGATGAATTAGAAAAGCAGTTCCTGTCATTTTTCATCCAATTTCTTTTATTAAACTATCGATGATGAATGCATACTCCATCCATACCATCTTTCTACCTGGAGAAAAACTGAAAAAAAAAAAATACTCCAAAAGAAGGCTTGAACTTTACTAATAGTGATTGTTCTATAAATAAATGTTTCAAAGATATTCAAACCAATTCTATTTTTTTAAATTAACTAATGGTAATGGTAACATTATAATTCTGATAATGTGATAAGAGGTTTTTGATTGAAAATGAAAGAACTTCAAATTAATTGTAACAAAATTATAAAATTGAGTGCATTTTTTTTCAATTAATACTTACCATTTGTTAAACATATTTAATTTTCTTTTAAACTTAAGATTCGAAAGTTATATCAAATAAAATTTATAATTTATTTATTGGTTGATGATTAATAATTAATAGTGATTATAACTTGCATATTTGTATTTATTTATTATTATTATTTTTTAGGAGTTATGGTTGAATGTTAATTTAATAATGGTTGTTCCAGATTTTAAGTAAACATATTGGAACTTGTAAAATAAATTTAATCAAATTAAATGACTTTTTTGCAATATAAATACATTTCCATTTAAATATATATATGTGTGTGTTTGATCCATATAGAAATATGCTATAATAATTGTAAATATTGTAGACATATAAATATATTTTAAAAACTTTCATTCTTATTGTTTATAAATCTAGTTGCTCATTTTCTCTTTCTCATTCCAAACCTAAATTAAGTATAGCTTGTTACTCACCCTGTGGTACACTGCCATGTTTTTCTTGGCTAGTAATGGGTTAATGGACATGTTAACATCCAAAAAGCTAGGTAGAGTTGAATTTGATCTATAAATATTCCTCATTTTAGAGACGACACCGAAATCTGCATTATGGCAGATATAAATAAATAACATCTACAGTGACAAGGGATAGACCCTCTCTTTACTTAGACGTTTTATAGTAATGATGGATGTCCAAAGATAGTCAATGTGGTTATTCCTAACACACCAGGGTTTAAATAACTTATACACTCTAATGTAGAAATGTATAAATCTAAAAGGGAAATAAAAACCTAATCCTATTAAAATGGGGGGAGGTCCATCTTTACAATATTTATAATATCACTTATATTTCTTCCAAAAAAAATAGATTTTCTCTTTTTTCAATTGCGCCTTATTTGAAGTATTTATGAAGGAAGTATTGAGAATATTTTTGTTATATAAGCCTGTGTATTTCATCTATTACATATTAGAGATGTCTGTCTATCCCTTGTATATGTATTTAATGGATTATGTCCTGTACATGAGGGGTCAGATTGACCTTTAGGTCAACATGGGTGTGACAGCAATCTCAGCCTAAGGGTGGCCTTTGAGCATTCCATCATCAGATTTTCAATTGGATGGATAGTTGAAGAGCTGGAGTGTGGAGTACATTGAAGCCTGTCCATTAAAGTAGGAAGATTTGCTATCTTAATATATATCTGAGCACTTGTAGCATATATGTGTAGAGATGATAATCTGGATCAACTGATGATTGCTGATTTAGCATGAAATACGGATATTGGTCATTATTTATCTTTTCAATATATGTGTGTTCAGGTGTATCAGTGTTATGAGATAGTGTGGAGAGTGGTGGGTCATGTAAAAGTCTGTGCTCATACCCTGTCTATTACATATATAGACACAGGTATATATAAGCCTGTGTATTTCATCTATTTTAGTATATACATTTTGTTATATAAAACTAACAATTCCAAAAACATCGCGATATTTCTTTTAAACTTACAATTGGAAATTGTTGCGGTTTTTTGTTTCCTTTATTTGTTATATTCGTGTGATTTCGATATGTATATTTTTGTAAAATTTTAACCAATTTGTACTTTTATTTACACATTAATGCGTGAAAATCATTTGTTTATTATTAAAATGTCTTTATTTGTTATATTTGGTTATACCCTAGTTTATGTTTTTGTTATTCTTGGTTATGAAAGATTGAAATAGTGATGTTGGGATACGGAGTGAGTAAAGGGATTACATGAATCACTTTAAACATATTAATAATCATAATATGTCAAAAAAAAAAAAGGTACAACAGTTTGTTTACTAACAAAAAAAAAATGAATTTGCAACTTGCCAATATTTTGTAAAATATTAAGATTCCTTTTGGAAAATCTATAGCTATGTAAATTATTTAATTCGAAACAATATGTCTCGAGGAAACATACTAGATACTACAGCAATCATGGGTAACGAAGGAAGAGATCTCGCTCATTTTATAGTGACTATTACTGACAATCGAGGAGAAAATGAATAACAAATTTATTTTTCCTTTTTATTGCTTTTTCTGAAGGAATTACAAAACATTATTTGGAGCTGGTTTTACCAAAGAATGACTGAATGGAGAGAAAATTACTATCTGAGGAATTTGGGACCTCCAACCTCGTCCATTTCCAATCAATCACTATCGGAAAGCAAGAGAACATCGCCATAGGGCAAACGTTAGAAAAGAAAGAAAATACTTCGAAGAGAATAGCTATTCTTGTCCTGAAATTAATTTGAGAAATATATAAAAGCTTCTGAAGTAACTTTATCATCTTCCCACTAATTTATTTTGATTTAACCAAAAGGAGGATGCTTCTAGAAAATCAATTTTAAATGGTTGGAAAGCTTATGCATTTGCCACCACAATTCACTGGCCATGTTGACCGGATTTGATTAGAGATAGACATTGACGCACCAAATGACTATCGATCTTCAAAAGGAAGTCTATTATTAAAAAAAAAAAAAACAACTAAATGGTAATTTATTTGCTTATTAATATATTTTTTTAATTGCATGTTTTCATTTTTAAAACTTTTTTTTTTTACTTTTATGATAAAATACTAATATACTGTTATTTATCAATTTTTTGTGAGCATTCAGTACATAAATCTAATACCCGCGAGGTACACTTATTATTTATTGAATATTTGGCATTAATTTATTATGTGTATTTTCGTGAAGATTATCTATCCATATATAACGTATCATTAGGGATACTGAAATTTGACCAAATTTTTTGTTTATAACTCAATCATAAGATACTGTTTGATAGAGTAATTTCGTTCTTATACTAGAATTTTATATATTATATGCACATAGTTATTGATATATGATTCAGTACTCCCTTTCTCACTCATGAGAGTTAGCTTTAGGGAATATTAATTAAAACTTATTGCAGCATGGTAGTCATTTCTTAATAGAATCTCAAAAGTAAACATGATATAATCGAGTTTATCTTTATATATAGTCTCTTATATTGTAATGTAGGGTTTTGTAAATGAGCAATTTAGAGAGTCACCTTTGACTCTTTGAAGAGAAATATAATCCAGGAGATTTATATTCATATTTAAAGAGAAATGTAGTTTACATTGGTACAAAGAGATTACCCATACTTATGATTTTTTGATTATGAAACATATTTTTTAACTTCAATATGATTCCCAACCATTTGATTGGAATAAAACATTGGTGTTATTGTTAGTCCCCATGATATTTTATCTATCTCAAAATATAGATGATTTTCATAAGAATATGGTGATAATTTGATAAATATAGTTATTGTGAGGTTAAATAGCAATAAAGCCAAGTAAAAGGAATTACAAAGAGATAAGTTTTGTACTTTGTAATACTATTATTATTATTGCAATTTAAAATAAACATTGTGAATAAAAAATACATAACTTACTTTATTAAAACCGTTTTGCAATTTATTTATTTATTTAATTTTGTTTTATCACTTATCAACATGGAGTTATTATGTTATAATCGATTCAGTGAACTTAATCCATTTACTCTGAGGGTATTCAAATACTACCATTGCTACATTATTACCTATTAGCAATTTTGAAATATTACATGCATCATCTATAGCTAACTATTAGTAGATATAAATTAGATTCAATAAAATATTCCCATTGCTTCTTGGCAAGTATTTACATCTCATGAGTTCTTGTAATACTAAACCATGAGAGTAGGTTATTTATAACACTGAAGGATATTATAAGGTAAAGTTTATTACATGTTGAATACTAGGTCTATGGGGGCATAACAAGCCCCTTCTCTAGCATACACATGCCATACATATCATTATATTAAGGCTTCCAAATCTATGGAACATAAAAAGCCTTCACTGAATAAGGAAGATCTCTACACATGCACTATATACCATTACAATATATATACAATATTTTGACTATAAGTGTCAAATCATTGACATCAACCACTTCAGATAAATATATTAATTAATGATTTAATTATATATTTTAAACTAGAGATTATCCATAGCCCAGATACAAACTTTAAATCTCAGTTAAAAATTGAGATATCTGTTTATCTAATTATATATAAAACATGAATTAATTTAATGCCATTTCTTTTTTATATGTTTTAAGAATGTGTAATGGACTGAAAGTTTTAAGTATATCAATGAAATATTATTTTTATACGTACACTTTTTTGTTTTAGTAACTGAAATAGAAAAATGAAAATACAGAAATAATATTGCATGGAATAGTAGTAAACATATTAATATACTATTGGTTTGCATCAAATGTAAAAAAGTAGTTTATTGAACATATATACACTCTTTGCAGCCATTCTTAAATGAATATGGCTATCTTAATTGTAAAAGAGAAAGAGAAAGAAAAGAGCACAAAGAAAAACTGAAAGTTAAATTCATGTTGTACAATGATTATAAAAATGAATCCAAAAAAACACAAATATATTCATTCTTATAATTCATTGTTTATTTAATATTTGAAGAAAACATTTTTTTAAAGATTAAATTTAATTGTTAACCATATTCTTCTAATGTAAGCAATATATCTATATGTCTTAATGTTTTTGAGATAATATTTATAATATAAATAGAGTTTGTTTTTCTATAAAAACAAAATTCCACATAAAATACTTTGTAAGAAAATCTAATTTTTATCCAGTTTACATGACTAAGCCAATAAAAATGTGTTCTTATATAGATTCGTTATTATCACATCCACCAAACATATTAAATTTATAATATTGTCACAGTAGTTCAAGCATTAATTAAATCCTTAAATAAAAATTTCTAATGCCTTTATATTACTTTAAGAAATGCATGTAGCAATTTCATACAATAAATTTAGATAGTAAAAGCAAAACTTATACAATTTGTTTATTTTAAGAATTTATATCACAGTGCTTCATTATACTGGTTTTTGAAACTTACTATAAGTAACAGTAGCATATTAAAGTCTGTGTTGAAATTGAACATTCAAATTCATCTTTATATCTAAAAACTAGCAAGATACTTAAAATGATCACATTTTCAAACTATTAATCATCCAGGCAAAACTTTCTGAAGATTTTTCTTCATACTGCAAGATAAGACATTTAAATTTTTGAACATTAATTACTAAATAAAATTATATATAGGTCGCATTCAAAACATTAAGAACTTTTGTAAATCATCAATTGAATGGGAAAAATAGCATATTGTCCATTCTATAAATATATATGCCAAGTTGAATGGTTATTTTTGCATTTAATTTATTCAAATTAAATGTATTGCCTTCAAACCTATTTTGCATTTTGGTGCATGTTTCATAATAAGACTACTTATAAACCATTTAAAAATTGAAATCAAATATGAAAATAATATACATCTATATTTAATATACCTTCATTCAATTAGTTCAAATTTTTTACCAATAGTCCTCTTATACCATTTTATACCAGCTCCATACTGTAAATAAATTTCCATGAAAAATCAACTATTTTCAAATATTGGCACAAAAATTCTCAATCTATTGAATTAAATGCTATATTAAAATATATAAAAAGACCAAGTTCTACATGAAGCAAATTTATAGTATTTTTGGATTCTTCAAGACATATTTGTGTCTCTTATAAGCATTCTTTACGATTAGAAGCAATCCATTTAATAAAATCTTAAAAGTGTTCTTTCTCTAATAAATAACAATTAATTACTACATTTCTTTACTCCATTCTTCATCATTTATTTTATTAAATTGAATAATAGATTGATCAGATAATACAATGTGTCAAATTTTCCTAAATAAAATCCATTAGTTTTAGATTATTATATTGCTGCAAAGATTTAAACCATTATGGTACCCAATAATTCAGTTTTAATCTCAGCAAGCTGGATAGATAGTCTAAATTGATCGGATAAATAGATTATTAAATCTAGTCATTTGAATTCTTATACTATTATTAAAAAATACTACTACTTATATCTTTTAAAATAATATTATCATATAAAAAAGCCATCATGATTGATTTTAAAAGATTATATTTTGAGCCAATAAACATTACATGATCCTAAGATCTAAGTGCAGTGCTCTCAGATCCAAGACTCCTCACTGATGAAGGCCACAAGTGAGAAACTAGTCTGGTGATATTGGATGAGTAGGAACTAGATGGGGATTTTATTCACAAGCCTTCTGATATCCATTGATTACTCTGGCTTTCACTGCGTGGCAATAAGTATAGAGAGTTTTGCCTGTTTTAATTATGTTTTGACTGTGATCCCTTCATACTTATAACTTCTTTGCACCAATCGTTCTTAAATCTTTTTGCAGGTCAGACTTCTGCTGTCATATTTCTGTGTTATTTAATATGCTTCATATTCATTTTAGCATTGGTCTGCATAACTTGGCACAGTCACAACAGTAGATTCATAAAGCTAGAGTCTCAGATCAAAGTTCAACTTTTCTCTTTTGGTGCTTGAACACTACATGATTTCTTAAGAAACCAACTATTTAATTTTTTTAAAATTTTATTATACACCAAGGCAAAGGATATTACTTCTTTTTAATCATGTCACCATGATTACAACTGTTGTTAAAGAACTAGTTAGAACTTTTTTTATAGTGAACACAAGAATAGACATAATATCATTACCAAAAGATTGTAAACTTCTAAACTTCACTTTTCATAACTTACTCAGACTCCTTTCATTATATTCTTTTTAAAAAAGTCTCTTCTAATGAAAAATATATAAAATATAGATTCTAAAGATGATTGTTCCATAGAAATATATCTGAATTAAAATATATGTCATAATAACAGCAGTGAAAATATTTATTTAATAAAATTATTTATAAAAAAATTAATAAAAAATAGTGAGAGATAAAAAATAATAATATTATTTATTTTACATAAAAATATAAATAATCATTAACATTAATTGTAAAGAAGAATATAATTACTTTCATAACAAAAATTCACAAACATAAAGCAAAAGACGAATAAAATTGAGCATTAAAATGTTGAAGATTTAGGAAAGTTGAATTTAATGTATGTCAAGTAACTATCATGAAGTATCAGTTATCTGCAACAGCAGAAGTAGTTTCAAAAATTTATATTTGCTTTCAGTTATGAACCAATAGTTACCAAATGCATTTTAGATTGCCAGAAACCTTTATAAACATTGTTTTTGATGTTATGTCATACACTGCTTTTATTGATTTTATCAAAGAATTTGAATTAGTTAGTTGAAACCATTTGTAGAAATGTTTCAAAATAGCTTATTGTTGACAGAAATTTATTGGTATTATGCAGCTTCTGTATGATATGATCACCATTCTTTATGAATACTCAAGCTGTTTTTCACAGAAGTAAAGCTCTCCATACAGTAGCATTATTCAGTGCAAGCCAGAGTAATCAATGGGTGTAGGCATGATTATGGTGATTGTGGTTATTAAAGAACCAAAGACACCAAGAAGTATGGATGCTGAACTGAGTTCAGATCTAAACAACAGTACAAGCTAATAAGCTTATGCCACTAAACATCACATGCTCACCATCTCTATACTAGCACATAATTGTTGTAAACAAAGGCAAAACTCTCCATACAGTAGTGCCACCCTGTGCCAAACAGAGTATTCAATGGATGCCAGAAGGCTTGTGCATAAAATCCATGAGTTCAGACCCATATGACTATATAAGCTATTGAGCTTAGATTGAAAATATTATTGTGTTTTCAAATTCATTCTCATAGTTTTGTAGTAAAGTAGAGTTAAAAGGTGGCTGCTGGAGGGTTGCATTAGATCCTAAGATCTAGGTCCAGTGGTCTCAGATCCAAGGCTCCTCACTGATGATGGCCACAAGCCAGAAACTAGTCTGGGGATATTGGATGAGTAGGCACTAGATAGGGATTTTATGCACAAACTTTCTGGCATCCATTGATTACTCTGTTTGGCACAGGGTGGCACAGACGATAATATTTTACAATGTTTGGATTGAATGATTATGGTTTTGAGAATGTAAATTCTTAAGATAATAATGGTAGCATTTTAGATAGAAAGAGAGACTAGAAGGTTGAAGTGCAAAAAAGATTCCAATGTGTTATTGCTGCATTTAACATGGTAGAAAAATATTTTATTATAGGACAACTATTTTAATCAAATTAGCTGAATATACAACTGTTATTTTAACAAAATAACTGTGTGGAAGTATAATGTGCACCTATTTTAATGCATTATAAAGACTCTGAAAACATTTCATTTTTAAATGTTCCATAGTAATTTGAAAATATGATGCCAGAATTATAATGCCAATCAATATATTCTTATGTTTAATAGATGAGGTAATATTTATACAAAATTTGCAAGTGCAAATTTTCATTAGAATAACATATTAAGTGGGTGAAAAATTACACATTAAAAAAAAAATATGATTAGCTTAAGCATTGCTTTTATTATAGAAATCATTTATGTGATAAAGATTACTGCTAAGACACTCTAATAAAGGCAGTTTTAATTGCTTTCATTAAGAGGATATATCTAAAGATAAAACACTATGAAGAACAACAATTATGCAAAATGTTAAATAAACAGATTTAAAAAATCATGTGCCATATAGTTGGATGTGTAGATGATTTGTAGTTTGATTTGTATATTCATCACAATACCACCTTTAATTATTAATATTTTGTAATTAATTTTCTCTCTTTACTTCTGTTGGAATATTATTATCTATATATGTTTCATAAATTTATTGTGACATCAGTATATTAGAATAGACTCCCAAGCTAAACTGCTAAAAGTTATAAACTGCAATTTCTATCATTTTTCTTATTTAAGAAAATGTAATTGTGATATGAAGCATTTGGATGCAAATAGATATAACAGATGTTTCTAATGTTTATTTATTTTTTTTGAAAAATTTAAAAAATAATTAATTATATTTATTCTAATCTGAAACTTAGCTAATTATGCATTCTACTAGCTACAGGATATAATAATTTTTTTCACAAATTAACTAAACCTTGCATGACTATTAAAAAAAAGAAAAATTAATTTATTCAACTGAAAGCAAACAACTTTAGATCTAGATTTTTGTCAATTCTAATATATATATATATGTTCAGTCATATACATTAAACTAAATCTAAAACAATTGTTTTTTTAAAGAAAACCTCCTCAAAAACAATAATCAGATTTAGGGGCAAATAATATGCTCATATAATAATAATAGTAATAGTAGTAATAATAATAACAACAATAACAATAAATATTGTTGTAGTTGTTGTTGTTATTGTTGTTGTTGTTGTTGTTGTTATTATTATTATTATTATTATTATTATTATTATTATTATTATTATTATTATGTTTTAAAGATAACTATTCAAAACCAAGTGGTTACATTGGTTGTTGATTATACATAGTGTTTTACATAGGTTTACACAGTTATTAAATTATAGTCTGTATATTTGATTAGAGTCTCTTTGCACTTAAAAATTGACTTTTTAGAACTTAGATAGTGGCTTTCACAATGTTTTTGATTTTTTCACACTTTATGAAATATTTATTGTCCAAATTTATGTACAATATAAATCAATGTTCATGGTTTCAGTAAAAAAATACAAGAAATCAATCACTGGATACAGCAACTCCAACCTACCATATTAGGACTCATAGAAACGAAAATCTATAATGAATCGCAGATAAATCCAGCACAACTTATGAGTAAAATGGGTTTCTTCGCATGCTCTAGAGACACACTAACGCCCTCAGGTGGAACAGGAATATTTATTAGTCAAAGAAGTCCCTTTACAACGTTTAAAATAATATACATAGACACGAATCTATTAATAACCACATTCAATAATAAAAACTTTTCAATAAATATTATTTTTGTATATATACCACCAGGTCCAACTGTAATTAACAGAATAATAACAACAATTAACTCAATCCTCTCAAACAATCCCTACCCAACTATTCTTACAGGAGATTTCAACATAAGTTATAAGAAATTTATTACGAAATGGATACACCAATTAACATTTCCACTCATGAGTGGAGAAGATTTTCTACCACCTAACCCTATACCTTTTTATAACAATAGACACGGAACTTTAATAGATCTAATGTTTTATTCCCCAATGCTGCATCATTCAATAGAAATATCACTTTCCCCAATCCCCTTTTTAGACCATGCAGCGCAGATAATAACGCTAAACATAAACACACACCGCAGTGCAATAATTAATTTGCAAAAAACGATCAGGATCCTACTACCAGACATCATCATCATCATCATCATTATTATTATTATTATTATTATTATTATTATTATTATTATTATTATAAGAAGTTGTTAATGCTGATATTAATGTCAATCTTATGAATGACATAAAAATTTCACTTTGGACTAGTTTATAGAGTAGTTTATGACTGCTTTATATGTTCAGCTGCAAGTTTGATTGTGTCAGACCTCTTCAGTTTATTAAGAGCACCAATATAGATAGATATTAGCAAAAAACAAAAACAAAAAATTATAGAAAAATAAAAGAAAGACAATGGTAATAAAGTAAAAATATACACTTTGTTTAAAAAAAATGACAAAGGAAAAATGTATTCTTCATCAGCAGCCACTTGTAAGTGATTATAGTTAATTATTTTGCTTTTAAAAAAAGGTAAAAAAGAATGCATATGGTTAAAGATAAGTTTTGACATGAAGGTGCAAACTAATTACATCTATATCACATTCTAAGATTTTGGATTTTTAAAATTAGATTTCAGTATAAGATGAGAGACAGTCTTAGCTGATAACCAAACACCACATCACTAAGCTTACTCAATAATTTTAAGTATATCTATTTCTCTTATTCCAGTTGTACCACATAGTGTAAGCTTGAATAATCAATAGATGCCAATACATAACACATCTCTATTCTATGCTGTCTAATCCAAATTCTCCAGAATAATTTATAGTCAGGTTTAATCTGTGTTGGGATTCAGGAGGTGCAATGCACCCAGGTGACATATTGTAGGGGTGGTACAAAATACCTAATTTATTTAACAAATATCAGAAATTTACACTACAAAATTCCTGTGGAAAGCCACCTAGTAACAGATTCATTAATTAACCTTACCCTAGAGTTAATCGAACAAAAATACTCTCATAATTCAAACTCATATGCACAGGATATATATTACAATTAAACTTAAAACTAAAAGAAAATGTCATTTACATTTTGTTTTTTCTTTCTTAAAAGTGTAATATAACAAAAAAAATTATATTAAGAGAAAATAGAGATCAAATTTGTTTTATAATAAATGTTTATATTATACGTTATATGAAAATTTCAATTTATTATTACGATTTTTTTTGGATGAGTGGCAATATAATTTTGCACCCGGATTTCATCAATCCAAGGAACGGGCCTGTTTATAGCTTTTATAGATGAAAACGACAAGCTGGAAACAATCATAACGATATGGAAAGAACAACATTGAATAAGGATTTATTAAGCACTACCAACTATTAAATATTTAAGCTTACACTAGATAGCAGAATAGGAAATAAGACAAATACAATTCTATTTAAAGATTATATAAAACCCAAAATGACTATTAAAATTTAAAATATGCTAAAAATGTTTCCTTTTTTTATTTGTTACACAAATATCTCTTGCATGCATATATAAACACATACACAGTACAATATTGTCTTGACATTTAAAATTTGGATTAAATCTTTCACTTGAAAACGATCTAATTCAACTTTTAATATCTGCTGTAATTTTTTACACACACACACACACACACACAAACACACACAAAATTTTATAAATAATAAAGAGTGGAATATTTTGAATTATAATATCTGAGTTGTACTTAAAAATAATAATTTACTTGTACTTATGTTTGCACTACTTTACTGCATAATCATTTAAATGCTATTAATAAAAAGACAAAAAAAAGTGCTTCTATATATTAATGAAACTCGTTATTAATTTATAATTTGAATGTTTATCTTTATGAAATTATTATTACTTATTATGGTATTTGTAATATTCTTATGCAAAAATGCGCAAAACGGAAATGAACATTACATGTTATAGTTCTGAATCTAATCATTAATGGCCAGCGAAGTAAATGCCGCTTTATAATTTCCTTTAGCAATAATCAGAGACTGCTCACCGTTTGATATAGAGAAGACTAAAGTTCAATCTGCTAATTCTTCACAATTAATAGAGCTTAGGATTAGATTCAGTGGTGATAAAAAAAAGAAAGAAATGAAATTACAAACTCAACTAATTTAACTCAGAAAACTATTCAATGTAATATACTATAATTTTAAATTTTTTTTTTTAAATTAATTTTTCAGTATAAAAAAATAGTTAAAACCTAAATCAAAATCAAACAAAAAATTTACTTATTAAAGCGGATATATAAACATATATGCAATTTAACAGTGTATTAATTACACGTGAGTTTGAATGAATATATTTGTTTAATTCAGAAAAAAAACATACTTAAATGTCAAACTGAGTTAATTTCAAATTTCAGAAATCAAATATTATATTTTATAACCAATAGTTTCATTTCAAAATATCTAATGATTTTGCTTCAAAACTTCATGATTGCCTAATTAGTTAGCTCAATATCTGACTGATTTCTCTAACAAACTATTCTGATTTATCTATCTATTTTTATTTATAAAAGTATAGTAGTAAATGAGATTGTCACATTAAGAACAAAATACACAAAATGTTTAATAAATATATTAAACTGAAAAATTGATAAAATTGAACTAATACTCCGATCTCATAAAAAACATAGGTTCAGTATGTAAATAAAATATAATTCTAAATAAAAGAAATTGTGAAATTATAAAAAGAACTGCAGTCAATAAAATATCTGAGCCCTCTGCTAGATCTTCAATATTAGTTAGGCTAGGGGTTTAATGTTATAAAAATAAAAAATAAAAAACATGCAAGATTGCTGTACTTTAAATTCAATAGAAGTGGGATGTTCTACTTATAAATGAAATATTTATTAAACAGCTTTAAAACTTCAACCCAATCTCATTTTCAGACCATGTTTGTGTGACTCTCAAATTATACATATTTCAAAATAATGTACCATTCTATAAGTATACATTTAAATGACAGATTCCTATAGAATTTAAATTTACTACAGATAACTTTTCTAAAATAATTATTGCAAGTCTTTAAAATTTTATTAAACATTTGCTGTTCCAACCAATTAACAAATTATCACTCAAATAATCTCGTAAAATAATATATTCAAGATATAGATGCAACCCTGCAAACCTTCTTGAAAATAAATGCTACTTTTATCTATAAGCTGCAAAATGAAGCAATTAACCATGCCTTACAACTAGAATGCAATAATACATAAATTTAAAAAAAATCTAAATCTTTGAAATCTCATAAGAATCACTGTAAATTATGCAAGATAAATTCCAACTCAAACCCTCAGTATTCTTATTTTATCAAAAGATGGCACTTTGCTTTCTGTCACCAATGTTGACATGGAAATTCTTGAGCAATTAAAGTCTAGTCTAAAAGCAATTGATATCTGCTAACTATTCATTATAGTAGACAATCTCCTCAAATTTTTTTTTATTACAAAACAAAACATATCAAGAAATCATGCTACTTGAAACACACACTTCTCTAGCTGCAAATCTTATCCCAGACAATGTGTACATGCAGCTTGACTATATCACAATTCCTATTTTACATAAATGCTATAACTCTCCTCAAACAATCTTAACATCCTCAAACTTTCTACCAACATAATATTTTGTCTCAGAAAAAATATATACCCCTCTGTAAATAATTTGCATCTTATTACACTTTAGGATATTCATCAAAAAAAATCCTTGCAAGAATAATTTAAAAAGAAATTATTCTGATAAAACTATCAACTCCACATTATGCAATGAAAAGTCATCATGTCTTTCAAACTATTTTTTTGGTACAAAAATCAATTTTGTTTGCCAACAAAAAAAATTATATTGCATGCCAAGTCAATTTTAAGGCAACTTTTGATCTAGTTAACAGAAAATATTTTTTCATTGTTCTACACAAACAACTGTCTGAACACAATAACCCGATGATTGCTATTCAGAATCATCTTTTTAAAAGTTCAATTAAACTGAAGGATTATTATCACATTTCAAACCTAGTTATAATATTCTACAGAAGTCATCATTTTCATTATTGCTATTCACAATTTATATAGATCCCCTAATTGAACAAAGCACTGAAGGCCCTTTTCTTCCTTATTTTGGAACTATTACCCAAGACATTTTCTTCTTCATTGATGATGTCCTGCTAACATTTACAGATCTCTAAAATATTTTGGTTAGTTTCAAAATTTAAATTCCAAACATCAACTGGTTCCACGATATAAGTTTGCAAGTCATCTTTGTGATAACTATTTACAGGTCATAAACTACCATTATAATCAATCATCCTTTTTTGGCATCTTGATTAATGTCTAAAATGTAATTAAGCCATCATTTAAACAATCTCATCATGAATGAACCCATTTTGCAAAAATGCGGTATCCCATTGTGAAAGTTTGTATAGTGAATGCTATTTTTAGGGAAGTACTTGCATTCTATAGTCAATGGATGTGAATTTTTAACAAGATCTATTATAAAGTTCTATCTGTAATAAAAGCACACATCTGGGGTTTTCTTCACATCATCAAATCATCAGAACAGCATCCTTTCCTCTACACAAAGAAGGGCTCAATTTTATATGTCCCAAATCTTTTGTAACCTATATTATCCAATACTCAGTGCCATCCCCTCCAATACCATTGCTTATTCCAATTATATGTTCAACATTCCTTATTCACAGATCATGCCATTGAGTGTGCTGAACTATTAGACCAGTATAATATCAAATGTTTCATTGGCATAACATTTAAATAAGATGGTTTATCCATCTAGACATCTATGGACAATGTAATTAGTTGCTAAACTCTAATCAAGTTCCACAGCCTTTTTGCTCCTCAGTCACTGTTGAAATTTTAATTAAAATTTATCACAGGGATATTTTGTGCAATAATTATCCAGAACAAATGCTACACCTTTTGCAAAACAACCCATACTTTTCATTTCTATGTCTATTTAGATTTCATAAACACACAATCAACCTCAAGAAATTACTTTAAAAATGTAAAAATATTTTCAGGCCTATAATGCACCTGTAATTATTTATACACTAAGAACCACATGGCTTGCTCACTATTCCATAATATTTGACAACAAAAAGTACAATGTACTCAAAAGAAAAAAGTAATAATTCAACTCATATCTATGCTCTTTGAAATTGTTACCCAGGAACATTATGATCAAAACTTGGCTATCAACATTCTACCTCAGTTGTGCTCTCTCATAGCTTAAGACTTTATTTTCATTAACACTCACCATCAGATTTCACTCCTGAAAATAAACATTTGAACACTTCTTCAGTTTAGCCATTATTGATTATATTAAAATATGACACTCTTCAAAATTAGATTACATGTTAATGAAATTAAACAACTTAACATATCATTACGGATGTAATTTCATTAAACTTTTGCCTATATATTTATTCTATTGTATGCACAAATATTTGTATACAGTTTGTTGTTAATAAAGAGTTTTATATATATATATATAAAATGCAGAAAAATCCAAAATTAAATTATTACAATACTAAGTTCTTATTGAATAGCATTCAAATGTTTGGATTAAAGAAAAAATGTGAATAAAAATTATAAAAAAAAAAATATTTTTTTTAGAAAAATTCAAACTTTATTTATCCATTTCCAAATACATTCAGCCACTAGTAATATAAACACAGATTTCTCTCTTCTTCAGCTGTTGCATCTAATCGGTTACTGCACTATCATGAGAATCAAGTCAATAATTAGTAACTTTTAGATCTGTGAATAGTGAATATAAGATGACGTATTAATCAATTAGTCAATAATATTTGAATTATAAAATACTAAATAATATATATTTTAGATTGATGAACTTTATAAATCTTTCTATATTAAATTCATTTCAATGTCTCATGTTGTTATCATATATAGAAAGGAAATTTAGTCAATGACAATTAAGATAAAAAATTCTCAGAGATGTTTACACAATCTTATTTATATATAGTCATAATTTACATTCACATGACAGAGTCACTAAGAATTCATTATTAATAAAAGTATGAACAATAGACCTTATCATAAATTCGTAATAGTGGAATTGTACAGAGCTAAATAATGTAGAGTAATGAACTTTCTTAATGTTTCTATATTAAATTCAACTTCTTATGGTATCAAAAAACTAACTGCAAAATTACAGATAGATGTTATCATTTTATTTATGAACTTAAGCTATATTCTCCAGGGAGTATTGAAAATAGAGCATTAGTTCAGTTTTATCATTTTTCATTTTACTAAATTATTCATTGAATATATAACTAGACTACAAAACATTAAAACCACTTTCATAATAATGAATAAATATTTGATATATTTAATTATCAATCTGACATTGCCATTTTTTTTAACCATACATCCACAAAGCTAAAATTGATGAATAAGTGTATGGATGTGAGTAGCTTGTTAGAAAAGTCATTCAGATGGTTAGCTGACTAACTGTTATCTGTGAAATACTGTGTTTAACTTCTAAAATTAGAAATTAACTGGATTTTGACAGTTTTTTTCTGAATTAAACAGTATACCTACATAAACATATATGTAATTAATGACTTTGGGTACATTTTGTTAGATATTTTAATTATTTCTCCATATTTAAGTATTAATATAAAAAATTTCTGAGTTGAAATTAATCAGTCATTAAATTCACTTCTTTCCTATGATTTTTTTAAAAATTATTATTGAATTTGTCCTAAGCTTTAATTGTAAAAAATAAATAAATTAAAGTTTGAATATTAGACTTTTCTATCAAATTATGAGCATTTCCTTTTAAGGACAATACAGTGTATGACATTTATTTCATTGAACATTAATGATTAAATTCAGAAGTGTTAACATTTGCTTAAAAAGAAGTGATTCATAATGTTCATTGGCTTTTTATACATGTCTGCATATTACTATTAAAAATATCTTATAAGTTGTTAATGACTAAATCTACTTTTCATAGTAGATCAAGGGTTCCAGGTAAAGATGGATTTATTTTTCATATGCTTTGCAGTTAGACTTTGCTAATATGAGGCAATTAATTACATTTAAAATAATATACTAAAAGCTCATTATTCCAAAATATTATGCATATATGCATACATTTAACTTACACCATATATAATTTTTATTTTACAGTTTTTCAAACATCAATCACTTTTACATATATATATATATATTAATAGTCATGTGATTGTTAGTAAGCTGTCAGCTGAGTGTGTTTTAAAATGATGATAGCTGTAAGATCTTAGAAGAGATAAAAAGCTCCATCTTTTTGTAATTTGAAAAATAATGATTCAAAAAAAAGATTGCTTGATTAATAAATATATGGCTTCCAGGATATTAGATCAAATTTATTGCAGGTACAATAAAAATAACCATTAATAATTTATGTATAATGAATATAAGTATAAATAGCTATTTACAATAAAATCAATATTTAGCACTTTAATGTTCTGATTTACACCTATATTTAAGAAGTCCAAATGTTTGATTTTGAATGGGACAGTCCTGTTTTAAGGTAGTTTGTCCTATTGTCCCAGTGAACTACATTGGGATGGTGTTTGTTCCATTTTTTAACAAGAAATAAAATTTTGCATAATTTTTTATGTTTTCTAAAACCTTTGAAATGTTTGTAGCAGATAATATGACATTGTTTCTCTATGAACTGGCTTATAAAGTATAAAGTCTTGCCAACCAATTCAGTGCACCCTAGAACTAGTACAGTAGTTTTTTTGTCTTAATAAACTATCAAATAAGTAAATAATTTATTAATATAAATGTAATCATGCCATGCCAAAGAGCAAGAGCACCCTTAATGAAAAGTTATAATCTAAATATCCTTTTATTAAAAAACAATTTTTGATACTATTATGAAGTGCAATAAATGCAGAATTGACTTTATTATTTGCCATTGCAGGGGATTTAATATTGAATAACATTTAATTAAAGTCAAATAAACCTCAAACTGCTAATATTATGACCACATCCAGTAATAAATGGGTACATATTTTTAATAAACAATTTCAACAGACTTGAAAATAGCTGCTACCAAGGTATGTGGGCATTTCACTGTACTAAAGAAAATTACAGGTTTAGATTGAATTATTTGCACTTCAAAAATAATTCAAAGATGCTTCAGATCCAAATATATTAAAAGTAAATGTCAAGGAATTATTAAGAACACTTTTTATTCTTTGTATTTAAAAGAGGTAAAAATACAGTTAGAAGTGCATAATAACTTCACATCATTGAATGATGTATCCAACTATGAAATTTGAAACTTTTCTCAGTTTTGATAAGATGAATTGTGTGGAATTTTACAATCAAGAAGATTTATTGAGACAAATTTCATTCATGAAAAAAGTTCTATAAATTGTTTTCATTTTTTATTTGTTAGGTACTTCTTTACATTATAAGAATTTTTTTGTTTTTATGTTGCATCATTGTCATTAGTATTTTAAATTAATTTTATATAAAATATATTATTAATAAACAACTGTTGTGCTCGTTTTCATGTTATAAAAATGGTTACTATATATATATTAAATATTACAAGTTTTTAATATAATACATTTTATATATAGGGAGAAAATAAAATAAATTTAGCCAGTATTTAAGACATTATTTGATGCAATTTACTTTTTTAAATTAGTTACAGTTAGATATCGTTGTTTGTGGAAATACTTTTGATCTTCATTGTTCTCCATATATTTTTGTAATCAAGTTTTCTCGGTATTTTATGAATATCAGAAATAACATAAATCAAAAAGCTGCCATTCAGCAGTCAAGCTGAGCTTAATAATATTCTTACTAAAAATTAAATAAGCAGTTTTTGAAAAGAGTGGTACTCTAGGATTCAGAAGTTATTTGAGTTATTGAAAAAAAAAGATTTATTAAAGAGAAACTGGCAAGGGTGGGCAATACCAACTAAATAGTACGTATTTGCTCATATTATAACCTGCTAGTGCGGAGAATGGCTTTTGCATACTTTTTCCAGACCAACGCCAGCAATGGATGAGCCAACATTAACAAAGTGTTTTTATTATGCATCTGTACAATTTTATAATGTCAATAAATATATTTTTAAAATTAAATGAGCTAAATATATATTTAGTATTAAATAAGCAAATAAACTGTTAAGATCTTTTATAAATTAAAATGGGAGATAAAATAAAGTGCTATTTTTAGATTAGCTCATAGTGACAAAAAAAAAAAAAAGGAAAATTAATATTTCTGGTGAAGAAAATGTTGTAGCCACCCCTTACTACCACATATTATAATGTAATAAAATTTTACTCTTAACAATAATTTTGATAGTAAATTAAACTAAAAAAATGTATTAGATTAGTTACTTAAAAGTCATGTGATGTTTGCAACAATTATAATCAAGCGGCCAAACTAAGACTTTTTTTTTACTCAGGTGGTGATTAATACAAAAATCTTTACGTTTGAGTCTACAGTTCTATCACTGACCTAAACTATATAAGACATAGACAATAAATAATTTAAAATTTTATTTATCACGATGATGGTAATATATACATAAAATAGCTGCAAATAAGATTATAAAAGTCAGTAAAATGTCATTTTTGTATGATTTCAAAGACAATGATTCACAGAAATGATATCATTTTCTTAGTGTCTCATCCCAGGAATCTTCAGATCAAAATATTTAAAAGGAATGAACACAAATGTAAAATTGCAATTTATTACCATAAATTATGATTATTTATATAAATAAATAATTATCATATTTAAACAAGAGAATAGTTCTTATAAGATTCATATTGATTTGAATCTTAATGCATGTTTTATGACACCCATCATCATTGCTTTCCATAATGAAAGTATTGTTATACTTTTTCCCCAAGAAGAAACAATCAGCATTTTCTTACTTTTACTTCTCAAAATTAGACAATGTCAAATATTATGATTGTTTATCAAATCATGATGTGATAACATTTCCAACTTTTGAACCCTTTGCACAGATGCTAAGAAAAGTATATTTATCATCTTCATTTCCAAACTTTTACCCTAGATGAGAACTTCATACAGAAAATAATAAACTTTAAAAAACTCTCATTAGAATAGATTTTTATTTATTGAAATATAAAAAAACTGTTATGATATTGAAAAGTGGTTTCCATAATTTAAGGCATATAAGATAAGTCCTATGGATACCCATATTCTCTTTAATAAGTTATTTTAATTTTTTGTCAGAAAAATATTAAGATTAGATAATCTTAATGAAGATTAAATAGAAAAATTCACATTTAAGCATAATTAAGTCATTCTTAATGTGGAAACTATTGAAAATAGCTTATTCCAAATGAGTGAATCCAAATATTGCACTGCTTTTGAAAAATATAAACTTTTTTTCATAATAGATAAACTTACTAAAATTACATAAAAAGCTATTTATTGTTGTATGTAATGACACATAATTGTTTATTACTAATTAATTTACTATTTAAATGGTTAGAAATTTTACATCATGATATTCAAAGTGAAATTTCAAACCACTAAATATAATTTTAAGTAAAAAAAAAATCAAAATAAATTGAGATGAATGGGGAAAATAAAAAAGTGATTTGATTAAAGAAGCATATTTTATTAGAAATAATAAATTTAAACATATTGTTTCATCAGTTATGAATAAAAATATTATCTTGATGCTGAAGGTTGAAAAAAAAAAACAATTCTCAAGCATTGTGATGATACCAAAGGTTGTTTTTGTCATATCATGACTAAACACATAATTTAACAAATAAAAAAGACATCTACAGAGCAATATTGTTGATAAACAGTTTTGAGACTTTAAACTTGTCTAACATATCTATCTCTTGAGATGACAGTTTTTTTTCCAAATCTATTTATAGAACTTTTAAATTCTTTTATTAGATAAATTATAGTAAAAATACAGCAAATTTTTTATGATAAAAGCAAAAAATAAATCTGAAAAAATGATATTGTTAAAAATTCTTTAAATACATTTGAACAATGTTTAAGATTGCTGATAAGAACCTGCTAGTATGTTGAAAAGTGATAAGTTTTACTAACAATTAATTGCTGAATGAGATTGAGTGGATTTGTATTTATGCACTAATAAAAATTCTTTAATACATTTTTAGTTCTGATATCTGTTACTTTCATATTCAGTGAAACAGTGATATCTGTTATATATAAAGCTCACAAATATAAGCTTGCTATATTAGGTCATGTGACATATGATTTGATTTCTTTGTAATGATATCTGCTCTATTTTTGTTCCTAATTCCTCTTGCATATATTGTATATGATAAATAATAACTCACACTTTATTGATAAGCTTTGATAATAATACAATACATATTGTTTGCTATAATAGATTTATATAATAAAAAAATAATAAGGTAGGTGTTAATAATGAACTCAGAGAGCACATTTACAAATGTATTTTTTATGTATATTCACTCATTCCTATTCATTTAAAAAATAAAAATAAAACTGTATTGTATTTTTAAAAATAAAATAAATAATAAAGTGTCAGACTTCTATTGCAAATAAAATTGATCTTGATGATATCCTATTTCTTCAATAACTTTTATTTCCCTATGAAAATCTAATAGCATTCTTAATAACAGTAGACAATGACTCTTGTCATTTTGATGTTTCTTAAGTCTGTATCAACTCCATAATTCACATCATTTTTATTTTATACAACCCATTTCAGATTTTTGAGTGAAATTTTTAAACTTTATGCTTTCTGATCCAATACAAGATTGTTTTACAGCTTTTTCCTCTGCTACTATTAAATTGGTAACTACCATTTTGTACCTTAAAAAAGATACTTTATGAAATTTCTTAAATTTTATAATGCTTCTAACTTTACATTTAGACATTATTTTATGTAATAAAATATCATATCATATTAAACTTTTAAAATAATAAAAAACAAAGAATGAAGTGTATGGGTTCTTAATATAACTTGAAAAAATATTATTAATAAATGTGATTACATATGAGCTCTTAAAAAAATGGCTGCAGCCATATTAAAAATCTTACTAAATTACAAATTTTAATGTTTTATTTTTTTAATATTTTTTCTGGTAGCAAATAATTGAAATAGTATGCATTGTTATAATGGCTTAAAAGTATATGAAAGAATCTTATTAATGATTTTCAGTGGAGACATATTGATTATTAATATGAATACTATTTTTATAACAGATGTTTTAAGTACTTTGATTATTCTACTTTATATATTTAGATATAATATACTGATTGTAAAAAAAAGTTCTGGTAAATAAAAAGAGATTCTTTGATTCCTCTTTGAGACCTTAAAAATTGAGCAGGGCAAATATCTAATATATTACTCAGTGGGTATTCTGATGGAAATGAACATGGATAATATGCTCTCCAATACACATCAACCAACATGATAAGTTTATTGACTTTTTACCTCTGAGTTTAAGACCAAGAAACATCAAAGTCTATTCTCAATTGGCTGATAATTCATAACTTAAACATCAGTTGAGATTTCTTGAGTGTAAATGATCTTTTTTATATACATCTTTAATTATGACTGATGAAAAGCAAATTAGAGCTTCTCCAGTAGACCGCAAACATGTTTGCGAGGCAAAAATTAATATTAAAAATCAGGAGATGATAAAAATCTATAGATTGCAGGCCTAGGCTACCATTAAATTATGATTTTTTAATTTATCTACATACAACTACAGATCACTTTCAAGTGAAAGAAGATTATATGAATTGGAAGACATATCTAATATTAAATGGGATATGACTGAACTTTGTAAAGCTAGACACAAAGGTGAAAAGGTAGTTTGAAAAGTAGACATGTACTCTACTATAAAACATAAGTACTAAAAGCAAACTTTATGGAATTTGTTACAAATAAAAAATGGAAGAACAATATTGTAATTGATGATATATCAGACAGAATGGTAAAATTAGTTACTGAACTTAATGGAAGATACCAAATAAGTAATTTAGATTTATGTCCCAACAGGTTATAAGATTGTGCTGAAAAAGTAGAGGATGTTTATGTAGATGTGCATCACCCAAAGCAGTATTTTAAAATTATTATGGGAAGAATTACTTCTAGAATTGACAAAAAGATTGAAAGATGTGAAAGTTCTGTTAATAAAGTTGACTATGGTGACACAAACTTATGAAAATTGCAGAAAAAGAAAAATTGTATATTATGAATTTTTTTATTTGAGAAAAATATTTAACAAATGAATATAAAAACATCCAAATCAAGATACAATAAAATTAAATTATATATTGACTAGCAGAAACTAAGTATTTCAGAATTGCAATACTTTTATTAAATTCAACTGGAAGTGATTAATTTTAATTAGTAAGATGAAAAACTAGAGAGACAAAAATGATTAAAAAAGACACAATTGACAGTTGATGTTTCTAACCTTCAAAAACATTTCAATATATTTAAATTATAATTTGCTAATTATTTTAAATATTAACAAATGTTGAAGATAGTTGAAAGGTAAATGAATTCAATAAGAAATTAACTGATATTCTATTAAAATAAAATCCTTGTTTCTACTTCACCTTCCAGTAGTAAGTTACAAATTGTGCATTATGCAAACAAGTGAAGCTTAATATTAAGGGAATTATAAGGCTGAGAATTTTCAGGAACTGTTAGTCCCCATATTCATAGCCTATCCTGGGGGTATTAGTTTGAGTTGTGATTTTTAAAAAAACTGAGTAGTAATTTATGCAAATTTATTCAATATCTTCATATAGTAACTTTCTAGAGATGGAAAAATATGATTCCTTCCAGTTTATTGCATTGTCGTCATTTGCAATGAAGCATGTCTCTTTTATTTTGCATTTAGTATCATTGCATTCTGTACACAGCACCTTTGCTACAGTGGGTTCAATCTTTAAAAATCACAACTGAAGCCAACGTCCCCAAAATAGGCTATGAATATGGGAACTAAAAGTTCCCCAAAGTGCTCCGCCTTATAATTCTCTTAATATTGAGCTTCACTTGTTTGTGTAATGCACAATTTATAACTAACTAACTGATACTCTATTAATAACTGCAATAAAATAACTGATATAAAAAGCAGAACTTCATCAATAAATTTTTAACTGAGACAAAAGAATGTATGATGAAAGGAAGAAATATGAAAATATTTAAATGATCCATTAAAAAAATTGAAAATGGAATACTGTAAAATGGTAGACAAAAGAAAAAAAATAATGATGCAAGAGAAAACAAAATTTTGATATTGGAAATGAAGTTATTTGAACAATAAAAAAAAAGAAATTATTACTACAAAGGAGAACAACATTACGAAAAATGTAGAAGAGTTTTTAAAAAAATTATATAGTAATGAACAATAAAGTAACCATTAAATTTACTACATCTTCATTGCCAAGCTTTTTATATGAAAAAGTGAGATATGTAATTAAATTTATGAAGAAAGCGAAAGTTTCAGGAAATGATATAGTTATTATTGATGACTTAAAAAAGCATGTGAAGAAACAAAAAAATTGTTGGTAAAGCTATATATCAAATGTCTAAATGATAAAGTTATAGTAATAATTGGAGAATACAGTAGTAACATTGATATTTCAAAAAGGTAACAAAAAGTATTCCAAATTACAGACTTATCAGTCTTCCATCATTTTTATACAAAATCTTTACTAATATAATTACAACTTATCTATAGCAAACTTTGTATATAACACCAATAGATTTGAAAGTGATTTTAGCTTAGCAGCTTACATTCAAGTATTGAGAGAAGTTACAATGAAATACATTTGAATTTTTAGAATGTGAAAAGTTTTTTGATTTTATAAACATTTTTACATCTTTGCACCATCAAGATATAGTCCTGGGATATTGACATATTCTGAAGAATATTGATCAAAATTGAAATAGCAGTGATGAGATTACATAGTGTTATTTTAAAAAAATTTTTTTTGATATGGGTATATGATAGGATGACTTCCTATCTCTAAAACATTTTATAGCAGTTTTACAAATAATATTTTGTGGATTAAAATGGGGAAATAAAGAGAATAAAATACATGGAGATTATGTTTGAAACCTTCAAAAATATTTCAAAACTTATTAAATGAACATAAAAAAATCTTATTGAAGGTAAATACTAAGCAAATTAAAGTAATGTCCCATGAATTTTCAGAGAAGAAAAATAAAATAAAGATCAATAATCATGAATGAGAAGAAGTTACCAAATACAAATATCTTATCTAGAATATTAATACAAATGGAAACATAATTAATAAAACTAATCATAGAATTAAACTTGAATAAGGTACTTTTAGTAGAAATAACTTAATATTGTAAAGAAATATCTTAATATATTTGAACAAGTTTTTAATAGATATGCCTGAAATTTGAACTCTTAACAGAATAGCACTGTAGAAACTTCAGGCAATTCAATAAAGTATGGAATGATGTATAATAGAATTAACAAAAAAGAAACAAAACTAAAATACTTGGATGAGGACAATACAGGTACCTCTAACATCATTGAAATATTAAATGACTAAAATAAAGGTGGGCTGAACATTTATATTTTAAATTGAATCCCAAGGGACTGTAAAATATCTAGAAAGAAATCACATATGAGTTGATTGGATGAAATAAAAAAAATTATTGCAGTGTTGTGATGAAGAAAAGCTATATATCAGTTAGTTCAAGAGTCTTTCATCCTGAAGTTAATCAATAATAGTTGAAAATGATAATATATTAATTGAAATAAAATAAAGTGTATGTGTAGTAAGTAGTTCACTTATTTCTCAAATTGACCTTCCAATTATATCATGGAAATAATTATATGATAACCTTCATAAATAAATATGATCATATATTCATGTGACTTCATTTAATATAATGGAGGAAAATCAATTATGTAATGAAATAAATACAAATAAATCTGCACATCTATGGTTAATAAAGAACATAAATATGTATTTTTGAATGCTGCAAACCAGATTTTAAAATAATATAAAGAGTTATATGTTAATCAGCTTCCATAATATATAGCATCATATCAAGATGCTGAATAAAAACCTCATGCTATTAATGCATGCACTCATTTACCACTTTCCTGACATAAATTTGATACAGAAGTAGTTTGCAATGATATAATGAATAATTAAAAGTATGAATCTGTAAATAAAGGATATCAAGAATTAACAAAAAATATTTAATTAGCAAAATAATATTTAGTCATATGAGTTGGTTATTTACACAATTACAATTTAAATATTGAAATATTAAAAAAATATTAATGGTATCAGAACATTGCTATAATTGCTTGCATGTGTTTCGAAATAATCTTGAAAAATTAAGTTGAACTTTTTGAAAATCAAATATTCCAAATATTTAAATGATATATTAGAAATTTTGATGACATTCTGGCAGACATATATATTCTTATTGATTAAAAGCTTACTCGATAAATTTATTTTTGGTGACATTCTGTAGCAATATTAATATAGTCTTTAACTTCTTTGAGATATCTTGTCTCACCCACAGATTCATGTTTGCAGCAATTGATAGAATTCAGAATAACTTGTAATCAACTCAAATGTGTTTTTATTAACCACACATTCTTTAATGGACTTTAAACTGCTTGCTGATTATCGCGTCATTTACTGCTTATTACTGTTGTTCTTATTACGATCTTTTTGATTGATCAACTCACTTTTATAGATTAGGCCTGCTTTTCAATTCTTATGTGCCTATGATATTCTAGAATATCTTTTTTTAAATAAGCAATAATATATTCTTCAATTCTTGAATAATAAGTGGATTGTTTAACAAAATTAAAATTAATCTATTTTGTTTATGGATTTAATTAAGTTATATTCAAATTAATAATAAAAAAAATTTTTTTAAAGCAAATGTAATTAAAATAAAAAGTAAACAAATTTACTTAATATAATTATTTAATAAAAGAAAATTTTGATTTGTTTTTTCATTTTATATTTAATTAAGGATATAAAATAAGTAAGATTTAAATAAAAGTTTAAAGAGCTTTTTTAGATACCATAACTTCATATATTTTGTATCATTTTTATCATTTTATCATAAAATCTAATTGTCTCAATACATTTATATTGGAACTATTAAAAAGAGCTTCAAAAAACTAATTAATGGTAATTAATAATGATCAGCTTGTTTTATGAGAAACTTAATTGTTAACTGAATAAAAAAAGTCTGATCATAAATAATAAACACCAATCATCAATCTTTGTAAGTATATTTAAATATGGGTAAAATAAGTAAAATACTGTAAAACATAAACATCTAAAGATAACATCATCAAGGAAATATAAGTGTTAAAATAACTATAAAACTAAGAATATATCAATGCTAAGATGAGAACTATCTGGATCTATAAATGCATTGTCCATAAATAAAATAGTCACATATCATGGAAATAAAGTGTGTGGTTTGATTTCTAACATTACCTCAGAGTCGGTTTATAATATAACTTTTAAGCACAAGTACTATATATACAATTCTTGAAACTATTATATAGAATCCACATATACATTAAATTCTATTATTGGCTAGTCATAACTTCCTGGTTGATAAAAGGTTCTGATAAACATATATATCAAAAATAGTGCATATATTTAATTTAATATTAAGTAAATTTACTGTAATAATCCAAAATAATGCTTACTAGATTTATTAATTTAATTAGCAATAAAAACTAAAAAAAATGAAATTAATATTCTGACATAAATATTTTGTAATATCACAAACATATTATTATAGTCTGATTATAATTTCATTTGTAAATATTACACAGCTAGTAATTATCCCAAAACATTGAAAACCAAATGAAATAGATTGTTTAAATTATGAATTATATCTATCTATTATATATATAAATTGGAAGTTTGATTGCTTGTTACTTAATAATACAACAAATATTGGCACCAATCTTGATGAATCTTGCATAATTTTCTTTTTTTTTGGAAAATTACATAGGGTATGGATTTTTACTTTTTAATATTTAATTGTTTAAAAAAAATGGTAATTTATCCTGTCCACTAGAGGGAGGTTGGGACTCCAGTTCATGCTGCTGCAGGCTCCCAGTTTTATTCAAATTCATAAAAGAAAAATTTACTAAGATGTAAGTGAATACCTGTTTTTTTGTTTTTTCATATTTACAAAAAATTTTAAATCAGTTTTCATTCAAGAATAATTGAAATTACTGATCGTTACATTTTATGTAAACGGCTGCCATTAGAAATAGGCAAAAGCTAGGTTAAGTAATTCTTAAAATCATTAGAGTAACATAAATCTTTGGAAAATACTTTTAAATGAAACCAAATTATTCTAAAAAGAATAGAGACACTAGAAATCCTAATCTTATTGATAGAATAAAAAGAGTAAGCATTTGGACATCAAACCTCATTGAAAATATTGAAAATAAAAATGCTAACCAAGATAGTTTTAAGAACTTCATCCTTACATCAGATATTAATAACATTAAACAAGTTTCCATGGCTGAAAACCAGTCAGGGAAGACAGAAAACAGCCTAAGGAATATTATAGATACAAAAATTAATTATAAAACTAAGGAAAAAAAAGAAATCCCAGTGTTAAATTGTTCATAGGAATAAAATTATGATATCGTCTGTCAAACCGGAAGTTGCCGAATATGACAAATTAGGGCAGAGCGAATAAATTATTTTGAATTTTAATTTGATCTCAATTTTAGAATTAAACATTATAGATTAGGATTTAAGCTATCTTTCTGCACAAAATCAAATTTCTCCTATCACAACAGAAGTTATTAGCCCACTTCTGGAGTGATTGGGATACCACAAAAATAAAAAAATATTCAAATCAACACAGAATTACAATAAAATGATTTCTGAGCTACAAAACAATGATTTAAAGGCAAAATTAGTCCAAATGATGTTTTAGATCTAAACAGAGACATTGAAGCCACAAATGATTCATCCTCTTTTAATTCAACAATTATATAGACTATTCCAAAGTTTAACAACAAACTTTCAGATTATACAACTGAATCCTTGATTACTAATCAAGACCCAGAATTCAATCAAAGAAGAAGAATCTAATTAGTATCAACAAATAAGAATCTTAATAAACCCTAAAGGTCTTTATAGTTGGATGGGTTGAACAGATATTGTGAACATTTGCAGACACAGGAGGTTGGTAATAATTTCAAACAGACTTTCAGATCTATTGACCTTAGTGTGCAATGTGATATGGATAAATGGTGTGTACTCATGGTGTGCAAGTAAATATGGCTTGATTCCAGATTACAATGAATCCACTGTTGCATTGGTGGGCATGGGTCTGTACTCCTCTTCTTGTCTTCATGTGTGGTGGGGGTGGTCATGAGGGGCTTGGTTCATTTGTGGGGGTGGTTGGCCATCACTGCCAAGCCTGGGGATACCTGCCAGGTAGGTGAGGGTCACTGCCCTCCATTGAACTTTGCTCCGAGAGGCTGCTGCACCATCTTGATGGATTGTTTATTAGGACAATGTTGATTTGAGCTCATTATTATTTTTGTTTCCTTAGTTAACTTTAAAATTAGAGCATTTGTAAGATGGTTGGTCTGCTCTGGGCCACTGACATATTTTGTAGCTTTGATGGAGCTTTTGCTGCAATAATTTTTCAGGCATGAGTCTGCACTCCCCTTTTCTTCCTCAGGGATAGTGGCAGTCATTAGGGGCCTGGTTTATTGGTGGAGGCTGCTGACAATTTATTGCTGCTACCTGAAAAACCTGCCAGGAGGGTACCTGGTCAAAGTCTCAGTTCCATTTTTGCTCTGGTCGGCTCCTGTGCCCTTGATAGGTTGGTTTGGGGCAGTGCAGATCTGTGCTCATTACTTGTTAGTTTTTCCCTAGTTAGGGTTCCAATTTTGGGAAGAATGTGGTCCCTGCACAGTTGGACTGTTAATTGGGAAAAAGAGGTACCTATCATGGTCTTGACATGGCTCGTCTGTGAGTCAAGAGTTTATTATCCGTGTACAGATATACATATTAATCAAAATTATAATAACCCTTTTATGGATATAATTATTATCGAGCATATGCACTTTATATAAACCTGGTCAATTATTTTTTTACCATGTAACATTGAACACTTTGTAATCCTCAACAGGTAAGTGTACCCAAAAATTTTTGTAATCTTTTAAGTAATAATGGTTACTTTTGAAAAATATTGGTAATTTATTCCTGCTAGGCGCAAAGCCATAAATACAGAATTTGAAAAGTTGTATAAGCAGTGACCTCTAAAAAATTTTTCATTATCTTATTTTCTAGCAATTTTTCAAATTGTCAGTATATTATTTTATTGAAAAAAAATTGTGTGTAGTAAAAAGATTGAGGGAATATTTGTGAATTAAGTAACAAACAAACATTCAAATTATATATATATAAAGCTAATAAAAATATATTTGAAGGATTATTTAAAATATTATAGTGCACTGAATGTTAATTTATTATGCAAATTTTATTATTCTAAAATTAAATAATTTAGAAAAAAACAAATCTGAGAAATTGATAATCTGTATGTAGTGAACATCTGTAATAAGTATTATATAATAAATTATTTTTCTCTTCACTAATAAAATTGTAATTATAAATATGTGACTTTTTTTTCGCATTAAATAGTGAAGCTATTAATTTTACACTAATTTATAATAGGTTTGCTTAGCGCTTTCGAGATTTCATGTTCGAATCTCATACTCATAGCTTGTAAATAAAGATTGTTATGATTTATGAAAATGCGTTTGAATTTTAATTAGCCCATTGTTTAGAGAGAGAAAAACATGCCTCTCTTCTATTAATGGCATTGATGTCATCTGCTATATATAAAGCTTCTTTAACTTTTCTTTTGGCATCATTTTTTTCTGTACAAATTATTTGGGTAGAAATGACTAACATAGGCTTTAAACCTAATACAATCAATCAAAGAATAAAAATATTTTATAGAAAACTAAGAAATAAATTGCCTAAAGACAATATGAAATACCTAACAATTCCTTTCATACCTAATGTAATACCAAATATTGCAGAAACATTGTCTAACAATTTTAAATTTAGCTTCAGAACACCTCCCAATACTAACCGACTGATAAATAATTCTAAAGGTAAAACAGAAAAAGATCAAACCCCTCATGTGGTCTATAAAATGGCATGCCCTCAATTTGGCTGCCATGCATCATACTATGGTGAAACTCGGGCTAACCTGAACACAAGAATTTACCAACATAGGTATGTCTACAATAGGGTTAAAAATAAAAATGAAGGATCTTCAGTATTCTGGGACCACCAAGCAGATATAGGCCGTGTATTTGAACCTAGTTCTGCCCAAATAATTTGTACAGAAAAAAATGATGCCAATAAAAAAGGTAAGGAAGCTTTATATATAGCAAATGACATCAATGCCATTAATAGAAGAGAGGCATGTTTTGCTCTCTCTAAACAATAGACTAATTAAAATTCAAATGCATTTGCATAAATCATAACAATCTTTATTTACAAGCTATGAATATGAGATTTGAATATAAAATCTCGAAAGCACTAAGCAAACCTATTATAAATTAGTGTAAAATTAATAGCTTCACTATTTAATGCAAAAAAATAGTCGCATATTTATAATAAATATTATAGTATAATTCACATATCGTAATAAGGATTATAGGATTTGCAGTCAACAATCAGGGAAAATGCTAGAGTTCTAAAACAAATATTTCAGAAATATTTAAATTAAAGGTAGCTTCATTGTGCATATTCTTTATCCTTCCCTTTATCCTCCCTTTTATATGTATTAAATCAAGTCATTTGTCACATGACCTAATTTAACAAGCTTGTATTACAAATGTTATATAATAAGCTTGCAAATAGCTCTTAGCAAGCTTTTCAGAATATCCCCAACCTCAGACAGGTTTCTGCTACTGGCTTCCTCAGTGATTATATATATATATATATATTGATATGAAGATTTCACAGGTTATAATAAATAATATATTTTCCAGATTCATATATAATTAAAATTATACTTGGATAAATGAACAAAACATATCATTTATATATATATAAATTTAAAAAGTTTGTTTGCTAGGTTATAGACTTTACTTGTTTTTAAAAGTTTGGTAATTTTCTACTAATGAGAGCAGGTCCATAAACATAGCTATTATAGGGCTGTGTGGATATATTTGTGCAATGCACAAAGTCACCAGGATAATAAAGGTGCCAAAAATTCCAGAAAAGTAGGAAATACTTAGAAATATTATTCATTAATTATATCAAAATAAATTACATTTTTTAAAATGTTACTTATATTTTATAGATATGTTTACACAAATTATTTATAATCACTTATTTGTTATTATTCCTTAAGACTTTATTTTATTCTAATCATAGTTCTAACAAATAGTTTTCTGTAATTAAGTAAAAACTTAAACTTGTATGAGTTTACTGTTTACAGAATTACATGCATTTAAATCTTTTTTAACCATGTGTTCGTTCTAAACATATATAAAAAAATCTGTTGTATTTTTTAACTTTATTCTACATTCTATTGTTACAATGTATATACAGTATTATATCACTAATCAAAATGGTATCAGTTATAAGTTTTTGAATTAGATATAGGACAATAAAGTGCAGTAAATATGTAATAATATAATAACAAGATCAAGAAATAAATTTGATTTTGAACTAAAATCTAAGGCAAGTTGTTCAATTTTTTCTTGTACATTTAACAATATATTTTTTATATTTTTAAATTTTGTTTAATTGTCATGAAAAAATTAAATTTTCACATTTTTAGATATTTAACTAAAGAAATATATATATTTAATCATTTGGCATTTTCTTTTAATATTAATTTTTATTTAAGTTAATAAATTTATACATGGAATATTAATTAGTTTAATTTTGTATCAAAAACTATTCAATATTTTTGTTAATTTAGTTAAAACTATATAAAATGCAATTTTCAATGATTTTCTTGCCAAGTAACATAAATTACTTGTCAAGCTTTGTTAGCCGAGAGGTCATTGCAGCCATCTTGCAAGCTAGTAGTTGGTTGCAGATGGTTGTGGGTTCACCTCCCGGCCGATGCTATGACATATGGAAAAAAAAACATAAATTACTTTATTTTTTCAATTTACCCTTTTGTTGTTTATGTTTTCATGCCCTTCTTGTATGTTTATTGTTGTTTATACATTTTTTTTTTTGTAATTTTTGCTTTTCGTTCAATAAACTTATATATTTCATATTTCATTTGTATTCACTGATACATTTTTATAAAGTGATATTTTATTGTGGGGAGAGTATAGGGATACCAACTAAAGTTTTTATGCAGGTGCCAGACATTGCTGGTGTACTCTTGACTTAGAAAATATATAAATAATATTATATAAATAATTAATATATAAATAATAATTGATAACAATATCACATTTATATAGTAGCACACATTCATAATATAAAAAGTATTACAATTATTTATTAATCTGTTTTTGTAATGTGTAAAGGTAAAATATCCTTATATATATATGGATCATGAACTTAGATATGATATTTACATCATGTATATTTTAACAGTATAAATGGGCCAACTGAAATTATATTAAAGCCAAACAAATTAAGCAAGCCAAAATCAGTAGTGGTATAAATTTGAGAAATAATTTTAGTTAAATTCTACAAATAAAGTAAGATAAAGTCTATACTGGAATAAAGTTGAAAATCTATTAATAATATTTATTTATTAAACAAATACTAACATGACTGAATGCCAAAATTGTAATAAACAAAATAAAGAATAGTTTATTTAAAATTTATAACAAAATATATTGAATAATAGTTTATACCAGAATTAATTTATAAAATAACTCTTTTATGTTGTGCACTAACATTTATAACAGTGTATGATGAAATAAAATTATTTAAACTTGACAATTATATATGAAGCGTGTATTAACACTTTATCAACTAGCTCTTCATCTTTGAAAAATATCAATAACTCATTTTTATTGAATCCTAATAAGATAAAATATCAATAATATTTTAATAATTATAAATATCAAAATGTAAATATAAAACATTCTCAACTGTTATCTGTAAAAACATTAGGTTCACCTTTAATAAGAACTGAATTCCATTGAAATGTGAAATCTATATTATTTTGCTAGTGCATAGAAATTTTGAATTATTATTATTATATCATGTATTTCATAAATTAAATAAAACTCTTAACTCAAGTTTAATAAATGCAATAATAATTTTATTTAGAAAATAAATAAGATATATAATAAAAATCTATTATTATAAAGCACTGAAAAATTTGAAATTATTAGACCAGAAGTCGAATTCCGATAATGCGCTATTACTTTAAATATTATAAATCTCTATGCACTCACATGTCAGTAAGAGTTTAAAAAACTTAAGTGAATCATTTAAGTTTAGGGTGCATTTCTATAAATACACCAACTTTCACTGACCATGCTAAATCAGGGCTTGAGTCTATTGTGTATCTGATGTTATAATATTTTAAGTAATAGCACATTATTGGAATTTGACTTCTGATCTAATAATTTCAAATTTTTCAGCATTTTATAATAATAGATTTACATTTATAAGTCTTAGTAATCTGATTCTGGGTGGTTAAAAATAAGACACTATCTTTTTAACTACTTTTTAAATAGATTTGTACAATTCAAAATTTGATTATAACATCAGACACACAATAGACTCAAGCCTGATTTAGCATAGTCAGTGAAAGTTGATGTATTTATAGAAATGCACTCTAAACTCAAGTGATTCACTTAAGGTTTTAAAACTCTTACTGTCATGTAAGTGCATGAAAATTTATATTTAAAGTAATAGCGTATTATCAGAATTCAACTTTTGATCTAATACTTTCAAGATGAGTAAAATAATAAGATGTTAATTAATATATTCAACAGTTTGAAATAGTTTATCTGATAATGTTCTTTTTGCTTCAATTATAATATGATGCTAAGATAGTACACATTTATTCATCATAAAGAAAATATTTGTTTATATTATATTTAATAAATATTAAATATTAAAAAAAAATCTGCTCTAGTTTGCTTATCGATCATTTCTAATACAAATAAAATAATTTATTCTAATTGTTTAGTACAAACATATGTATTGTTTAATCTAAGTAACAATCGATCATTTACTTTATTCATGTTTCAATTTTATATTTAAGATCAGTTGTAAATGAACAAATGAAAAACACATTAAAATAAAAGTTTACTATAATTATTTAAATTCTTATTTTTAAGTTATTAAAATTTTCTACCTGGTTAATTATGCATATATCACATTTATACACATACACACCTTAATTAAATGACACTAAAATAATATTATATACAAGTAACAAATAAATAAATAAAACATATGACCTGTTAATCAAATGATAATAAAATATTAATTAAAGTTTAAACTTATAGAGTTCAATAATCTTAAAGTTTCTTTGTTAAGTTCACATGAAGAAAAATCCATGAAATAATATTTTCAAAAAACAGAATAATCCCAAGAGCTTATTTCCTTTTATAAGTATGCAAAGTTTATTAAGATAAATAATCCTTGGTTGATTATAGTAATATAAGATTATTTCCTTTCATAAGTACTCAAAGTTTATTAAAATAAATAATCTATAATAGATTATAGTGATGTGTTTACATTTTAATTAATACAAAATAATAAATATTGTTTTATCTTTTTAAAATGGATTAAATTATTATTGTATTAAATTCAAATCATTATCAATTTGGTCATAACACTTGGTGAATTATTTATTGACACAATAGACAATACACATAAGTCCATATAGCAAAACTTTATATACATTTTACAAATTTTAGAATTCATTAAAACAATTTCATTTTTTAGCTGTTATAATAGGTAATCTCAAAGATTAATTGTCTTTTGGAGTAAACATTATTCTTACTTAGCCTTGCATTGTAAAATTTAAATTAAATATTTAAAAAATTTTTTGTTTTAAACTTCATTTACTGCAAATGCAGTATACCAACTAAAATAATAGAAAGATAGAGAGAGAGAATGTCTCTTAACTTAAATCATGGACATTCTATATGATTTGTTTATTGACATAACATTTAGGTCATTTACCTAGATACAGTTTCTAATGCTTATCTCAAGTTTACCCCTTTCAATACACCAAGTTATTATTTCACTTTACAAGAGTTTTTACAAATACAACAGCATTCCTAAACAAAATGTTTCATTTCATTTTTTTTTAAAAATAAAATTTTAAAATAAAATAATGATACAATAATTTTACAATCTCCTCTTATTAAATTACAAATTAGCTAATAAAATAAAAAATATTACACTTGTCTGTTTAACATAAAATATTATTATTTTTCAGATACCTTTTATAACAATATTATTTCAAAACATGCACAATTTCAAATTTATACAATAATGTAAACATGAACGCACATATAATCATAACCATATATGAAAGCATAACATTATTTATTTGTTTAATTCTATTGTTATTAAAATATGCAATAAGATAAAATATTAAGGTAAAAACCTATCAAAATATATACCTTTAAATCTATGCAGCAAAATATAAAATTTCATATAATAAACACACATTACTTTAAAAAAGCACTAATGTTATCATTGCATTCTGATATATCTTCAATAATCCCAAAATTAAAATTAAGCACCATTTTATTATCTTAAACAATTAATAGCATATAAACCATAGATGGTATTTTTACTTTTTAAATAGGATAATACTCTTTATAAAACTTAATCAAGGATGGAACAATATATACACACACGTGCATATGTTATTATAAAATATTTAATTATTAATTTTAATCTATCCTATACTTATGAGATTAAATTTTAATAATATTCTATCTGTGCTTGAATATATATAATACAAATCTATTGACTATTTCAGAGATTTAAATTTCCATCATTAGTTAACAGAAAAAAAATCTTTCGCAAAAATAATGTTTGGCTATTGTTAAATTAATCAAGTCTATAAACATAATAAAAATCTTTTTTAAAAAAATAATTGTGAAAAATGATACTTAGTAGTTTGCAGACTTATTTCCATTAGTTGCTAGTTCTAATTTATTTAAAGTTATTCATCAATTTTTTTTTAAAAAAAAACAATATAGTATAAGAAAAATCCTTTTTCTTTTAAGAATAAACCAATTAGTTAATATTTTAGAATAATATGCACACCATATATATATTCTTTTTAATAGTTTTTCAATCTACCGTTTTATATATATAAATATTTTTTTGATTATATAGCATATTAGTTTTCTAATAACTATAATAAAATATGTAATATAGGGTATATGAGCACAGACTTTCACACCACCCACCTCTCTCCACTCTATCTAATAACACTATAACCTAAACACATATATAAAAATAAATAATCACCAATATACGTATTTCATTCTAAACCACAATCATCATTATCCAGACTATCATCTTTACACACATATATAGTATAATCTCAGATATATATTAAGATAGACTATCCTCATAGATTAATGGACACTTCAATCCACTCCACACTCCAACTCTTCAACATCCATCCAATTAAAATCTATATAATTCAAACTACCTAGCAATTATTACACCCATTTTTTATTATTTATTAATAGAGAAATATATACCTATATTAATATATATAAATATATAAAATTTTTATAATTATAAATACCTTCATTATTAATATTTATTCAAAAAATCACTTTAAACATCTTTTCAATATAAATTATGATAATAAATGAGATTTCTTAATATATATTCATATCTATTTAAAAGATTAATAATTTTAATCAAATATTTATTTTAAATTTATAGATAATGAAAGTATGTATATTATCAATATATACCCAGAATTTTTATAATAAATTGTATTGATTTTATTTCATTATAATATAAAATTTTTAAAATTATATATTTAATTTTTCACAAAACATATTTAAGACAAAAAGAAACAAAATACTAGAAAATTTATAAAGAAATACTAACTTTATTTTTTTGACTACACCTCAAAGAATAAAAATTATGAAAAATAAAAATAATAAAACAAAAATACAAAAAAATATTTATTTCCACATATAAAACATTCTAAACCCAAAATTTATTTAATTTTTTATACTTTTATTTTCATTTAAAATTATAATTTAATATTTTATTTAGAAATAATAGATATTAAAAGACAATATTTTCCCTTATTTAACCTATAAATTAAAAAATAATATCACTTATTATTAAGTATTTGATTTTAATTTCATTATATAATGATGAAAATCTTTGTTATAATATATATATATAATTATAGACTTTATGTAATGATAGCATATATATTAGTGAAATCTGTCATGAACAAATTACTTTCATCTTGTGTCTATATATATGTAAAATATATGGTAGTGTAGATCTGTCCTGGTTAACCAGATAAAAAAGATAAATGCTGTTGGTCTTAAGCTCAAATTTAGCTTCTGTAGTATATAAACTTAATGATTTACATACATGACTCCTGAGTTATAAATGAAGAGGATTGATAACATATACCTCTGGGCCACATAACTTGAGCAGTTTGAAATCATATAGTAAGTGCTCTCTTTCTGACTTGACAAATTTTTTCATTATATTCAGCCTCAGTATTTATAATCATATTAAGGAATATACAGATTGATAAGCAAAAGAATTAATGTCAACAATTTTACTTTTTAATTAATTATAATTTTAATAACAATGATAAAACTTACAAAAAACTTACAAAATAAATTAAAAATAGTTCATTAATTAACATTTTAAAATCTCCTTTTAGTATAAACATATTAAAAACAAATTTTATTTCTTAAAACAAAAACCTTTGTCTACACAAAGACAACTTTCATTTTTTTTTGTTACAATAAAAATTTAGATTTTTGTCAAAATCAAAAAATAAATAATAATTTATTTGTATCAGAGAGATCTTGTCATTTAATTTTAAAATTTATAATATTTCAAAATATCAAAAAATATTATTACCTATTTAATATTTAAATCAATCTAGTCTTTATTTTAATTATTTATATAAATAACTTTTAAATATGTTTGTTTCTTTTTTTTATTTTGAGACAATTTGTTTGGAAATAAGAAAATTATTTGAAAAAGAGATATTACTTTGAATAACTTATAAATAATAGAAAGAAAATTTTTAATAGAAAAATCATTCCTGGAGTAGTGTATATAATCCCTTGTTTTTGTATATCAGTGAAAAAGATATAGGCCATACTATTAATTTTGATGAAACTAAGATTGTATTCTTTGAAAGAAATGAAATAAAAAGAATTAAAGAATCTTTATTATTAAAAATTTATGATACTGAAGCAATTAACTTATTTTAAAGTTCTTTTAATATTAAGGGTATATGAGAGATAGGTGGAATTGTGGGTAATGTTAGTTTAAATATGTTATTTTGTAGGTTTTTACAATTGAGAAGTCCGCTTATAGCAGTGAAACCATTGGTTGTGCTTTAAAATTTATTTTTTGGGATAGTCTGGTTGAGTTGTGGATTTAGGGTCATTTTGATTGTGTATATATTGTAACCATCTCTATATGTATAATAAGAATATATACATAAAAATAATGTTAAAATAAAAATATTATTTTTTAAAACCAACTAGGTTAGTGTGAATCAGTGAATCTAAGGAAGGTCACAAAGTGTCCATGAAAATAATAACTTTTAGTATCGACATCAGTTAAACTAGCTTTAAAATCCATAACCAAATTATTATTAGATAAATTTAATATTTGCAAAACCAATAAATAGTTAATAATCAGGTCTATGAAATGAATATAGAATTTGAATTATGAATTAGGTGATAAATGAATTAGGATGTAGATGACTTAATGAATGATGAAAACAGATAATAATTAAATAATGAAAATGAATGAGGTTAAGAGTGAGGAGGAGAGAAAGAAAATGTGTTACAATAATGAATGATTAAGATGATAGAATAGGAGCCAATGAAGGATGAATCATTTATGATAATGGATTAAGATAAAATGAGAATGAAGAAATAAAAGAAAGAAAGATTCTGATAAAATATGAGAACAATGTTTATGATGGAGAATGAGATCCTGAACTATAAACTAATATTGTATTAAATGACAGTAAGATAAAATAAAACAAATGTATAGATTCTAAGCTTGATGAAACCAGAATATTTAACCATGAAGTTAAAATAAACTATAAATTTTAAAAACTAGAAAAGAAATTTACATTTTAAAATTATACAAACTCAATTAAACTGTGAAGATAAATATAACTCAAATTAAAGCATAATAAATAACTTTAGACATAAAAATTACTATAAATTCAAAATTACAAGATATACTCGGGTCAATGAAAAGGATTTTGCCACTACTCAAATGTGACAAATAAAGACAGCTCATAAAACAAATAGAATTAATAAAGAATATTTGGCAATCCCAATACCAACAATAATGTGAACTTTTATGAAGTACAAATAAATTCTTAATAAAGAAAGCACAATAATTTACAAACTCTCTTTTATTAAATGACTATGGTCAATATGATCAAGATCAGTGAATGGTGTATCTTATGATTCAAATAAACAGGTTATTCCTAAACCAATAGATCATTAAAATATTATTTCAAATAATACATAGAATTAAGATTAATAGTGTTCTGATCAGTAAGCCATAAATTCTAAATGTACTTTAAATGTAAGTGCTTACCAAAATCATTGTGATATAGTAATGCATAATAAAATATACTATGTTGATTGATGATGACTTTAAGTCAATAAGATAAGGTGTTGATAGCAATAACAATAATAATATGGATGATGATTAGCAATAAGTCCACAGACAACCAAATATATTTTCAAAACAACAAGATTTATTTACACTATTTACAACTTTCTAAAACAATAATAAATAATTGAAATAAATATATATATATACTTTAATAACATATCCAAAAGTAATATAAAATATTAATAAACATGAACAATATAAAAAAATATTATTATACTTCATTTTATTCCCATAGTCCATAATATAAATTCTGCTATAAACTGACTGACAAGGGAAAACGATATTATCATCAGCTGGCAAACTATTTTACAAGGTGACATGTCCATATTCTTCATATTTTATCATGGTAAAGTAAATAAAACATTTAAAAGTTCCTGGCAAATAAAACAATGATACAATAATGCTCATACATATTTTTCTTCAGAGTTTTGGATCTGTTTTTTTTAACAAAACAAAGCAGTAACTTAAATAATATCTCCGATTGAAACAGTAACAGAAAAATTTTCTCAAAAGAATTATTATTTTTTCCATCTGTGGTAATATATTGGAATAATTAAAAATGATTCCTGCATTTTAAATTATTTTAAAATTCTGTTATCAGTATTTTAATCTAATGTTAACTCCAGTATTCCATAATAGTAATTAAAAAGTTGCTATCTACTTTTTAAAATTAAATTCATGCATTATAATATAGGTAAAATCTTAATATTCTTTAGAGTAGACTTCATTTTTTAATTTAAATTCAGAAAGTTTTGTTCTGATTACTTTTAATTTATTTCCTATTTAAGTTTGGTATCAAGGCAAAGAAATAATAATTTATATCTATTTTATAAATGAACACAAATAATATTTTTCTTTTCTTTCTTTTTGCCCTTCCAAACAAATCATTGTTAATCTTTAAAGGTTCATAATAAGTGTAATAACTAAGATTATAGTAATATATAGAAAAAAATGTTATGTTTATGATCTCTTGTCCGGTTTTTAATCTGAAGTCTCTTTGAATGAAGTATTTGTTTTCAAAATGGTTCCCATTCTTTTTCAATGTGAAATTCTGGGAATTATCAGTTAATAGATCAGCAGATCAGATGTATGAAAGGGAGTTAAATTCTCTATTCCATATTCATGGGTCAAAATATAATTACTTATCCTTTAAATTCAGTTCAAATTGAATTCCAGTGTTATTTGTTATAAGCTTCTTCTTGGTCTAAATTTTTGTTATAGCTCAGATGTTGTTATTTCTTCTTTTGTTCTTTTAAAGTGATCCCCCTTACAAGCACTGCTAGGTTATTCATATCTTTTATCAAATGGTATTGTTGTAAAAAAAATAGACCAATTAAAACTTAGTACATGCATACAATTAATATGTCTCCATCTGTATTTATTACTGATAACTAAACAAGCTATTCAAAGTTATTTTAAATCACAAAAATATGCTTAAGGATTAATTACAAAGATTAATTTAGAATAGTTATGATTTTAAATCTTTTTGATTATTATTTAATAATAACAAAATATAAAATGTTTCTATACTTATAAATTAATAAGAACACTAATAAATTATTATTTCAATATTATTAAAAATTAGTTTATCTGGCAGAGTGATTTTAGAATCTCATACACATCCTGCTAGAGGGCTTAGCATATCTTGAACAGTCTGAGTCTTTATCACTGTCAGAAGATTTACTGATAATATTTATCAAATTTTATAATAAAATTTGGAAATTATGATAATATGCCACTGAAATAATATATTTCAACTATTGTCAATTAAAATTTAAAATTTTATACATTTGAACACATAAATAAGGTTTGACAAACATCGAGCTCAACTATAAGGTTACAATATATATATAAATAAAGATTTTCACAGGCTACAGATATGAATGAAATATTATCTGGATTCATCTGTGTATATATATATTTACTACAATGAATTATATACAGATAAACAAGGATAATATTTGATTTTTATATACATATTAATATGGAATAATATCTGCTATATTTTTTATTATAAAAATCACTATCAAGTGTTATTAGACAGTAATCAATGAAAATAGTAAACTGTTAATGCTTTTTGCATTCAAAGGTGTACCTTTTTTTAAAATGCAATTTCTTCATTTTGTAGAGAGACTACATCACCACAGTATATATTTAAGTTTTAAGGAAAGAAAGCTCACAACCTTTCATATATTTCATATTAATAATAGTCTGTTTCATCATTCAGTTAAATATTATAATATAATCATTTTTAACAGATGTTATTGTTGAAATATTGGAACTATCTGTTACATTTTGATATTAGAAAAATCACTGTCAGATATTAATAGACAGCAATTAATAAAAATAGTAAACTGTAAAAGTTTTTTGCATTCAAAAGAGTTATCTCTTTTAAATGCTATCTTTTAGCCTTATATGGAGACTAAAGCACCACAGTATATATATATATATATATGCAGGCATGGATAGCATTAAACTTACCTTACTTTTAACACAATATGCAACAACAACCCAAACAACAAAGAAAATAATTATCAATATAACACAATTTATCTATGAGTTATATATATATATAAATTATTAATCAATGTCTGTATTCCAATTATAATATATATATAATTAATCAAAACAATACAATAATTAATACAGTAAAAAATATTTTAAAAACAAATATATACCACAATGTAATAGAAGTACTTTCAACTATCTATGTAGTCGTTATCAACTAGATTCAAATTGTATTACAAAAAACCATTATAAATGTAAACAAAAAGTAATACATTAAGAAAGTAATATGTTAAGAAAGTAAAATTTGTAAATGATGTATTATATTTTATTGATAAAAATATATATGCTATGTTTAATGAAAATTATTATAAAATAGATTACGTTTGTCCTATGGGTCTTCCTGTAGTTTCACAAATATGTAGTTTTGTAGTAGCAAGATATGAAGATATAATTCTTAATAATAATATATATTACCAAGGTATTAAAATTTATTACAGGTATGTTGATGATGTTTTTGTTTGTGGAAGTTTAGATATCATAAATGTGCTATTTAATGAATTAAATAGTTTAGAAGGTTTAAAATGGAATAAATCTTTTGAAGAAAAAATGTCAATTAAATATTTAGATATTAAAGTTACTCATAATAAAAATAAATTAGATTATTGTATGGTAATAAAAGATATTGAAAAAAGAGGATATATTCCTTGATATTCAAATGTGCCAATAGCACATAAATTATCCAGTTTAAAATCATTTTTATTTAGGAATAATAAGTTATGCAAATATAGTTCTGATAAAATAAGTAACATAAATGTATTTACTATAGAGTTGTTAAATATTGGATATGATCATAAATTAATTTATAATATTGTTACTAAGTTTAATAATAATAGTAATGTTTTAAGTGCTATAGATATTGATAAAATAAAATATACTTGGATATCAATACCATTTATTTGTAATGAACAAGTAAAATTTATAAAACAGACATATAAAAATATATGTCGAGTTTCATTTTATACTACTCCTAATTTAAATAGATTAATAAATAATTCAAAAAATAGATGTAGTATTTTAAGTCAAAGTTGTGCAATATATAAATGGCTGTGTGTTTGTGGAAAGGCATATAAAGGTGAATCTCGATGTACATTGGAGAAAAGATCAAAGGAGCATTTGTTGTTATATAAACGAATACAAAAATCAAGACAAGAGAATGTTAGAAATGATGATGTATCACCGTCAGTATTTTTTGATCATAATGTAACATGTAATTATGGTTTTGATTTTAATAAAGTTAAGATTTTGTGTATTGAAAGAAATAATAATAAATGCAAAATTAAAGAAGCTATGTTAATAAAAAGTGAAAAGCATCATTTGATAAATAGACAGGCTGCCAATATAAAAATTAATGAATTGTGGGAAAATTGATGTATGACATATTACTTTTTGTTTATATTTGTAACGGTTTTTTATAATACAATTTGAATCTAGTTGATAATGACTACATAGATAGTTGAAAGTACTTCTATTAAATTGTGGTATATATTTGTTTTTAAAATATTTTTTACTGTATTAATTATTGTATTGTTTTGATTATATATATATATATCAAGAATGAAGCATTTTGTAAACTCCCATCATTTGGCCATTAGCCTGGTAAATAATTCTCTTTTTTTTCTTTTTTTTTGTGAGGTGCAGTTGAAAAGGCCTTTCTTATTCTTATATTTCCACAAAAAAATTCATTTATTAATCTAATTCCAATTTTCCAGTGCTCATAAAAGAAAGGAAAAACAAAAGATACATATTTAACAATTTCTCCATCACCAAAAAAAAAAAAAAAAATGCAAGGAAAGTAAATCAATTTGTTAAGAATATGCATATATATATATATAGGTAGAAAAACTATAAAGCAAAATTATGACAGCTAAAAAAATGATGAATATATAAATAATTAAGAATAAGAAATTATAAAAACATATAAAATAAACAAAAATTAAAATAATTACATAAGATAATATCATCATATTATATAAACAAAAAAAAAGTAATTAAGAATTTTAAAAATTATCTATATGAAAAGAATGAGGATCAAATAAAAATTGCCAACTTGTAAATGAATAGCAAGCAATTGAAATTTATGAAATATTAGTAATGAAATTCTTTCAACATTGATTGTGAATATATTAACAAACTGTTTTTTATTTCCTTTTTCCAATACTTTTATTTTCTGATATTTTGAATAACAATACACTGTACAAATTATCTTTCTATAAATACAAAGAATGGAATTAGATTGCAAAATGAAATATAAAACATTAAAAAGGTTGGAAAAATAATATTAGTTTATTAATAAGAAAAATAATATAATTTTAATACAAATGTAACTATCATCTAGGGGAAAAAAAATAGAAAAAGCATAAAAAAATATAAAATAAACTATGAAAACATACTGGAGATTTCAGAAATCAATTTGATAAATTTACTTTTAAGATGAAAAATGAAAATTACTTAGTTATAAATTTACAGCATGAAAAAATCATTTAAGTACAAAATAATTACTAAAAATATTGTTGCTGAAAATATAAAAATGGAAGGAAAATAGTTAATAGAGATGTGTTAGAAACACACTTTGGTAGATAATGATGATGATTGTTATTAAAATGTCTTATTAATATATAAAAAGTATAGAAATATTTGAAAAAGAAAAGTAGAAAAAGATACATAAACATAATAAATATGAGGACCATTTACCTAAATTATGATTGCTATATATCTAGCTTCAATAAAAGTTGTTTGCTTTTCTAGATGGATTTAAATAAAATTAATCATATAATATTTACTATGTATAGAACTAAAATAAAGCCAGAGATTTTAAAAACATGAAATTTATTAAAAAACCAATCATGGTTGCTTGTGCTTATTCAGTTTAGAAATGAGATTTTAATTATTTCTGATTTATGTGTTGTAATTAATCCTTAAATATGAATGCCTGTGGGAACTGGTTGGAATAAAAATCTAGGACTGCCCCAATTTTTATTGCACTCACAGTGGTGATCAGTAATTTGATCATCAGCAGGTGCTACATGTGCCCTGACCACAACAAAATATTCTCTGGGATAATAATACAGTAGATGGCTAAATTCAGATTTGATTTCCTTTTACATAATGCAATGCAAATAATAACTAGTTAATATGTGAAGTCCAAAAAATTCATTTTATCCTTTTTTTTTCTAAAAAAGAAAATTTATAAGCTACATAGTTACTGATTGTTCAGTTTAAGCATATAATAGTAGGATTAAAGGATTTTGTAGTTATTAGTGGATCATTCTCTTAATTAGAAACCTTATGGAATCTTTTATAATATTTGTGGAATATATTTAAAATAAATAAACAATGCACTTATGAAATAAATTATTTAAATTTAAAGAAATTAATAAATTTGTAAGAAATATAAAAGGAAATATTATTGATGTTCTCAGAAATTAATTTGTGTCAGTTTGGGAAAGAAGAGTTAAATGAAAAATAAAAATATAATTAATTAAAAAAGAAGTCTTTTATATATGAGAAATTTATAGTACTTAACTTATATGTAGCAGACCTTGAAGTTATATTTGCCAGTTTTGTTTTTGTGAAAAATAGTATAATAAGAAATATTGAAAATCAAATTTAAAAAGTGAAAAACGTATAAAATTATAATTTAAATTAATTGGTATTTCTAAAACTACTGAATAGTTTGAAGTTGATAATTTTTAAATAATAAAAATTTCTTTCCAGTAATAAATTGAATTTTTTATATGTAAAAAGATAATATCACACAAAACTAACAATTAAGAAGAGATTAAGCTAAAAAATAAAAATAAAATATTTGTGCAGGCAACAGATATGAAATAATCGGTGCAATTTTAATAACTGGAAATGTGATAAAGTAGTTTTAAAAAATCAGTTCCTTTTCTAAAATAAGTAAGAGTATTTTTAGGTAATAATATTTGGCTGATTAATTTGAAAAGAATCAGGGTTATTTTTATCTATGGGAAAGATAAATTACAAATAAAAAACAATTATAAAATTTTGCAAATTAATTTGCCTGGACAATATGTTAAAATGAATAAACAACATGAATAAAAGAGGGCAGTGAAAAATATTGAAAACTTTGATAAAGATTTGTAATCAAGCAATTTCAATTTTTTTTTTCAAGTTTAAATCACTGAACCTTCATATTAAATACCATCGTTGCATCTCTACCTTCAAGTATAAAATTTCCAGGTCATTTTTTCTTCCTATATTTGTATATCCTAAATAACCACTACTTATTAAATGAGCAAAAGATGGTAAACACTGAATCCCTACATCCACATAATTTTTTTTGTTCTGATTAAAAATAGAATTTTCATACAGAAAATATTGTAAACAGCGAAAAATAGACAGCCAAACAAAAAAGATTCATAGAAGAAAAAATAGAGTTAATAAAAATGAATAAAAGGATTGGAATAGAAACTTAAAATAACAGTAGAGAAAATAGAGAAACTTGAGGCAAATAACTGAGGTTGCAATATAAATAAACAGTATAAATTATAAAATAAAAAAAAATATAAACCTATATATGTACCTGCATAAATATTGAAATGGAAACTGAAGAAATATAAAAATAAACTAGAATTAAGTGCTATTTTCTTAATGTAATAATAATCATCATTTTTTTTGGCATTGTAGTAATTAGAAGCAGATGTAGTTCATAAGCTGACTAGTAAAAATAGTTATTGATTAATTTAAGGATAAAATCTTTTTTATATATAATAGAGCGTCAAGTAGTTAATAACAATTAAAATAACTTTGTTAAATGAGTTTTATTAGTATTAATGTTTCTTAGTGTATCATAAGACACTCCAAAATCTTTACATCTTTAAAAAGTTTTCAATTAAAATTTTACTAGAAATCATTTATAATTTAAAAATTATATCTTAAGTTGATTAAAATATTCGAAGTAAAAAAAGAAATGTATGAGTGTGTGAGTGTGTATATATATATGTAATTGCCTTACTATTAAAGAAAAAAATAAACGCATTGTGTACTTTTTTCTATCAACTGATTAATGGATAATATAACCGTTTCCAAAATTTGATAAGTTAATGGGTCTATCATAACAGAAAAGGCCATTATTTTTTCAACTAATGCAGTTAACTTAATGGAATCTTATGTTTCTTAAATGGTATTTTTCTAGAAAATAAATGCATCGTTTATCAAATAAGTTATAGTGTATTTTTTAAAATACAGTAAAAAAATTGTTAAAAATAAAATAAAAATGCTTTAATATTGTAATATATTTAAAATTAAAAATTGCATTTGATTATTATTATGAACAAACTTCATATATGTTATTTATAAATGTCTATGCAATTTTTTATATATGTTAACACAAATATTTACATAGATAAAAAACATCAAATGTTAAGGCTTTTCTGTGTTTAAGCACAGGCTAAGGCTATCATCTACAGAAAGATTAGCAAGTGGACAGTTCTGACTATTTTCAACCAAAAAAAAACACGAAGCAATCAAACATTATAAAATTATAAAATAATTGCAGGAATTATTACTGAATAAGGTCTTCCAAATATTAGATAACTTTATGTTTCATCTTTCTGATTTAATCAATTGAATCTTTTTGTGTATTTATTTGTGAAGTTTTTGATAAATATATTTTCTAGTTGCATTACAAATTGTGTGAGATGAGGAAATAATTTTCTGCCTTTCAGCAGTACTGTGTTAATTTACTCTGTATATTCATTATATTTATTCTTGGGTATTAATTGAAAAACAAATACCTTATATAAAAGATGCTAAGAATTGCATAAGTAAAAATACTCTATAAATGTGTTTACACATATAATGAAAAGACTGAATCCCCCCCCCAACTCCAAATCAATGACTAATCTAATGTTTGAAAATCAAGAGATCTATAAACTTTTCTGACATATTTGTCGCTCCTCTTACATTATTGTATTAAGAATGGAATTATAGACAGAAAAAACAATGAAATTTTGTAAAACAAAAAGTCACGTCTCATTTTTTTGCTCTTCACACAATTAGTCCTATTAACATAAAAACTACAAGTCTTTTAAAATGTAACTAATTAAAAATTGATTTATCACAAAAGCCAAAACATACAAAAGATTCAAGTGTTTAATTTTAAAGTTATCTAATATTTGGAAGCCTCTATTCACTCATAGAATTATAATATATTACACAATATATTATAATCTTGACCAGTTTTATTTTTTCCTATTGGTTATTTTGAAATTCAATAAATTTTACACAAAGTTAAACCTAAATTTTTGAAATCTAATTACTTTTGTCCTAAAATAATAATTGAGAATTATTAAAGTATTATCAAGCAATTTTTAATGCCAATGAAAATTCTCCATTTACTGACATTTCTTTGCATGAATGGTTGGTTCTTTGCTTAATATTACACAAGACAAATATTGAAAAGAATATTTGACATATGCATACACACAAAAATATTAATGTTTAATCTAGATACCTAAATAGTTTAGGATAATAAAGTAAAAGTTGCCTCTCTTTTGGTTTAGAAGTGGGTCAGTCAAATAAGATTACTTTATGGCATGATTCAGTTTGCAATGCCAGTTTTTAATTGGTATTTTGCCTTATTATGTCATATGTTGAAATTTATCTTTAAAAATATATGGAAAAAAAATCCTATTAAAATTATTAATATATTTATATGTTGCTAAAGAGTCTGGAAACAAATTTATTGTTTTTAATACTAATGTTTTAGCAATATTAATAGCATTTAAATTACTTATATTAGATAAGAGCAAATAAGATCTAAGCAAAACATAATTCTAAAATAACAAGCATTTACATATCTTAAAATATTAAAACTAAAATTCATATTGTAACCTATGAAAGATAATAATAAAAAAATAGTGTTAACAATCCAACAACAATAAACAACTGGGGTAGGTTAAGTCTAAAGTTGTTTTAAGACAAAATCAAGAGTTCTAATACTGTCTAAAGTAAATCTTACTTCCTATGCAGCAAAGTTATATAAAGTTGGGTTATTTTAAAGTATTCTTAATCAAATAAGTCTTTCTTAAGTAGCTTAGAAAAAGCAAAATAAAGGTTTCTTAAGTAAATCATGTCTAAGCAATGTAAAGTTTTCCTAAATAAATCAGATCTCATAATCAAAATAATTCTTTCTAAATAATTTAGTCTCAAGATTCTTGCTATAATAAATTATTCAATAAGCAAATATATTCTTATTCTTAAATTCATATGCCCACATGAATATTATCCTAGTGGTAATAATAACATTAAGTATAATTACAATTAAAACAAACAAGTCATAACTTGACGTATAATTATATACACAACTTTTCACTTCTTGTTTTTTTTTAATTATAGCTCCAATATAGTAAATATATAAAATATACATTCTTCCTTTTTCTTTTTATAATTTGAATAAACAAGTTTTTTTAAAAAAGGAAGAATGTATATTTTATATAATAACAATAAGACAAGATCCAATCTTTGAAATAATATCTTAGTACAATAAATAACTATTATATTTAAAATTAATCATGAAAACTCTTATAGTAAAATAATTATAGCATATTAGGATTACACTTATGATAATATGAGTAGGAAAGGGATATTGTTGCTAGCCATATATCACACAAGTTCTCTTATAATCTTCAACCAAAATAAAATAGAGTAGTCTTATCCATGGATGTTACCTTAGCATCAGCACATGTATAATCTTATATTATGATAAAATAAATATATGTGACTTTTGTGGATTTCTAATAATGCAGGTGATGATAGTAGAGATACAAATTCCAAAATTAATAATCAAAATAATATTTATTGACATTGATAAGTAAGACAAATGTAATCATTAAATTACTTTAATAAAATTATAAATTATAATTATCCAGGTTTAAAAATAAAATTATAAATTATCATTGGAAATAATAAAAATAAATACATAAATAGTTTGGATATGATTTGTTATGAATTCATAAAGCTCTCACATTTTAATAATCTCACTTTCAATTGTATATGTCCCTGTGGAAAATGTATTTAATAATCCTAATAAATATAAATCTTACCTTCCTTGTAACATGATGAATTTAAAAGACAATATATAAATTTTAGAGTCACATAAATAATTCAATTTAAGTGTAAAATATTTTATCGAGGTTTAAAAACCCAACAGATATGCAAACACAGTATATAAACACTATCAACATATCAAAACTACTCTGATCTTATCAAGAGCACAAATAAAGTAAAGGTTGGCATCATACATGACCTTAAAAATATTTTAAAAAGTCAGAAAAAAACAACAAGGTTGACATTATGCATCACTTTACAATATTTCAAGAACAAAAGTAAAGATATGGTTGGTATCACATATGACTTTAATAAAATCTCACTGAGATGCAAATCAAGGTATTTAAAAGAAAGACAAAAATGAAATGATGGAATAAACTTACAATATCACTTATATAAGAATGTAAGTTTGTCTCTAATCTTAAAACATACAAGAATAAACCATCAAAAAGGATTGCCTGAATGTAGCATTTTGTGCTAAATATCACTTAAGATATATAAAATCTCACTGGTATGATAAAACAACCTGAAAAATAGAGATGATGCTATGATCTCACCTAATGACAATGAACAAATAATGTGCAAAAATAACATATAGCAATAATAGCAAAACTTAGCTAGACATATAAATTTGTGGCTAAACAATTTAATAAGAAAAATATACATCTGTTTCATGAATTCTTACATTCATTTATTTATGTTCTAAATAATTTTATATTGGACTAATATGACAAACTCTAAAAATATTTCAAATGATAGTAGTGTTCTGAGAAGTATAACAAGAAACATATTAAAATCATACATAAATAATACACAGGAAAAATCATGAATATAATGCATATATGAATAAGTCTTAAAAACTAATTATTTGTACCCTTTTTACCAATTAATAAATAATAGTCCTTAAATATTGTTTTCTCATACTATTAAATAACACAACAGTTCTAATAAAGAGTCTTTGACATGCTGAAGATTTTTCAGAATATCTGACCAATATTGAATATTAAATATTAGCAAATAAGCAATTAAAATTTGAGGTAAGTAGAATATTAAGCACTAATATTATTGACAAACCATTCAACTAATAATGAAGTGTATATTTAACAATATGATAAAAAAGATTTCTCTAATAATGAAATGAATAATAAATATTGTAGACATTTTAAATAATATGTAAATGAAAATATTATTTATTTTGAAATATAATTCATGGCTTCAAGATGAACATTAATAAAGAGCAACTAATTTATTTCTATTGAACAATGTTGTAGAATGACAAATAATTTTTTACCATGAGCGCGGTAATCTTTTAATAAATTAAACACTATAAAATGAAAAGCAAAATTCTTGCAAGCAAGCAACAAGTAATATTTTGCATCTTCTTGGTAATACAATATTTTCAAAAGTAATAAAGCATACTTATTGAATGTAACAGTCTTTATTAGCAGTATATAAATTAAGATGAGTAGCCAGTTGATTTTATAGTATATTTTATCTTTAATTACAGATAAAATATTTATATATAGTTATTTATTTTTTCACTAGAATAAAGTAAATATTTTCATACTAGTATTCTATAATGTAGATTTATACATAGCAAAAATGCATAGAAATGGCATTTGTCCATTTATAAGTATATTATAATAATAAACAAGTCTTAATAAGTAGAATATATTCATTTTACAAATTTTAAATGGTGTAACAAGCTTTTTATTCATTTCAGATAACAATATAATGTCAATAATAATTTATACAAATATTATTTTAAAATATGTAGACATACAATCAAATAGTTTTTTTCACAGCAAGCATTTATACATTTATAATTATTATTTCATAGCTGTTTATTATCTATTACATCCTACAATTTCAGCTAACATTTCTAAGTTGATAATAAAATCAAATTAAATTAAAAAAGAACATTCTGTAAATGATAGCAAAAGTTTAACATTTAAAGAAAATATAACATGTAATTTCTTGATAAAGTAAAGCATATACAATCCTTACAAAATTAATGAAAAAGAATATAAAAGTCCTGGTGTTCAATAATAAAATTCTTACTTTTAGACATAATTTATCAGTTTTAAAACAAATAAATTGGAAATCAATATTAGTTCTAGAAACACAATGATACCTTTTGTACATACTTCCTGTTGTGACATAGCACTGAGGCAACATATTGCATCCAGAGTTTACACATTATCAAAGCTTCCTATGGTATAGCAATTGAAAAAATTAAAGTATGATGAAGGAGCCAATGCTAAAGGTCTGAACAGAAAATTACGTTAGCATTGCATGATAACTTAAACTGACAAATTAATTATAAAAAAATTATTACTCTAAAGCAATGTACAAAATAATGAAATGTATTTGAAGTGAAATGGTCAAGCAATAAGTCATGTGATAGTTAAGTACATTATTGACAATAGGAGTATCCATTCTTAATTAATTTATGTGACTTAGTTCTTAAGACAGTCAAATGATTAAGTTCTAAATCAATTATAATAAAAATAATATTAAGTGATTGGAACACTTCAAAGATTCTAAAAATAAACTTTAATTAATTACATCTAGACAGCAGACAAAACAATAATTAATATTACATCATTGTTACATTAAATATTTTAGACATTCTTTAATAAAATAAAAATTATTACATCAATAAAAATTAATTTTAAATGTACTTTTTAAAATTCCCAGAATATTGACTTAGTTGTTTTAAAATATTAAATATTTTTCAACAGAAAAATATTATAAGATAAAAGCATTCAATTATCTTTGACTTATTATTTTTTTAAAACCAGGAATTACTTTAAATTGAAATTAATTATACCCACACACTACATACTAAAATATTTGAAATAATTTAAAATAACTAATTCTAAAGTTAGTGGCTAAATATTGGCTTTAAAGATTGAAATATATCACTTAATTAACAATTAAAATTACATTAACATTTATACACTGTACTTTTAATATAGAGTATATGAGCACAGACTTTCACACGACCCACCATTCTCCACTCTATCTAATAACACTGATACACCTAAACACATATATGTTGAAAAGATAAATAATCACCAATATACGCATTTCAAGCTAAACCAGCAATCACCAGTTGGTCAAGATTATCATCTCTACACATATATACTATAAGTGCTCAGATATATATTAAGATAGACAATCTTCATACTCTAATGGACATGCTCCAATCTACTACACACTCCAACTCTTCAACCGTCCATCCAATTGAAAATCTGATGATTTACTTTTAAATAAATAGCAAATTAATTAGCTACAGTACTGATAACTAACAATGCATTTTAAAAGATTAGCTTAAGTATTTTAAACTCATTTAAGGGTTCATTGATTGATAATTTAATAAACAGATGTAATAACTAGGTTAAGAATACTTTTAATTCTTCCAACTATAACAAGCTTAAAAATAAGTTACTTTAAAAAAATAATGATTTATGATTATACACTTACAATTATAAACAAGCTGGATTAATAAGCTAAAATTATTAAAATTTACTTATATAAATACTATTTTTTAAATAATATTTTATAATAATAATTGTAATTCAATTACATAACAATGGCTTATTATCACTACTATAATAATAGCATTTGCTTAATAGAAAATAAACTATGTAAGACACATTTTTTAAGATACATTATCACAAACATGAAGTTCTGCATTTAAAACTTAAGATTATAATATATATATAAAATTTGTTTCCCTAAAAACCTATATCCCATACTTCATTGCAATATATCTTTTTCATAATTACTGTTTCTTGATTTTTCTTTTTTAAAAATTAATATTTAACACAGTCTTCTTCACATGCTCTATCAACTTTTATCTTCCTCTATCACTTTTTCTTTCATTTCCATAATTATATATAAATCATCTGTACAAATATCTAAAGCAAAACTAGTTTATATGTAATTATAACAAATTGTTATAACAATATGGATTATAAATCATAACGAAATTCTAAAATGAAACATATTAATAAAAGTATTTTTTATACAATAATAAAGGATAAAACAGAGGTGGTTCTTTTGAATATCACATTTTAAAATGGAAATTGATGAAGACCCAAAAGAGAAATGTATATAAAAAACAATACTATTAAATATAATTTTTTCTCTATCAGTATGAATGTTTTCTCTTGTAAGCATATACAGTTGCACAAAATATACTGAGTATTATTTAATTTATCATTTAGTAATTATATTATTTCAGAAAATTGTTAGTATGTATTGCAATACTGAAATGGCCATTTTAAAATTTATATTTATTGATGAAATCATTGCACTATATATATATATATAAATTCAAATATATGTATATTATCAACATTTTAAACTTAATGCTATTATAAGGGATTTGAACTCAGACTTTCAAACTCTCCACCGCTATCCAGTCTACCTTATACAATTGATACATATGACTGCATACATCTGCAAAAGATAAATGATCCCCATATACATATTTAATGCTGAATCACACTCATCAGTTGGTCCAGATCATCAATCTCCAACACCTATATACAATCACTGCTCAGTTTATATTAAAATAGCAAAATTTCAAACTTTAATGAACAAGCTTCAATCTTCTCCACCCTCCAACTCTTCAGCCATCCATATCATTGAACATCCATGGATGAAATGTTCAAAGCCCTTGATGATGCCAATATTATTATCATACCTATGTTAACCTTAAGTCAATCTGATCCTTCACATATAAGACTTTAATATGCCCATTTAAATATACACAAGAGGGATGGAAAGAATAGAGTCTGAATATGCAATATTTAAATATATTATAGTAATTGAAACTTATTTTCATTTATTATATTATTTATTGTGACATCAATAACTGCATCCTATTCTATTCTAATAGCTTATTATTCTTTTTGAAAAAATATTCATTCAAAAAGAATGAATTCTACTATTGAGGGAAAAAATGAAATTAGAAATTCTGCTATGATAATAAGAATAGGAGCTATTATTAGGGGTTCTTTATTTAGGTGATTAATTTTTAGAGATCCAATTATAACTGAATTAAAAATGGTAATAAAAGTTTTAACATTAATAATTACATTAATTGAGGAAAGTTATATAAAGAAGAGATTTTTTATTTAAAAGAAAAAATAAAAATAATTTTTTTTTTACTTTTCTCAAATTTGATTTTTTCCTAAAATTAGATGTTTTTTTTTTTAAATTTGGTAATAATTAATCTCACATAATCCATAATCAACTATTTATACCAACAAATGCAAAAAAAATAAATAAATTTGCAAGGGTTATTGATTCTTAAATTAGTTTAATCATTAGTTTCTAACTAAAAATTTATTATTGCATCTTATTGTCATCAACAATATGACATGCACTTAATTATTACATATTCAGTTTGTATTCTGCTCATCCCTCTTCCGTATAATTAAATGGATATATTAAGATCCTATATGTGAGGGATCAGATTGATTTAAGGTTAACATGGGTATGATGATAATATTAACATTATCAAAGGTTTTCAGCATTTCATCCTCAGATTTTTCAATGATATGGGTGACTGAAGAGTTGGAGAAATGGAGAAGATTGAAGCTTTTCCAGTAAAGTTTGAAGATTTGTTATCTTAATATAAACTGAGCAGTGATTGTATATGTGTATTGGAGATAATGATCTGGACCAACTGATGAGTGCTGGTTCAACATGAAATACATATATTGGAGATCATTTATCTTTTTCACATGTATGTTGTCTAATGTATCAGTTATATAAGATAGATTGGATAGCCGTGGAGATTTTGAAGGTCTGTATTCAAATCCCTTATAATTATATATATATATATGTGTGTGTGTGTGTTTAAAAATAGTGATATTGGTAATCATAGAGCTAATAAATGATTTAATTGATTTTTTTTTTTTTTTTTTACAGAAAACCCAAAATTAGTAAGATAAATTTTTTAAACATCTTGTAAATGTTGTTAGTCTCCAAGTACTTTTAATATTGCTCGTAATGCTTCAAGTAAATACAGATAATTTTATATTCTGAAGTACTTTTTAATTTTGCAATTACAAACACATAATTAGAATTTATTTGCAGTATAAAATTGAAATAAAAGTTCATAGAGAATCAAAAGAAAAAGATATTAAACATGAATTTTTTAGAAATGAGAATCAAGAGAAAAATTAAATAATTATCCAGTTTCCTATGATTATAAACAGGCATGGATCTTAAATATAATTAACTTTTTATTATTCTCAGCCTGAAGTTTTAGTAATAATCATAAATTCTTGATAAATAAAATAAAATATATGAGTTTTAAGTTAATTAAAATTTTTAAATTGCATGCACTATGATATAGTTGTTATAATAAAAATAATATTCTTATTTGTGGTTGATTTCTTCAGAGAGATAATGTTAAGCATAAAAATTGCTGATTTGAATTTACATGGATATTACATACTGAAATAAACTGTAGACAGGAATAATTCTGAATAAGTAGCTACGTAGTTAACCTAATGGATTGTTTTCAAGCCAGACATGTTGAAGTCTTTCTAAATGGAGATATTGGTCACCAGGGAAAGAATTGATCAGCAGATATTTGGAAGTTTATTAACACTGTATTATAGATAGGTTTTTACCATAATCAATATTTTGCTACATTGGCTATGAATCTGATATTATAAATTCCTATGGATACTAAAATAATGATTATTCTTTTTCTAGTAGTAGAAACAAAACTTCATAATATTGCTTGAATTCAACTTATAAACTTTTTTTTATAAATTCTTAGTTATTTTTGAATAAACAAACCAACATGTTAAATTTTAATTATTTTGCTCTGCTTTTCAATTAAACAAACATAATTTATAAGCATACTAATTAACATTTTATAGTTTGCTAAATAAATTTGGAAAACTTGTTTTTCAAAATTTTAAACTAAAGTAATTAAAATATTATGTTTTGTTTTTTATTTTTTAATTGCAGCTAAATTAATTAACAAACAAAATACTTTGCCAAAATATATATTCTATACAATAATAATTTAGTACAGCTCTGTGATTATTTCTATCATTTCTGTTGTTCCTATTTAACAATGAAGGCCTAATCAACATCGAAATATTTTGCCTCAATGGATTTGATGATTTAAAGCATTTAATTTAAAAGTTTTTAAGAATTTTGATTATTAGAATTCACAATATATCTCTAGCTGGAAAGTATAAGTAAGTATGCTGATTTATATTATGTCAGTATATGATACTCTGAAAATAAGCTATGCAATTATGAATGAATATAAATACAAGGAGTGACTACGAAGAAATATAATTCTTAAAAGAACAATAGAAATATTAAATGTAGTTATAAATTATGTAAAGAATATAAATGATTATAAATTCATATTTTAATAAAATGTTCATTTTGTGTAGTAAAATAAATTTTAATAAAATACCAGAAATAGAAACTTTAAATTAATATTATAAGATATGAAATCATTGTAAACACATTGCTATCTTTGTCTCTAGTTGTGTAAAGAAGAATATAATACTAGCTTAATAAACTAAGTCAATGTAAACAATGAAATATTTTATCTTATTGAAGGATTCCTTAGATATAGAACTCAAATGCAACATCGAATCATGATTTTTTATACATAAAAAAATAAAGATTAGAACATAAAAATATAGTTAGTAGAGTTATTTGTTTTTTTTTGATACTCAACAAATCAGTTTTAGAATATACAATGGGAAATTTTGTTTTGATAATATTGTAATTTTGTATTAGAAAAAAGTTCATTAAAAAGTTAATTCAAAGATATTATTGTCATTATTAGCAACAAAAACCAATAAGTAAATAATTTTCATGCATAAAATTCATGATAGATATGGAAAAGCATATATACTTTATATAAATAATGATGTATTAAAATTGACCTGTTTTGAATAAGTCCTAAAGCTACTTTTAGTTAACTAATAAAACATTTGAAAATGTATTTTTGTTATATAAAAATAATCATACAACTTAATGTAAATAAATTAAAAATCATGTGATAGCCCAAGCTTGATGTAATTTTACATTCAATTTTTCCAGTTTGACCAATTAAATTTCTTATTAATATATATTGATTTTTTTTCTTACAATTTATCATTTCATTCTTCCATAATAACATCATAATAATATCAACTTTATTGAAATAAAAACTAAGTTCATGGTCTAAAAAATAGACTATGCATATAAACAATATTTACTAAAACATTATTTCAATGTGCATAATGATAACCAGTATATAAAGATCAAAAAATACTTTATTATATTAATAACATTATGTTTTTATTTACAAACATATCTTTCAGATTATTAATCAGTCTTTTTAAAGTAATATGCAGTATTAAAATATTCTCCACATATATGCTTCACATTATTTCTATTGTAAAAATTAAATGAAATAAAAAAACATTGTACAATTTACACTTTTGTTATGATCAAGTCTACAATTTTTTATAATATTATTAATAAAATTCATTTTACATTCTACATTCAGTATATATATATATATTTAATTTCAAGAATTCAGTGAACTTTATCAATTATTGTTAAGTAGTCAAAAACGTGTTAGACATATCTTGTTAATTATATAATTAAAAACTTTTCTCTAAATATGGTTGTATATATATTTTGTATAATATGTATTTACAAATATTCTCATTACTATAACTTATGTATTTACATAATTTTTCATTACAAGGATGAGAACATTTTAAATTAATCATTTTATGAATGAAAGAAATTGTAGAATTATGATAAATCATTCTGACATTCACTGATAAGCTTTACTGGGAATCCATAATTTAAGAAATTAGATAATAAATCAATATTACAAATTAAAATAATTAATTGATTTTATTTCCTTTTCCATTTTCAATTTTAAATTATTGAAAAATTTTAATTTTTCAAACTAATGAATAATACCTTTTTCTTTCATGCAAATAAAACTATTTTTCATATGTCTAACATAGACCTTAAGTCTTTTTTGAATATTGGGATCAATAATTTCTTCTTTCTATGCTGACAAAACAAAACTGCATTTATGAATTATTATAGGTAAATTCTTTAATTCATTTTTTCTATATTTTATAAAATTTATTATCATAACTTACAACAACATTTTCGTGTACAAACTGTAGATAATTAATGGTAATAAAATATTTAGTTTATGTATTAATATCTTTTAACAACAAAATTCCATTAATTATATTAATAGACACTAAACTATTAATTAAACCATCAATAGCCTTAAAGATGCAATCAGATGTAATAATATTTCAAATTCTTTTATTTTCCTCCCAAAATTAAAAGAAAGCACACTAAAATGTCCACATCAAATACTATTGTAATAACTGACCAAATATTTTTCTATGAACTATAAAAATCATTCATTAATCTTAGTGGAATATTTTGTTTATGTAGATTCACATTTTCAAAAATATGTGAGCATATAGTACTGAATATAATCTCAAATTAAATTTTAAAAAATGTTCAGTCAATCCATTCTTGTCTTTGAAATTGCTATTACTAATTGGTTATTAATATAGTAAATGAACATAGATGGGCTTCTCACCAACATGCATCAATCAGCATGATGAGTGTACTGCATAATTATTTCTGAGTATAAAATCAAAAAACATCACAGACTTTCTTCTGAAATGATAATTCTTAACTGAAGATATCAATTGAGATTTTTTGAAGATAGAATACATGTATGTGGAAAGATATTTTTAAAATAGATGTTTACATTCACAAGCCAAAATAAATAATGGTCCACATTACTAGAAGGCTGCAAAATCAAGAACTAAGGCATCAGTTGGTAGCTGAAGAATAGAATGCCAAGAATTCCTTGATTATGGATTCAAGCACTCATTGAATGACATTTTATTTAGGAATTGACAATTGTATATCATCTTCAAGTGAAAAAAAATTACACTGAATTGGAAGAAGAATTATCAAATATTAAATGGGACATTGTTAAATTTTGGGGAATCAAAAAAAAAAAGTGGAGAGAGAATTGATTTAAAAAGTGAACATATATTTTACTACAAAAGCATAAAAATTAAACACACAAGTAGATTGGAATTTTTTATAAATAAAAAGTGGAATAACAACATTATGGAGATTGTTGGTATATTGGATAGAGTAATGAAATTATTATTTAAATTAATGAAAGATGTCAAAATTTAGACTTATGCCTCAAGAAATTTTTATTGTCATAAAGAAGTAGAGGATTATAAGGATATATGAAATACTTTTGATCAAACCAGACAACATTTTAAAATTGACACAAGAGACTTTAATTCCAGAATTGATGATTGAAAAATAAAAATGGTATGGGTAAATTTGATTATAATATTAATATCATCTATATTCTTCATTACTTTTACAATGCTTTTTTTACAACCTAATATGACAGTTTCGATTGCTTTCGGAACTTCATATTAGGTTGTAAAAAAGCATTGTAAAAGGAATAAAGAATATATATGGATTTGGCAATGCAATAGAAAAGATAAAGTTATAAATTTAATTATGCTGATAGAAATGAGAAAGACACAGACTAGTAGAGTTTGTAAAAAAAAATGTATACTATGAATTCTTTCTTTGAGAAAAATTCTAAACAGAAATGAATATAAAAGCAACCAAAAAAATAATAAAGCAGAATTGTATTATATTTAGATTAAGCACAGGAAGTGATCATCAATAGTGAGATTAAAATACATGTTACTACAAAACTAGAGAAATGAAACTATTAAAAAAAGACAATATTAACAAAAAACACACCAGTGAATTTCAAATAGAACTTGAAAATTATTATAGAATATAATTGGTATCAATGTACTATTAAGAATGAAAACTGGTACAAAAAAGAAGCAGTCTACTAGTAAATATTCTTCTAAGGCAAGACAATATATGAAAAAAATAAGCCATTAAAAAGAATTGAATGTCTAGAGTTATGTAAATTGTTACAAAAATAATTAATTATAATATAAAAAACATAATTGTGAATTGTCAAGAAAAACTACAGAGGAAAATAAAAGTTTGAAATGGATAAAATAATATCTTGATTTTAGAAAAAAATTGTTTCAGTAATAAGAAGAAAAGATGAATCTATTATTTAAAAAAAGAAGACATAATGAAATAGGTGGAAATTATTTAAATGTAGGCTTAGCAGATGATGTGTTTTTTTTGATAACTAATTCTTCAGAGATTCATGAAATATCACAAGAATAAACTAAAATAATATAAAGTAGATTTTCTCAAAAGAAAATAAAGATTGATGATAATCATGAATAAATAGAAGATGACAATTCTAAATACATACGCCAAATTATATATATTGTAACTTTAAAGTATTACTGTAAATTTAAAACTAAACATTTTATTGGTTTTAATTTTTTTAGTTAAGCATTGTTGTTATTATATAGCATAGAATATAATCATCGTCATGTTTAAATAATCTCTCATACTATTGTTTATGAGAGATATATAATTTTTATAAAGCATTTTGAATGGTTTTCCAAGATTTTTTTTTGATAGACTTCTACATCTGTATAAAGAAAATATGTCCGCTCTTTTTTGTTGTTATTCTTATTAAGGAATAACATTATTGAATTGGATAAATCAAAACAAATGCTCACACACATAAAAGAAATAATTCAAAACTAGAATTATAGAATAGAATTATAAATATAACATCACAACATTAAAAATATTTCATTAAGTGATAAAACAAACCGCTCTTACATTTTATATCATGTGTGTGCATATGTGGTGTGTGGAAGCTTACATGTTAAGATTTTTTTTTATTTAGCAAAGATTGATTTAGTTTGCTAGAATATTTATTAACCAATAAATTATTTATTAACAGGCCAATTTAAAATTAATTCAAATAAATGTCTGAGAACTTTATAGTTTTATGATTTATTTATTTAAAATAAATATTTGTAATATTATTTTGAAATCTGGAAATAAAAGTTAAATAATTATAAATTGAAATTATCATCTTCTTTTTTACTTCATTTTTGAATGGTGTTTCTTAAGTTTCACCACCTTGATTCAAAAATCTTAACTTTAATATTTTGTCTGACAGTAATCATACGGACCACTTGCAATATTTTGTGAACAAATGAATAAACCTCAGTGCATAATGGAGAATATTCTGTAATCCAGACATCATATAATAACTGGTATAGAAGCTAAAGTTTGAAAAACCCAGATAATCTTTACAAATTTTCATGGCATTCAGGACCTAAACAGGTTCAAAATTTTAAATAGCCAGTTCGTTTGTCATCTACATGATGATTGGCTAAACTAAATAGGGAGTTGCCTTTGCTAGGCAAATGACTTCTCATCATTCTAGGAGGAAGATGAATAACAACAAATAAACCAAAAATTATTTTTAATTAATTCACTAATTCTTTATTTCAAGAAATCTCATTTATTACAGTCTACTGTTAGTGGAAAAATGGACAGATTGGCTTATGGAATGCTGTCTCACTATTTCAACAATAAATTTCTGGATTTCTTCAATTGAAAGCAATGGTAAATAGCTGATAGATTTTAAAAAATTATATTTATTAACTTCAAATAAGTAGCTGATGTTTATTTTCAAATTATTGTAAAAATAATTATTTTCATTACTATACAAGAAAGAATGCATATTCGTTTCGATGTTATAAATGGTTTCGTCTTTAATTATATAAATAAAAACTTTAAACGATAATTTTTTCAAATCAAATATCCCTCCACAAATTTGTAGCTTAGAGAAACAAACTGTGATTCAAAAAAAAATAATGAACATCGTTTTTGTTACAGATGTTAAACTATTTGCTTTATCATAGATACTATCAGAATTACTGGCATCATGGATTAAAGATTTATTAATGAATAGATTACTTTTATATATCAAATTAAATAAGTAATGAATGCTAATCTTTGGTATAAAATTATAGCACCTGTTCAAATCAATTAAATCACTGCGTGGAATAAACTACGAATTTGTATCCAGTGCTTAAGGAATTGCATTACGAATCATCAATGCTAAATATTTAAATAACATTCAATGAATAATGGATTGTGAAAACACTATTCCTGAATTGAAGATTATTAAAGCAATATGATAAACGTCCAAGTGATAAGTAATCTTAAAACGGATTAATATGTTGAATGTAATTTATTTTGAATCAACAATTATGATAAACGGAATTTATTAATCTTTATGCTGTGTCCGGAAAAAATTATATTACAAAGTAGAATTATTTATGCTTTACCTAATCGGTGATGCTGTTATTTTAAAAGCGCTTGTATATTCCCAAGAACTCTGAAATATTTTGCAAGTAGCAATATTTCAATGGAATAATTTTTAAATCATCATACCCATTTGAGGATTATTTAATGCATTTTTTAAATAATTGTTTCTTTCCCAGTTAATTAATACTGTTATTAATGTAATAAAATTTCTCATATATTACTATGCAATGTGTAGTGGCCTCCGCCCAGTACTAATAGGCACATAAACTAAATAATTTCAACTACCTATTAATAATTAACAGTAACAACTATTTATTTACAACAAGCAGACATTAACATATTTACAACAGGTCCACATCAATGTATTTGGGTTACATATATACTCTTACTAATAATTTAATATATGAATTATAGTATTGGCCTTACGATTAAATTACAAGTTTAATATATTAACAATATGCTTACATAATCTGGCCTTGCAACTTACAACAAATAATAATAAAGCACGAATGACCTTTATTAGTCCCTAGGTCTGCTTTGGCACCTTCAGTGGTGGAGTTCACTGGATCACGAGTTCTGGTTTCAGCTGGCATACTGTCTTCTGGTTACACTATCTCATGACAAATTTCTTGTTTTGACTGGGCTTTAAATACCACTCTTCTCATCCATGTACAAGAGTCTGGGATAGCCTTGTCTTGCTTCGGGTCCATGTTCCAAAACTGCTATTCACTCTGAGGTTCATGAGTTTCCCATGCAGAGGGGAGGGGTAAAACTGGAAATGTTTATCTCTTTTCTTATCTTTAGATATGTAACTTTAAAGTATTTAACTTTCTATTACTTGCTGATATTTTTATAATGCAATACAAAATCTCTATTACTTGCTGATGTTTTTATAACACAATACCAATACATAGTATCATGTACAGATATTTTATTTAATATTATTATTAGTAATATCAAATGAGATTAAATATGGTGTACCTTAGGTTTAGGTTGTATAAACATAAGTAACGATTAAACTTATATGAAACTGTGCTATATTTAAATTATTGTATGTTTTATGGGTTCTTATGTTAAACTTCAAAGCTAAAATGGAGTTAATCATCCTTATTTAGATAAATAAATCTATAGGAAATATTTTATGCATCACTCACTGTTATATATTATTGCAACAAGGCATCTTACTGATCTAGTTATATTTTGATAGTGGAGTAGCACTCTTAACATGTAAGCATGCAAACGAATGTAATAAAGAATATTGAGGTAAAATAAACAAGTCCAATGTGAAAAATATCATCTAAGAATGCTAAGCAATGATTATACTTGCTTCTCTTAAAAGAGTGATAACTTCTCCAGCATTATTGAGGTTGATTAATAATTGAATAGTTAATGAAACTAATTAAGAACAACTATAAAACATTTATCTTTTATGCTGATGATAATTATTATCCTCCAGTATTTAAATTGAGGATTATTTTAAAATAATAAACGACTTATTTTTATTTAATTTTAGTGGCTTTATAACACTGTCTGATAACACACTTTTCATATTCCAAATTCAAATTAGATTTAGGAAACAAATAATAATATTTATTAGATATTTAATATAATTATCTTATTGTTATTATTCATTTTTATCATTTATTTTATATTGTATAATAAAATAATTGCTAATTTTTAATATTTCTCTTATTTGAGATATTAGCTTACACATAAAATCTATCTGGATTAAGTACATCATCAAAATATTGGTTAAGATCATGTACAGAAAATGCCTTTTCTATAGTCATATTTTAAAATGCACAACCTCACTTTATATCCATGTATTTACTTTCTTATAATCGTGAGATAAATCATTAATCAACTTTATATTTAAAACTTCTAGTCTTAGTTATAAAACACAGATTGAGATACTCCTAATTGGTTCTTATAGTAAGAAACATCTGTAAGGATTTTTATTATTAAATAAAATAAGATTAAGAGTACACTTATTATTATAAAACCCTGAAAAATTTATTTATTATTATTATTATTATATGTGAATCAACTATTAAAGTATAGAATAGTTTTACCTTATGTGGAAATATATAAAAACTTGTATGCATAATAATTGCAAATCAACTAAGGGATAGTAGTTGCACTGTCTTCTGCATTATCGGTCTCAGCTATCTCAATCATATTTTCCATCTTATTGGCATCAAAATCACAAGTGGTCTCTCTCATATAGTTTCATTATATATATATAATATTTTTGGAGTGTCTTCAACTACCTTCTCTTTGTAAAATTTAACTGAATGTGCCTTAATATTATTACCTAAATGATAAGCAGAAAAAAATGAATTCATTTTCAGTGTGGCACAAATTTTATTAAATTTAATATAGATAATGATTAGAGATATTAGTATTCCATAAATATTAAATATATTGATTTACTATTGTTTAATATTTAATTCTACTATTATATATATATTGAATGCAGTATTTTTTAATATAGTTAGGAATCCAGAGGGACTAAAGGAGAGTATTAAAAGAAAAAAAGTTTATCATTTTTACATCCCTTGTGAAATTAGATAACAAGAAATAGCATTTGCAAAACTTCAAAACAAAATATTTCATGACAGACTATAATTCTGTATTCTTTTCTCTCTAAAATCAACAATAAATCAAATAGGTAAAAAAAAAAATCAGTAGATATTGGAAAAAAATAAGCAAAAGAAAAAAAAGTCTCATCAAATTGTTAAATTATGAGAATTTGATCAGTTTAAGATTTGATTATATGCATGCACATGGTTTTTCATGTTTGTACATATATACATAGAATTAACTGCTTTTACACTTTAATTAGTTATAAACTAAATGAATGTAATATTTTGCTCTATGCACAAACACACACATATATATATATATATTGAACAGGATGCTTTATCAGCTTCAAAAGTTCCATGCAAAATTTAAAAAATTAACTTTTATTTTATAAAGTTTTAAAAAGGAAACTATTTGAAAGTTTTATATGTTATAGTGCAGTTATATTTTAAAATTCTCTAATCTTACTTTTTAGTTTAAAAATAAGTTTCTTTTGACACTTAGTATTTTTTTATCTAATTTTGAAAACATTTTAATTTTAAAAAAGTTTTAATCTTTTTTTTTTTTAAAAAAAAAAGCATTTTAATTTTGAATGTTTTGATTGCATTCCTGGGTCTTTTACTTTATTTATTTTAATTTATTTTTAATTTACTTGTAAAAAGAAAGCTGAGATCTAATTTTGCATTTACTTTTTTAAAATTAATTTTGTATAAGATAGGAACCCTGGTTAGATTTTTAATTAAGATTAAGTCTGAGGTAGAGATTTTCCCTGGGCAAAAACTGCGAATTAAAGATGGCACAGGAGATAAGAGTGCATATAAATAGCCCTGGGATTTTTGGATTAGTTGGCTATTTATTTTTATTCTGTTTGTTGAATTTTATTTTTTGCTGTGCTGCCTTATATTTTAAAAATTGCTGTCTGCTGATATCATATTATGGACCATTATTTTCTAAATAGTGTTACTCTCTGCAGAATTCTAAAATTACCCACCATGAGGAATCTTTTCTACAACATGCAGTGCTAAATCCACCTGAAGACTGGACACCAGATTCTGAGTTGTTCCTTCAAAGATCATGCTGTAAAAGCATAAACAAGAACTAATCCAAAACTTGCCTCCACACTCTCTCTCAAAGAGATATACATCCAAAGCTTTTGTGATGGATTCTAGTCGGAAGGAACTTTGCATGTCCTGCTGGAGGAAATCTAATGGACTTTACCTTAGGCCTGGAGGTAAAAGATTTTTATATTCTAACCAGGGTTAAATCTCTAGTTAAATCCCTTGTAAAGTCTCAGCTTAATGTTAAAAGAAACCTCTTTATTATAAATTTTGAATATTCCTTTAATATTTTTTTAATTATTTTATATATTTTTCTTATTATAGTGTGTATTGGCATCTTAGTTTTAAGATTCCATATTTTTAAATTTATTTGTCTGAGAGTGTATTGTGAGTTTAGACTTTATAGTTATTGTCTCTCTTTTTATATTACTAACCCTTGACAAATGCTTTGGCAGACATTTGTAATTTGCTTTTAACTTACCTATTGTTCCTTTTGTTATAATTAGTTTAGTTAGGCTTGGTTTGCATTTCCTGCAGACCACAAATCTTTTGGCTGATGGTTTATAGAGTGTATTGTTCTGTTTTTCCTAAACCAGAGATTTTATTTCTTCTATTCAAGATTACATAAATTGTAATCTTTTCTTGTTATACTTTCTCGTCTTGTATTGGAAATAACCTTGATAACCTTAAAAGTAGTTTATCATGAGCTGTTTTGCAGATATATGACATTCTTGATTCTGATGCTTTATTTCAGGTCAAGGAAAGCTCATCTGTGCTGTTTCATTATGTTCCCTACAAGACTGCTTTTGTTCTGCAATCTCTAAATAGGAAAACTGGAATTGGTTTTTCTAAACCGCTATCTAGCAGGAAGATGTTATAAACCCCTCTTTTTAAATTATAGGTGAGAAAATGAACTTATCTGCCAGGATAAAACTCATGTACACTCTCTGATAAATACACCAGTAAAATCTAGGTCAAACTTTCATATTTTGTTTGCCTGAGATTTATTTCTTTTCATGAATTTAATAAACTTTAAAATTATTTAGAATTATTTTGGCTGAGTTCTGTATCCACACATATATTAGGCAATATAAAAAGTAATATGAGATCACTAAATATTCGGTCATACACATATGCTCATTTTTGCATTCATTCCACAGTTTAATAGTGTTTTAAAATTGTGTATTAACATATACTTAAACACATGAAAAAACAAAGTAAAACAATCATTTTATGTGCTTTGTTTTGGCTTAATTTATACGCATTTGATTGGTTTGAACATAAATACGATATAATGTAAGATGCACATACTCATCTTATAGTTTATGTACATTTTAAAATAACTGTAGGAGAATGACTAACTTAAAGAACCCTGCACTTAATGGATAAATGACTTAACATACATGCACTACCATTTTAATCATGTTATGGATATATAACATAAACATATAAGTAGGATTTGAGAAAATAATATCAAAAGTTTAAAACAAATTTTACCTCCAGTGTCTTGAGACTTCATCCAGACTTGGGGTCTCTGAATGTGCTATACACATTGTTTACTAGGGTGGCAAGGACTTCTTTCTTTCACTCTGTTGGTTTAGCAATCTTCATCATCGATATTTACAGGATCTAGGTAGCTACATTTCAATGGCTTGGATGGGGCTGGACAGGTGCACTGAAGCAGACTTCTACCCCATCATCATCTTGCTGGTTAATGTAGAAATGGTTTTCATCTTGAGTTTGTTAATGCTGTGGCAATTAGATGAACAAACACTGCTATTTATTTTATTAGAAATGAATTAAGTAGAAACTTGGCTCTATGCTCTTTTTTAACAGTTCATGTCTTCTTCTAAATTGTGGCCTGAATATGAGGTGAGTGCAGCATATAAGTGGAAGTGACAGGGGCTCTTTAGCACTGCAAGATTTCAGCAATCTCACTCTTCTCCATACTGACTATAGCTATCACCATTCAATTATTAGGTCAGTACTCCATAGCAGTGGTAGTCTGTGTAAGTAACCTCTGCATTAATCTGGAGTCATAAAATATTTGCAGTGACTAAAATATGAGGATAGTCAGCCTGCAATGGTCATACAATATCTTTTGGAAAGCTTAGATTGCTCTGAGAATCTTTCTGGTTCTATCTCTGAAGAATCAAAGAATATATCTGAGAAAATCTGGCATAATATCTCTGCAAGAACTCTAATATAACTATCCCTCTAACTAATGTCTGGCACCTGGTGAACAATATATATAGCACCTCCATTACATAGTTAATTTGATAACCCCTCCTTCAAATAATTGCCCCCAGCTTTTATCTTGGTGGTTAATTGATTTAAAAATAATTCACATACTCTCTTTTAAAAAATGTTATCTTTAATTAATTCTATATATATATTTTAATTTAATTTTTTTATCTGGGTGACTCAGACCACTATACTGATAAACATCAGTTTCAAATTTAAATACAAAGAAAAAAATTATTTTACTACGAATTAAAATTAAACATAGCTATATAACAAATAAACAAGATCTTTCTATATCTACATTGGCATCCGAATTCTTCGGACTATTTTGTTTGTAAAAATAAGAGTACAAAGCAGGATGGCCAAAAATACATTATTGCATTTTTATATTTGGTAAAACAATGGCCACCTGACTTTTTTTAATGCATTTATTTACTAAGCAATAAACCTAAAGCATGTGCATTTGAAAATGCGAAGGTAGGGACCTCTACATGCTTTAGATTTATTGCCTTAATAAATATTACTTACGTAATTGATGTGTGTTAAATAAATTTAATGCATTTATAGAAAATCTTATGATTTAAAAATAAAATACAGACGCGTTGGAACATTTACAATTACTTTTTAATTATTTTATATATTTTCATTTCCTTTATAACATGTTCCAACAGTAAACAACTTTTTACAGAAAAAATTAAAAAAAGGTTATAAAATTATAAATGTAAGGACATTTACACTTATTAAAACAACAAAATAAAATAAACAAAAATATTGTATGGATTTATAATATATTATATGTCAATTCATAATTTGGGAGTTAATATTGTTGAGTGTGTGTGGGTAAGAAATATATACTCAGACAACTTCATCCATTTTATACTGTTTATATCATAGCTACGTAAATTAATAATTGTAAATATCTATAACTGAGTTGTAGCTTTAACTACAGCCATCTTGTGTGTGGTCACTCATAGAGTGCCCGACACTTCATCATAAAAACAAATTGGGAATAAAATTTATTTTTGCATAATTTTAAATTTTATAAAATCAAAAAAATATTTACTTTTTAAACTATAAAAGAAAAGCTTCATTTGAGTTATTATAGGGTTTGAACTTGGGTTTAGTTAATTTAAAATCATATAAAGAATATAAATGCAAGGTAAAATAATTAGTTACAAATGTACACAAAAGATAAAATAATAAGTGATAAATTCATTATATTTGTTAATAAGTAAAAGCTTGATAGCATTTAAAATTATAGTGAAGTTCAAATCTAATCTTTTAAACAAAAATGCATTATGTTGATAGGTAATTACTGGCTGTGCACTTCTATTATAAAAGCAATTATTATTTCAAGTTAAATCTTAAGTTATGTTTACAAATAAATGATTAATATTTATTTTACGAATTTGGTGATTAAAAAATCATAAAAGTAATATTGAATCTAGTTTTAAAAATAAAACCAAAATGATCTAAATCAATTTAAAGTAAATTTTATTTTATTCAGTTTCTAAAAGATACTATTTTTATTGAGAAATATTTTAAAACCAAAAATATTTGTTATAAAAATAGATCAAATACTAGCAACTAAGTAAATATTTTAAAAACAGAGAAGGAGATAAATTAACTAATAAACAGATGCAGATGATCTAATTAAGTAAAAATTGAGGGAAAATTAAATTGAAGAAAAAAAAAAGATTTCAGATTGAGAAACGAGTAACTGGTTTTGATTTTGTTTATCCTAAAAAGTTTGCTTAAAATTATTTAAATATTATTAATATTTAAAAAAAAAAAAGAAAGGTAATGGATTTTACATACACAATAATTTAAAAGATATAGGTTATAAAGTTTTGTTAAAATGAATGAGTAAATTAAATTGATCTCTAAAGGCAAATCAGTAATTAATGGTTCTTGGAAAATTTCTTGAAATCATTATATAGAAAAAAATAATATAAAAATGAAGGAGAAAAGTTGTACATACCAAAGTGTTATCAAGGAATATACCCACTGAAGGAAAACCTTGGAAGTACTGTGTTAATATCAGATCTAATTGATAGACTAGATGAAGTATTCATGTGTCATATTAGTCAAAATAATTGGACATGATTAATTCACCAGCCAGGGACAAATAAAAGGTAATGTATTCCTGACAGAGCTAAGCATGCATTTTTAAAAATATGTAAAACCATATTAGTAATAGATAATAACATAACTAATTGTGAATATAAAAAAGCATATATCATATTCAAAGATAAATCATAAAGATATGTTTGAATAAAATTTTAATTGAAGAAATGATTGAAACTGAGAAATATTAGTTTTAAGATCACTTTTATGTAGAGTTAAAAAATTATACTGAGGGATATATATGTTAAATGAAGATTATATTTATATGTGTACAGAATAATAATGGTCTGCTAGCATGAATGAAAGCATTATCTATCATCTGGAATTGAGAAAAAAATATGTAAAACAAGTATAAGAAAGTAAAACCATCCCAGAAAATATTTAATAAAGAATAAAAATGCATTGAGAATAAATTGTTGAACAAAAGATGGAATAAACATTAGTGCATTGGGAAATATAAAACATTATGTGGAAGATAATATTATTCTACTTTTAAAAAGAAAATGGGAAATGCTTTTTCTTAATAATAATAGTAACCAAAAATAAGCAAGGAATCAGTCGAATGCTGAATTATTACTAGTGCAAGGAGCATTTAAATCAAATGTATAAGGCAAGTTGCAGATAATCTTTAATTACTAAAGAAAAAAAACTGCTATCTTGTCAATAACCAAATGCCATGTAAATGTTTATAATTGTAATAAGTTTCAGATGAGAATGAATGGAGCAAAAGTGATAATAATATTGATGTGCAACCAGTCTGAATTATGTGGGATGATTGGAATGCCAGTAAAAGTTAAAGTTTTTTTTTTTTTTTAGGAACTTGTATTTTTTTTTTTTTAAAAAAGCTTGCAACATAATATTTGTATATATATATTAATTCTATACTTTAAACATAGCTGTTATTACAATAGGGGGTGGGCAGAGGAGAATAGATCAATAGATAATGAAATTAATAATTGATTTAATTTGGTTATCTATGTCATTAATTATTTTAAAAGTTATGTTTTTATCAAATATTGTTAGATAATTAAAATAAATAGATATGATTAATGAGTTAATGAAATATATCATAAAAGTAGTTAACAATATGTATGCTATGAAGAGAAGACAGGTTTGTGTTTAAATATACAATATTGAAAAGGAGAAATGATATTTTAAATTTGATCATATGTTTTATGATGAACAATTTAATATAGTTATATGGAACTATAAGTAATTTTAGTTTGTAATTTGTATAAGCAAATAGTTATAAGAAAGATATTAAACAAATATAAGTTAGAAATATGAAGGTAATAATTAAGTTATTAGATAAAACAAAGATAAGTATTTTATTTAGGATACATCAAAGGGTGGTCTATTAACATTTACCTGAATTTCATAAATTGTAGATGAAAATTATTGCAGGAAGATATAGGGGTTCAGATTTAATAGTACACAGCATAAAATTCTTATTGGTTGTATTTTAGTATATAGGTTGAGAATAAAACCATAGGAAGATGGAGTTTGAGATTGAAAAACTAATTGATGATTTTATAATTATTATAGTAATATCTTCTTAGAAAAAAAATAAAAATAAATAAAGATCAAAGGATGAATATCATGGAATCTAAAAATAAACAAAAAGTGACATTTCACCATATTATAATAAGATTATTGTATTGAAGCAAGTATATAATAATTAATATTTTTCATTTTGTCTTTATAATTTAGAGCCTAACATATAATGGGTTAATAATTGTAAAATAGGGTGAAAAATGATTATCTAATGGAGACACCTGATTTGTGATAATAGAAAAAAAAATCTAAAAATAAATATCATAACAGCACCATATTATATGAAAAGGTATTATTTTTTTGTTTTATTGTAAAAATCCAAAAGGTTAAAAAAAAAAAAAAGGAATGGAAATTTTTCAATTGTTTATGGTGTTACTATATTATGTGAGTATATAACTTTATTACTATTGTTATCTTTAAATACCTGTTAGTTAAAATGTTTACTATAATATCTTGTAACTAATATGATTAAAGTTGTTTTGAAAGTTAACTTGAGTGTTAAAAGTTGCATTTTTTTTTGTGAGAGTCATTGTCACTACATCACATGAACCTAGGGTGTACAGTTTGAGATTGCAATAAGAAATTAATCCAGTATAGAACATATAACGATCATTTAAGAACACACTTCTTAAAAGAGATTTTAATTTAATGTAAACTGCCTTGATCACATAAGTCATTGATAATATTGCAAATTATTAAAGTATGCTTATTTATAAGGAATTAAATTATGAATTATTTATTATTGAAAGTATGAAATATAATTACAATTTAGATAACAATATTGATTTAAGAGTAAGTATTAGGGAACATAAATATAAAATAGTAGTACAATTTTAATTATAGATTCAGATTATAAGCCTTTTCTTAATTGATGCAAAAAATTAATTGAAGTAAAATCCCTCTTGATATTTTATAGGTGAATCAAATAATTAATTGAAAATCAATGATAATCCTGAGATCTCCTTAGAATAATATTGTTATTATGGATATTCTTAATGATCATGTTTAAAAAGGTAATACCAATAAAAGATTACCATACAATAAAATAACAATACAACTGATTGAGTAGGTTAATTTAAATATTACCATTATAGATGTTATATTCTATTTCTTTAAGCATTACCATTAGTCATGAGAGTATTGAGATATTGAATAAGGAGGAATGTCCAAGTATTCTTATGCCATTGGATAAATACTTTAGTATTTATTTAATGTTAAAAGGTATGTAACCTTGATTATAGGACAGATGAGTCTCACACTTGTTATGATTGATTTAAAAAACCAAATAAAAATGAAAATAATAATTTTTGGCTAAACTTTGTAATCAAAACCAAGTACTTCCTGTTTTACATATGAAAAAATAATTGTAATTTAAAAGGTAAAAAGTTCATAAAATATTTTGAAAGTTATTCTTAGAAACACGGGGCTAAAAATTATGGATATAATAATGATTTTCTTTTAAGTAACGAGAAATGATTTCAGAACAAATATAAAAAAAAGAAACATTCCATCTCAAGTGTTATCAGTAAGACTATCTATGCAAATGCTGAAAATATTAATTCGATAATGCAGATAGTTCTTGTCATATTTAACAATATTATTAAATCTAAAAATATTTTAACATTTTTGAAGATAATCTATTTTGTAGGAAGATCTCAAGTTATATTAAGACTTCTAAAGTTCTCTATCATTCATAACTGACTTTAGGTTCAATAAGTATCTATTATATAAAGTCTTCTTATATTGATTATATTAAAACCATTGATGAAGCTAATTCTGTTGACTTTATATCTTTTTACTACCATTTTTTGGGCCAGATAATAAATGATCTGGAGATTATGTGATGGCAAACATAAAATATTGTTTCTTAATAAACAAAATAACTGTTGTGCTGAAAAACATTTATTATGTGGCACAAAACTTAAACTCAATGACGAGTGAAAAAAACAACCATATTATAATGGGTTTTGCCAAGAAACATTCACTAATATATTAAGGTTTACAGTTACAGTCTTTCAACTTAAAAAAAAACATATTTTACAAAAGTATTGAGAGCAATTTTGACTTTATTCAAACTGGACTTGGAAAATGTAATATACAATGTACTTTATATTGTAAATTTTGATAGATCTTTCCATAGTGCTCATATTCAAGGTGGAGTCAGATGAGGCAACTTTTGACTATCGAACTGATGAATGTGAACTCTAAAACTATTTTGATAAATTGTGAGATAAAATTATCTCTTGCCAAAGATAATTCTACACCATAAGTTAGGAGATTTCCAAGTTAAAAATTATATCTGATTACAGACACTTTACAGAGGTATTCATGACTATTTCCAATGATATGTATATATTATGCAGGCATAAACAGTTGATGATGTGTGAGATTACTTTACTGACTCTGATAATGAATTACAGATCATTACTTTACTTGATGCATGAAGTGATACTTAATACTCATATTAAAAAACTTGAAATTCTTTGGTTAATTGTAAAAAATTTCAATTAAGCAATATGCCCACTTTAAACAAGCTAATAATTTCTTATTAAAATAAAAAATAAATGACCAATCTCAATATTAAAATATCTTTGGCCATTCTTTATTGCATATTTGCATAAAAAAAATTTGTCTGAAACTTGACAAGAGAGAGTTTATTCAATCCTAAAAGCCACATTTTTGTTGTAAATTTGTTTTTTCTTGACTGATACACATAATAAAATTATTAAACATGCTGATGATAATAATAATAAAAAATTTCAATCATTGGTAACTTTTTATTTAAGCAAGTCAATTGCACTTGTGAGCTTATTAATTATATATAATAATCAATCTAAATAAAATTGAAACAAACAACTAATTATATTTACAATTATTTAATTATCAACCTTGATTTCATCTCTTATAAGCCAGGTTGATAATTAAATAATAATAAATATAATTGTTTGTTTCACTTTTATTTAGTTTGATTATTATATTAAGTATATATCAATAACAACATTGTGGACAAATAATTATTTTTATATTGGATCTTTAACCATTGTATATATTTCTTATTAATTATACCAAACTCAGAATGCATCACCCAAAATTTTTCATTGGAATCTCACTAATTTTCTAAATCACATTCAAAAATCTTTATTATTTCCAACATCTGGCTCCTAAATCTTTTTGTTTTGTCTCTGGTTTTGTAATGATGGTGTTTTATAATCAATGTACACTTTCAAAAGTATGGTTGATGAATTTTCTGTATTACTCAAAAAAATCTTTCGTTTAGCAATTCTTAATTAAAAAGTGGTTACCATCAATATAGTTCTCCCTTCTATAAAAGATCTTTCTATCTTATCTATAGTTATAATTACACCAACTTTTTACATTAAGAATTCTTGGAATCTTTACTTACTTTTATCATCTTATGTTGACTGACATAAAATAGTTTGTTAATTTAATAATGCATGACTTTTAAGACTGTTCAGAATTTTCAGTTTGATATTAATATTCTGAGGATATTTAATGCTGTTACTGCTACTATTGTCTGAATTGCATTTATAAATATTATAAGGAGGAATTGCCGATTTACTATAAATGTAAGATTTCATTCTTTATTCTATTTTAATTAGCACAGATATTAATTTTATCTTTGACTTTCTTCTGCTGTAAAAAAATAATTAAATGGTGAGTTTCTCAGGAGGTCATGTGATGTTTTAGCATCAGAATTGACACATTGAACTTCAATCAAAAAATTATTAGTTCTCAATATTATCATTCTACTGCTGCACTAAATTATAGGACATTTATTACTATTATTTTAACAACTATAAAGATTATTTATTTGTTTAGGATGAAGAAATCATTACTCCTATTACTGATTTTTGTACTTTCTTTGACAAATTTGAGAACTACTTTGATTTCATTTAAATTAAAATAAACTCAGTCTTTTTATCTCTTATAAAAATATAAAGGCAGCATCCATACTATTGTTTTATATAAATACTTTAAACAGGCTTTAACCTGTATTCGATGCACTTTAAAATTCATAGTGATCAAGCATATAATTTTCTTATAATATATATTTTGTTTCAAGTAAAAAATAAAACTGCTATGACAAATTTTCTTAGTTAATCTAAAATTTTTATCATACTGATTTCAATTTCATATTCGTGACAACCTGCGAGTAGTTATATTTCACAAAGATTTCCATTTTTCAGGAATGTCTTTAAATGTTCTAATATGGGCATTAAGAAATGATAGTCACCCATTTTGTCAATGATGTTGCATTTTATTCACTTAACTAAATTTATTGTGTTAAGGAACTGCTGGATCATTATCCATTAATTTTAACATTTTCCTATTTTACATAAGATGTTTGATATCAAAAGTATCTTGACAGGTTATAGATAAACTACTTTTTTTATTTCTCTGGTATTTCTGGGTCAATTTTATTCTGCTCATAATAATATTAGGCCATCATATTAATCTTTGATTCTGTTTTCACAAATATTACTTTAATATCAACGTTGTTAGCCAAGAGGTCATCGCAGCAGCCTTGCAAGCAAGTAGTTGGTTGCAGACGGTTGTGATTTCGCCTCCCAGCCAATGCTATGACATATAGAAAAATATATATATTACTTTAATATATACCAATAACAGTTAAATCTTATTGCATCACTCATCAATGTTTTTAATCAAGTGTCATCTTGTGGCTTAAACTATTTAAACATTGAGATGAAACTTTAATACCAGATCTCATCAACAATTGCTAGTATATCATAGGCTAACATATTCTCAAATCAAGATTTCCTTTTTGAATATTCGATAAAAATATCTATATTTGAAATTTTTTGATATAAAAATGAAATTTTTATGGGATTCTACTAAATTTATATTTCCAGATTCAACAATAAAGCCAGATTGATCAACATATTCAGAACAAATCCATGGTGATTGTACCATCTATTTCATAAATGAAATTTAATAATCACTGATCTATGTAGATGTGGACAAATGCAAACCATGTGCATAAAATTAAAATAGTGGAAAATTTCACTTTCTAAATTAGAAGAATGTCAATCAGATAGACTTAAATATCAACAAAGCTAAGAGATAGATTGTTATCAATCTACCTTTTCATAGACAACTGATATTTATGTAGCTAATGGGAAATCTAGTTATTTCCATTCTAATTACATATAATTTGGTTATGGATATTTATTATTACATATTTTATTAAGATATGTATATACATTTATGTACTACAAAATCATATTGAAATTACAGTTTGAATATAAATGACTAAAGTAGCACACCATTTATTTTCTCTTATTAAAGTAATTTTGTTCATGTTATACTGCTATAATCATACAGTACTATACCCACTATATGATTTCATGTGCATAAATTTATAAATATTAAAATATATATAAATTGATAATTATTTATTCATACAGCACAGTACGTATCTGTAAATATTCAGAAGGAAACTTTCACACATGTGCTGTTTAATTTTAGTAAGAAGTTTTAAAAGACAAGTGAATCACTTGTCTTTAGAGCTTATCTATATATAAGCCAACTCTTACCATGCATAATTCAGGGTTTAATTGTATTTTATGTCTGATATTTTAATTGACAAATGAATTGTATAAACATAATTCATATATTACAGGATAAAGTTTATCATTTTTAATTATCTGCTATTTTAAGTATATATTTAGTTTGACAGTTGAAATATCAGGCATAGAATCAAGCCCTGAATTAAGCATGGTAAGCTATAAAAACAAGTGATTCATTTGTTCTTTTAAAACTTCTTCCTTATGGGTGAGTGCATACAAATGCATACATTCAAAATTAAACAGTGCATGTGCGCATAGGCAGAGAGTGAGTGAAGTTTGTGTACAACAATTGTCATTGGTGGTGAAGCCTGCATAATACTACACTAATTATTCACTCATCAATCCAAATTATCTGTTAACTAAAATTAACTTATCTTACTTTTATTTTTTGTATCGAAGTCATATTTATCACAATAAGTTATTAATTAGTGTTATAAAAATATGTAAGTTAACCCTCTTATTTCTGTGATGTTTATAATTTAATTGTTATTTTATAGATTAAAATAGTAATGTCTGACTTTTATCGAGCAATAATTTTTTAAATTTTATTTAACATACTCATTTTAATTCCGTCATTAATAAAATATGTCTTTGAAATGTTCAGATCTTTAGAGTTGAAAAGTCATTTTCTATATAATCTATATTCATTACAAGTACTATATCATTTTAAAAGAAAAAGTACTTATAAAAAGCAGAATAATGAAAACTGTCAAATTTTTGACAAGGAATCCAGCGGCAATCATAATGGCTTTAGTAATGGAATAATTCTGCTTATAAAATAGCTCGTGGTAAAACAGTTCATCACTTCAGAAGTGTAGTGTGAAGGTATCTGGGGAGAAAATATAATCACCAGTCTATGTAAAGCATTTGTAGGAGTATTACTACCACCAAGGTCACACTCGGTTCTGCTTTAATGACTTGTCATCAATTGCTAAAATGCCTTTACTCTTTAAATTGATTTCTTCCCCCTTTTTCCCCCTCTCCTTTTTCATTTTTTTTTTTTTCAGAAAATATTTTTCTAGATTTGCATTCACTTTAATTTTCACTAGTTGGTTCTCATTTATTTTTAAACCAATATAAGAGAAAAAACTAAGGTAATATTAATGTATATATCGCAATATAATTTTTTAAACGTACAAATATAATAAAAAAAAATAAGAACAAAAAAAAAAGCATCCTGATACAGAAAACAATTACGTATACACAACACAACATTAACATATATTTTGAATATTTTAAATATAAGAATATGTTAAAAATAATATTGACTTGAATGGTACTTAATACTTTTTTCAATGTTTGATACAAAGAATAGTAGTTTATTACAGGTGTTGTAAACTCTCAAAGGCTAGGTTATAAAATCTGCAATAGTTTATGCTAACAACTATAGTTTTAAAAATAGACGCAATAAATACTATATATATATTTTGAGATTGTATATAAAATGGATTTTGAATTCATGTGTTGTTTAGTAGTTTCATTAAAGTTAGTGTGTTTGAATGGAATAGCGTAAAAAAAAACTTCCAGGTTCTTGAAGTGGAAAGAATTTGCCTTTTGCAGCTGATAAATTTAAATGTAAATACGCCATTAAAAAAAAAAAAAAACAAGATCCAAATAATAAATAGGTCACTAGCTTTTAAATTAGTTGATAATAAAAATAAAAAAAAAACGTAAAAGAAGGGAAAATTGCGAAAATCATGTAAGAAAAAACAAACTGAAGCAAATGTTTGCATTCTTATTTTGTCTCCATTAATATTATTTTAATATAATTAGAATAAAATTTTCCTGCTATTTTATTATCAATCAATCAATCAATCAATCAATCAATCAATCAATCAATCAATCAATTACTTTTGAAAGTTCGAACATTTCAGTGTTGTTTCCATATTTAAGATTTTATGTTTATCAAAAATGTGCTTACCTTATATTATTATGGACCAACAAAGATTTCAAGTTTTTTTAAAGAGCAAAGATATTTCATTTAAATATTAATCAGTGAATTCGTATTTTTATTTTTATCATACATATATATACAAGCATACATCATTAACGAAGTTATAATAAGAAAAAGTGATAATCAAATATCATTTACTCATACATTTATAATTGTTTCACCCTCCCCCTTCTCGGTTAAAGATGGCATTTAAAATAGATAAATATATCAAATACAATATATATAAAGTAATTTCAAGGCGTTCAATATTTTTCCAACAAAGAGTTAGTTTATATTTCAAACTTTAAATTAAACATAACTCATTGTATACATAAACAAAGGAAGTAAATCACTTTTCCCCAGGCTATGACTTAAAATCACTCTAAATGTTGAACAATATTTCAAGCTATAATTGAGAAGATCTAGCGATCGACTTAATACATATTAACTCATATTATTTGATTTAAAAATCTATTTTAATGATGTAGCCGCTTTTTGGATGATTTACATTTATGTTAGATAATTAGCTATAGTTTTTTTCTATGCATGAATCAAAAAAGAGAGGTTCAATAAGAAATGTACTACTGCTTCTATACAGGTTTAACATTGTATGTTTGACTTTTATTGTATGTGTATATGTGATATAAAGCTGAATATTCACATATATTGTCATGCATCAAATACATATAACAATATGAGACTGTGTTATGATCATCATCTTGTTTCATATTGAACCCTCAAATATAAATCTGTTAGTGGTGGGTGGATCTTATATTTGAACATACAATTGGTTTGTCATTTGATGTGCTAGAATGAAAATGTAAAACTCAATACCAAACTTTCAAGAACAAAATTAAGATATGCTATATTTAGGATTATGCCTTTTGCACATACATGTAAAAAATTATATGCTGAAACCATATTTTGTTTGTTATCAATATAATTTTAGTTCTTTTATGAGAAATCCACCATTGATTCTTAAATAGACCAGCTTCACTATTTTTTGATATCTTCCCAACATCACTCCATAACTTGCATTCTCTAGTTGTCTAATATAATCTTTAAAGTATAATGCTCAGATTATGATGATCAAATATTTTGAATAAATATAAACAATATATAATCCAGTAAAAAATGTATTTTAGAGAATAAAATTTATATTCAATATAGAAATTTAGCAAACATGTAATCAATGGCATGCCAAATTAATGCATAACACATAACAAATTCAATACAGACACAGAAGCCAAGCTCTCCATATAGTAATGCCACTCAGTGCAAGCCAGAATAATCAATGGATGCAGAATTGCGCATACAATCACTATATAGCTTGTGGCTTTCATCAATGAGAAAGCTTGAATCTGAGAGCACTGCACCTAGATCTTAGGATCTAATGCAACCCTCCAATAGCCACCTTTTACCTTACTAGCTAACTATAAAGCTTTGAGTCCAAAATGAAAACACAATAATGTTTTCAATTCACGTTGTATGGAGAGTTTTGCCTCTGTGTAAATAGCTTGTGTAAGCATAAAGAATGGTAATCATGTGATGTTTAGTGGTTTAATAACAAATACAATATACATGTTCTTTTAGAAAAAAATATTCACACATAATACTGTATCACAAATTTCTAGAAATAAAGAAATCTGCTATTAAATTTATTTTATCACATGAAAATGGTGAGATATATATGTCCAATATCTTGATTTGATGAATTAAATTGATGTGAAGTTTTGATAGATGTTTATCAAAAATAAAAAAAAATAAAAATAATAATAAATACTTACAAACAAAATCTATAAACATGAGAAATAGTAATAAAAATAATTACACACACATGTCACGTTGCCCATGAATTAATAAAAACAATGCTAGCTAGATCTGTTATTTATTTCTAATTTATAACAAATAGCAATAGTAAGCCATATACATACCATGAATATCAATATTGCAAAAATGTCTTTGTAATTTATATTTTTAATGATATCTAAGTTTTAATGCTACAATAAACATAAGACTATTATTAGAGGCTAATCATTTATATATTATAATGGAACCCACTACCCCAAAGTTGATGGTGCCAGATATAATGGAACCACGTGGTACACCATACGATGACGCGAATACGGCTAAGTAGTTGGATGATTTGAATGAAATGTGTCAACCACCCTACAACAATTCATATCCTAAATTTATGATTCAACAGCACATTTGGGTGCATCAGAGTTACTGAATCAGGAATGGCATACAACAAAGGGAGCGCATCTCACTACGGTCAGACCTAGGCCTTCAAATAGGATGCTAAAGATGTCACAATGAAATGCCCAGTTCCAAATCACATCTACTTTCAATATACTAACTTATAATTTACTAACAATATTTCAATGTAACTTAGACCAGTGCATATTCATTACATCTCCCTTTTTAGGCCCCATTACACCACAGAATTCAAACTCAGGGAGTTCTTGCAGTCAGCTCTCTTCAGGGATGGACTTACTCAATTATTAACCAAATATGCCTATATATAAGCATAGATATAGAAAAATACTGATGATGATCAATTATTTATAAGAGCAATACATAATGATGATGATGATCATCAAACCTTTAATGGTGTAAATTCATAATGTGATAATGAAACTTTTAATGATATAAATGCACAATAATGATGGTGATGATCAAACATCTAGTGGTATAAATGCACAGTGATGATGGTGATGATCAAACAGAGATCAGATTGGTTTAAACAACTTAATACATTTATTAACAACATATATAATAAATATTTACAAACAAAAAATAATAAAATAAATAAATATTCGGTTATCAAAAATGGTGTTTCTATCATCTTGATGGCTTCACACAACAGAAACAAAATAATTTATACTATATAATTCATTAAATTATATTATATAATTCATTAAATATATACATAAAACAAAAAAAAAAAGAAAAGCAAAATGAGAGTTCACTAATTCTAAAACTACCCCATTAATGTAATTATTAGAATGATATTTTTAGGCTAGGGTAAATACATTTATAACTATTTTTTTATTAAAATATATATATAGCCCCACTCCCATCTATATGTGTGTGTAAGTCATAGTAAAAATTAATGATAGATACAAAAAAGACCTTTTACTCAGTGGGTTAATTGTGCATTCAGAAATAAAACAAAATTACAAGTAAATATTATTAAAACTTATTAGTAAACAAAATAGTTTTGTTTGTCCTAAAGTTTGCCCTCAATGTTAAATATATAAAAACCTTACTTGAGGTCACCTTGATGGATCAATGTTGAATTTCCAGAGGAATCTGTAAATTTACTTTTATTAAAAATAATACATATTAATTGACTATGATTCCTTTTTTAAAATACATCAACATATGACACATCTATTCACTGCTTCCACTTTTAAATTGCAGATGATCGAATTTGAAAAATGAATCTTGAATACACAATACCAAAAAAATTACAATACATAAACTTTCAAATAAAAATGTCAAAAGCAAATAAAAATAATCACGTGAATCAAAATAAAATATATTTATCCTGAGGAGAGCAAGCATTTTGCCCAAAGTTAATAGTTTATAAATTGAAATGTCAATCTCCATGTATAACATTCCTGTTTGCCAATTCTGTTAATATTCATATATTTCATGCTGCTTGGTTAAAAACCAACACATACAAATTATTTCTTCTGAATGTATATAAATCCATTGAAGATTGTTTACACCAGTGTTTCACAAATAGACATTTTGATGGTTACTTTAAAAATTTCATAATTTCTTAATTTCATAATGACATTGAAGCTAGCTTTGGAAAATCCTATAGCACTGATCTTTTACCCCGCACACATTGTAATGACCATTTTATCAATCACTATTAATTATATTGTAGCTCCAATAGATATATGAAAATGGCTTGAAGAAACAATTAATTTCAAGTATTTTCACGTTTCTTTTTTATTATTTCTATAATAATAAATTCCAGTTTGCAGAATAAATTATGTCATTAGTTCAGTCCTACTAATTATCAATTGAAGTTTAAATTTCCATTTTTCTTTTATCCAAAATAAAGATTTTATATTATCTTAAAACTACAGATATTAAAATTTTACTGTTTTAAATGCTGAATAGAAAAACTTTACTTATGTGCTGTCAGTTCAATTGTTACTTTCCAACTGAAGAATGCTGCTAGATTGTCGCATGCTAGCTAAAAATTTATTGTTACAACTTAATACAAAAAAACAAATTATAAAACATTATTATTATTATTATTATTATTATTATTATTATTATTATTATTATTATTATTATTATTATTATTATTATTATTATTATTATTATTATTATTATTATTATTATTTAATCTTCATTATTCCAAATTCGATCATTTAACAACAATTTTGACCTCATATAATTTTGATCTTTGATTATGTCTGTCTTATAAGTCATTTAATTACTAGTTAGTTAATGATATTAAATGAATAAAAGAAAAACAATTAACTTCTACAAATAGATGAATATATTAGTTTATATGCATATATACTTCATGTGTATAGCAAATTTGTTTTCTTTCTCTCAATAGACAAAAAAATTAATTTCTCAAACATATCATTTTATATGTATGTTCATACATGTACATACTACATATGTATAAGTAGATATGTATGATAAATTATTTGCCCACCACTTGACCTGAATTCAAACATTGGGAAAGAAATTAAGACAGGTGTGAAGGTTGGTTGTAAGCAATCTTGTACAACACCCCTCTCCTAAACAGTTAAAATTTTAAACTAGATTTCAAATTTTAGCACTCACAAGTATGATTAGAATGTATGATTATGTTGGCTTTGGTGAAGGGTTGCTACATCAATTTCCTTACTTTCTAACATTTTTTTTCTATTATTTAACAGCTGTTTTTGGGAAGTTCAAATAGTGTTCTGGATTTAAAGCTTTGATGGTTTTATAATTGAGGCATAACCAAGAATGTGTCTCTGTTACAGAAGGCATATGAAATTATTTATTTGCCAACCTTCTCCATGCTCCTTTGAGGCTTATTGGACTTTGAAGGTCTAGCCAAATATCAAAACATGTTTGTTTAAGTTAGCCTCTAGATATTCCCATTATTGCACCTAAGCATTACTTGGGAAATACCCTCATCAAATGTAATATCCCTAACCTTGTACTATATATATGCATTTATACACACACACATATATATATATATATATTTATTATACATTGCACTTGCTATTTTTACAAAGTTTACCCTTTTTTTACATTTATAAATCTCAGCTATGTTAAAAATTTGCTAATATTATCCTGAATTGTTACTAACATCCAAAATAAGGCTTTAACATACAAGCATTATACGTGCCATGGACCTCTCCTTGGTTTATCCAAAATGCATTGGGACCTGATTGCTTAATGATGGTATATGGTCCCCTCGTACATATTATTAAACTTACGATACTTACCTTCCTGCAGTTTACTAGGATGTGGAGTTTTTATTAGCATTCTGTCTCCAATTCTGAATTCATGTTTAGACCTTCTTACATTACAATTTCTATGATTTGACTTCATAGTAAATTGCTCTCAAGCTTGCAATATATTCTATTATTTATCCATTATAATTCTCATGGCTACAGGTTTATATTTATTGTAACCATAACTATTTGAAAACACTCTATAAGGAATGTTAAATAAATTTAATACTTAATCTCAGACTTCTGTTAGCTTAAAACTTATGTTCATTTAAATGACTGAGTAAGTTAACATTTTATATCTAAAGGAATAATAATAAAAAACTAATGTTTAATATAATAAATGGATGTCTTCATTTATGACATATCATTGGGCAGGTCTTTTCTTTGTCAGTAACTATCATTGTCCAAATTTGTCAATTTACATATGAACCTATCATTTTTTTATACAAAATCATAGTGGATTCAATTTCTCTCCATAGTCCTTTTATGTGTATTAATGGTCAGAATCTTTGAAGGTCCTTCCCTAACATGTGCTTTTTCTTTTAAGCAACATTATTCACATGCCTAATGTATGTGAATGGGCCTTTTTATGTATTGCACAACTTGTGAAACCATGTATCCGCTCGCTTAATGGACCACAACATGATGGTTTGCCTTTCCATCTTGCCATACCCAGATCATCATCAGGATCATAAAGAAATTTATACTTCCACAAAGCATGACTAAGATGATCAAAGATATGTTCTAACTGCATAATTGAATTGAATTCTTTTGAAAATGTGCTTATCCCTTGAAATGGCTTCTTGAGCTTGACTTGATGGCTTGCTTTAAACTTCCAGCAGTGTTTATTCAAATCATTCTGAGTTCTTTGGTTGCATGGTTTAACCGTTTCCACATTTCTTGTGGATGGAATCACTGTCTGAGCTTTAGTGCCATCTTGATTCACCTTTGGTATCAACCTTTCTAAATTAGGCTTAAATGAATAATCTTCAATGCCATTTTTGAAGAACTGTAATGTCTGATCAGTGGAAAATTCAAGATCAAGTGAGACTGCCACAATGTAAGAATGTCTGGTATTTTGAGAGGATTTAATTACTATTTAGTTAATGATATTAAATGAATAAAAGAAAAACAATTAACTTCTACAAATAGATGAATATATTAGTTTATATGCATATATACTTCATGTGTATAGCAAATTTGTTTGCTTTTTCACAATAGACAAAAAAGAAATAATTTCTCAAACATATTAGTTTATATGTATGTTCATACATGTACATACTACATATGTATAAGTAGGTATGTAGGATAAATTATTTGTCTACCACCATTGGGAAAGAAATTAAGACAGGTGTGAAGGTTGGTTGTAAGCTATTTCTTACAACATATAGATATTATGTAATGATATTTTTGTTGTTGTACATTAAATGTATTAATATTCATGCTCTCTCTCTCTCTTGTTATGAAATGTTCTTTGTTTGTTTCAAAAAGCAGGATTTATATGTTAATATGTTATTATAAGTAATAATGGCCTTGAGTTTTTTTTATAATATAAAAATTCTCATAATGCTTTTATTGATGTTTTATTTAAAAAAAATCTAATGAAATCACTATATTATGGATAGTCAGCTTAGATCTATGAAATATTGCTATTGTTTGATACAGTAAAGCATCTTCTATGGGCATTTACTATCTTCTGATCTTGTTTTTAAACAAAGATTTTGGTATAACCAAAATAGGATTTTGGGATTGTTTATAAAATATTTTAAATTAAATTTTACACACTAATTGGTTGATTATTATTTAAAGCAAAAAGAATATACATATACACTTTCAATTTTTTTTACCCGTCTTTAATTTTTAGAAATAAAAAGTTAATAAACTTGACCAAAATATAAACAAAGAAATCAGTGATGTATGTAGCATCATGATCTACCAGAATCAACATGGTGTTGAAATCTTTTTAAATATTATAATTATTTTTTTAGACATATCAGATTTTAAAGCAGAACTCAATATATCAATTATTCTTTCATTCATTTAAAAAAAATTAAAATAAAAACATTTCATTCATTTTTGAAAGAGTGTTCACACTAACTGGTTGATGATATGTATGAAACACTGTTTGATTTTCAAGTCCATTTTTAAATATTTAAAAACATCAACTGTGCCTTTTTAGAATATTATTTATTTATAAAATTAAATTAAAAAAATGAAGTTCAATTTAATAAATTTTAGTATAAAATAAAGATTGTATGCAGGAGTGAATGTTAAGCATTTTCAAAAACACTCACCAGATAGAACAAAAAAATTGTCAAATTGTTATTGCTTAAAAATATTCCCAAGTAGAAAATAACTCTTACAGGTTTTTTTTAGTGAAAATAAGCTTTTTTTATACATATTGTTTAAATATCACAAATAAAGATGATTTCTTAGTGGTTTTATTTAAGCAGTTAGAAATTAATAAACCAATATGTAAAAAAAAATATTTTTAATGTCTTAAAAACATCTCTTAAAAAAAAACATTTATTGTATTAATTTTTTTATTTTGCTTTAGTGATTTAATTTATAAGGTTCAGTTCTGATCAATGAGTAAAATATTTATTATTAAAATGACTATTTGTTTATTAATGAAATTGTGTTAGATAATTTAGAAGGGACAATATTTAAAAATGGCAACTTATTCCATTTTAGCTACTTAAAACCAAATAATAACATTAATCAATCTGAAATTTTAATTGTATAGTTTTAATTGGTATCAAATTATATAAATAGGAAATTATTGAAATCTCATTACATATATAAATTATAATGCATATATAATAGAAAATTCATAAAAAAAAAGATAGGTGCGAATTTATCTTAAAGAGTTTAAGAATATTCAACATTTACTACTTTCAAATTCTAATTATACTTAATATTGATCATGTAAAAATTGAACTGCTTAACTTATTTATTCATGTGATAGATAGATATATAGATATAAATGAAATAAAGTAGAAATTGACATTTTCTCAGTATTAATTTAGGTATTTAAATGATCAAAAAAATAAAATAAGAAAATAATTAAATTATTTATCTTTATTATTTTAAAAGTATCAATTTAAAATTTGAAGAAATTTGATTTATTAAAATTAATGATATTCGAAATGTGGAAATTGTAAAAAAAAAAAAGTAATTTAAATTTTTAACATAATTATATTAAAGCAAAAATTTAACTCATTTTCTTCTGAAAAACAACTTTAGGAAAGAAAAAAGTAGAGAAATCTTGATTTTATTCTTTAAACTGTTAATAATGAGCTCACAAGGTTTAACAGTCAGGTTCTATGTTTAAATTGATTGAGAATATAGCAGGAAAACTATTACTGTTAAAGCTATAAAAACAATACTTAACCAAAATGAAATAAATAAAAAAATATTTATATATAATATGATCATACTTATCTTCATATAACTATATTAAATAAACACTCATTTTTTAATTACAGTATAATAATACATTTTTTCAAATCTTGTGTGATTTAAATGTATTTTATAACATTAAACATAAATTTGAATTCTAAATATTTTAAAATATATGCATTTTCTATAAGACATTTCTTTTATAAATTTGATAGTATAATATGTATATTCATGTAAATTTGTGATAGAATTGATTGTGATATAGAAAACTTATTAAGCTTTACAAAACCAAATCTATATTAAATATTATATTTGTTTCTTTAAATTTATTGATTCACAAAAATGCATAATATCGAAAACCAATTTCACATAACTTTGAACTAATTATTTTATAACTGCTATTAAGTTCCAGAATCCAATCAATTATTATATTATAAAGTGTGTTTTATATAACACTTTTTTTAAAAAAAGTTGTTTTTCTTTAAGAATTCTTAACACAATTCTCATATATAGTAAAGATAAATTATTATAGGAATGTTAGTAATTGGACTTAAAATGATCAAGATGGGCAAACACTACAGATTAATTTTTAGGAATGGATGATGTAGTTAATTGAGATAAAATGGCTTGAAAATATATAATCTTTAAATACATAATTATATAATTGAATATTTGCTAATTATCCTGATTATTAGAATATTTATCTACAAATGTATGATACTCTTGTTGTTTCTACTATGAATAACATATTTTAAAATATATATCTATAATGAAGTGCTTGATACAATTTGTATCAATCCATACTGCCATGCTTTCAAGTATATATATATATTAAAAAGTAATGTAATTTATATGAATAGATTTTACATTAAAATAATATCAGTAATACAAAACCATATTCAGTAATACATTTTCAAATGCATTGATGCAAATATCCCATAACCGAATATGTATGAAATCAAACATCATATATTACTCCAAGTCTGATTAAATTTGACATTTGTTTTTCATTGGTTCAATAGTTTATCTCTCTACTGATAAACATTGTCTCTTTTATTTTATGTTTTTTTATGGTTTCATTTTTTGGGTAAACTTTTAACATTATTAAAAACAATTGTAAAAGCATGATTGGAATCTAATTTATGTTCAAGGAAAACTGATTATATAATAATATTGTTTGATTTAGACTTCTACATATACATAAATAAAATACATATATGTAAATATTATATAAGCAAATGTTTCAAGAAAAAAAAATTGATTTGAATTTTTGCTACTATGATCAAAATGTTTTTATAATTTCTATATTAATATAAATGCTTTTGAAGCAAAATAAAAACTCCAATAAAACTTAGTATAATAGAATTTTAATGCCTGCTATATTTTGTTCCAAGCCTCCTTTATATACAAAAACATTGCTTATAATAGCTCATATTTTATTTATAAACTCTGATTACAATAGAATACGTATTGTTTATTGAACTGCAAGTTTTTAGTACTTTTCAACATAGACATATGTGTAGTGTGCATATATAAATTAAAATTATAGTATAATAAAATTTAAAAAATAATAATATAGTTATTAATAATAAATTGAGAGGTCACATTTACATATATTTAACTGAGTGTTTACTCATTCATTCAATGAAAAAATAAGAAAAAAATACTGTACTGTATTTTTATTTTTTGAATAAAGTAAATAATGAATTGTCTGATTTTCATTGCAATTTAATATACTTTGGGCAATATATATATATTTCAATAACTTATTTTTCTTATAGACCTTAATAGTAATCTTGTTATTAATAGAATATGATCTTTCTAATTGTTTTAGTGTTTTTAAGTCAGTACCAACTTTAAGTATGTTTTTAAATTTTGTAAAACTTACTGCACATCAAATTTAAAAATGATAATAGAGGAAAAATAAAATTTATGTGCTTTCAACATAAATAGATTATTAATAAACATAATCATGTACAATGTGCCAAGCCAAAAAAATGACTGTGAATATATTGTAAAATTTATTTATACATTTTTTTTTGTTTTGGAATATGATCTCGAATAGAAAATGTATTAAATATAGAAATTTTTTTTGTTTGTTTATTTACATTTATGTTTGTTTACATTATTTTTCAAAAGCATATAATTGAAGTTATATATTATAATGTTGCAGACAATGACTAACTCCAGCCATGCCAATATTACAAGTTTTTAAGTTTAAAATGTATTAATTAACTGGGAAATAATAAATCTAATTTGCCCATATGTGTTTTTAATATCAACATTAATTTATTTAAAATTTTATATTTTTTAAATGATGATATGATAGTTTCCAGACATTATTTTTTAATAATAATATGAATATTATTTTAATGTGTTGTAAATATTTATAAAAGAGAGAAAAATATAAAATCAAATGTGTTGGTAATTATGATTAATTACCAGTTTAATTTTAGTTTTTGAAAAAGCACTGGGAGCAAAAAAATTTCCTCTTCAATAAATTATTTAACAATTTTTAATTTTAACTTTTTAAGAAAGATAAAGTAGGTAAAGTTTTATGTTTACTAATAGTTTTTTTTTTTAAAAGAAAAAAAATAACAATAAAGTTCTAACTTTTTGTGAAATTTTATTTTAATTAGTTAGAATTGATTTTTTCTTTTCACTTTACCTCTCTTTCCAAATATAAAGTAATAAACACATTAACTTTTTTTTGACATTAAAAAAAATAAGTACAGAGAAATTATTTTTGACTTGTTTTGCATAAAAAAAGATAAATAAATAAAGGCATGGAAATAACTGAACAATCTTTTTTGTAAAAGTAGATGTAATTGGTCAATGTTTAATTTGGTAATGAGAAGGATAGGATTGTGATTGGTTGGACAGATTGTTCTAAATATAGAGGAGTGAATAAATAAGTAGATCTCATTGTTTAGTAAAAAAGGGTGAGGTCCAGCAATTGAAGAAAGCAATACGAGTCCTAATCAAATTGTTAAGAAGAGCAGTAGCAGTAAGTCTTTATCCAGCTATTGAAACAAACATAGGCAGTGATTCTTAGCTGATATCTTGAGGAAACACTGGAAGTAATTCTTAACTCAGCTATTAAACAGATGCAGAAGTTCAGGTGTTTAAAAATGTTTTTAAAGTAAAGACATACATATGCTAAGCTCACTAGAAAAATAGTAAAAAAAGAGAATATCTCTAATTGCAACAAGTCTTGTTTCTATCCAAGCGCATGATCATCTCTGTTTTTATGTATTAGCCCAGAGTTGAAAATAAATAGAGGGAAGCAAATGGAGAAATTCATTCTGTGTGAAATCTGAAAATATTGTATGGAAGAATGGATAAATTAATTGTGTACATAAGCTTGGAAAGAAGAAGCTTTCATAAAAAAAACTTTCATGGAAAGAAAAAATTATGAGTGTCAAAGAAGTCAATAACACCATGGTAAAAGAATTTTTTAATGTGCACATTATCTCTACATTTAGAGATAATTTTTATTATAGAAATAATACTTGATGCTAATAAAGAATTTTTATTAACATTTTCTTGTGAAACATGTTTTTTATTATTCACATGTTTTCCCTTCAAAATTATAAAAAGGATTTTTTTGTAATTTAATTTTTATTTCTTTAATATTTTCTTGTGAAACAAGTTTTTTTTTATTCATGTGATTTTTACTTTCTAAATTATAAAAAGATTGTTTTAGGTAATTTAATTTTTATTAAATTTAATATTTCTTTTGAAACATGTTTTTTTAAATCTATTTATTTTCCTTTCAACATTATACAAAGTGTTAAACTTATTTAAGATTTATTATCACTGATTGTAAAAAAGTTGTTTTCCAACTTTTGTTATTTAAAAAGAAATAATTTAATGAATAAAAATCCACTAGTTAATTATATTTTTATATGGAATTATTTTTGATAAAATTGTATAAGTTTAAAGTATCATATTATCATGTCATTTTTAATTTTATTATTATTAATCAGTTTATTAAATGTTTGTTTAAAAATATTCAGCAATGTCTTTATTGTTCCAGCTATCTGCTCTATGAGTAGGCAGCATGTGTAACTTGACTTTATTGGAGTATAGTATTTTAGGAATTTTGAAATTATTTCAGTAAAATTATTTAAATTAAAATAGAGTAAGCTGAAATATTTATCTTTCTTTTATTCACAGTTGAGATTTATGATCTTGAGCTAGTTTTGAGCAATAATGATTAGTTATATGGCTTTATGTTTGTGTTTGGACATCCAGATAGCAATTCTGAATGACATGAGGGTATCACTTTAAAGTCCATTCACTATATTTTGTTTTTGTATTAGAAATTAAGTTATGGTTGGCTTGTACATTTAATGGTACCCTATAGCCACAACATTGATGATGATCAACATTTGAGTATTCCAGCATTATTTTTATTATGAGTGATAGAATAGCATTTAAATGTAAATCTAGTTGATTTTTGTAAATATTTTATGTTTGACAATTGATAGACAATTAGCCTATTTACAATATACCCAATTTAAATTCAGGCACAAAGCATGGCTGTTGATTGTTATTGCATTGGTTACTTTTGTTTATTGCTGGGTAATTTGTAGTATATAACTTATTATTAGTGTAACTATATATTGTTTAGTCCATGCTGATTTACATGCTCATTCATTTTATATGTTGATTCATTTACATTTGATTTTACTGATCAATGGAGTGATGATGATTTGCCATCTCACTGTATTCACCCCATATCATCTGTACCATTATAACTTATGATGTACTATAGTTTATGGCTTTATTTATTTAAATTTTTAAATGCATTTTGAGTGCAGAACACTCTCTTCAGAATGCAAGCACTACACTGTTACAAGTATAACATTTATTTTATGAAGAGGATACTCTGCACTGAAAATGCATTTAAGGTTTAGATACTAAGTATAATTAAAGTTCTCATTTCCTATTAGAAGAATTGATATTAATGCAGAATTTATTAAAAATAATTAAGAAACTTAATTTTTTATCATTTCATCAAATAGCTTTTTTAATTTCTGGATATTTATTCTCCAACTCTAAAACAAATTGTATTAATTGAGAAATTGCTATAGACAAGTAAAAACTTTTTATTTTATTCTAGAGAAAATTAAAAGAATTATTTTTTAACAATATACATATATATATTATTTATAATGTAATAAAATTTTCTAATATGCATTTTTAAAATCTATATTATTACTACTATATTGAAAATAAAAAGAGATATTGCAAGAATTTGACATTCTACAAGACAAAAGCATAAGTTAATAAAATAAAAAAAAAGACAAAACTTTTCAAATAAAACTTTATTTTAGTATGAATGTATTTATTATTTCAAAAATGTCAATTTATGATAATGTTCTATTTTTACCATAAATTAATAAAGCATTGGAAATTATTTGACAATTTATTAATTATTTTTTCTTTTTGCAAGAAATTAAATTTTAATTTTTACTTACGATCAAATAGGAGAATTCCATTACATATGACAACTTTATTGAACTAGCAGATAAATAATAAAACACTCATATTGTATTTATGCTATTTATTAACTTAATAATGTTATTCAAAAATCGACCAGTTTGCTTTTAAAGTTTTATTTGGCTATATAATTTTAAAAATAATTCAGTGTTTCATAATTTATTTACTTTTTTTAGTTTAGTATTTTATAAGCTTTATATAAACATTTATAAGTCTAAAATCCAACAAAGCCTAGATTAATACAATTCAAATAAAAGAAAACTTTATTTAATACTGGTGCTAAGTATTACTTAATATGAATAACGAAATCAAATAATATGAGTTTTTATCCGTTATCGCGCCAATATTACAGGTAATCTATTAGTTAATCTTTATATAAACACTTAAATAAAAAAAAAAGGTATTTTAATTTTGTTAAAATATTCTAATTATTTTCTCTGCTTTGTTTATTTTTAAACTAATGAGAACATTTATGAAATGAGATGAAGGATGGTCGAATGCATTTCAATATTTTTTAAAAATAAAATAAAAACCAATAATTTGTTTATTTTTAAGCTTGTGATTGGATGCAATCTATTAAAAAGTATTTCTTGATAATATGATATAATATATTCATGCTTAAATTTTTTAAATAAAATTTAATATCATACTCTTTGCTTAGTTTCTAATAAACTTATGTATGCAATGGCATTAATAATGTGCAAAACCTGCACAGAGTTTTTTCAAGTATGTGCAAGTAACTTGTCAAATAATTTTCTAATACAATTATGTGCAGTAGCTTTTCTGAAAAACGATTTGAAACCAGAATCAGTAATAAAAGATTTGGCATATTTAATTTTAATAAAATATTCATTTGCACAATGTAATTATTCAACGTGATAATGTTTGCATTTGAACTGTTTGTGGCAATATAACACAGTATGCATGGATATGTGTAAACATATACATTTAGATTGTATTTATTAAATTTACTACCACACAATCTATGCATAAATTATTCTTGATTAAGTACATTCTAGAAAAATTTAGCTATTGTAAACTTTTATTGAACTGTATGTAATAATTAAATTTGTTAAGTGCATACTCATTATGTAAAATAATATATATTAAGGCTACAACCTTAAGACCATATGCTAAAATATTTAGATTAAAGCAGAAACTGGACTGATATAAAAACTGCAGACAATCTTATTAAATATGTGTATGTACAAGTTGTTCTGTTAAATAACTAGAAATGAATTGTTATAAAGTGCAAACATAAATGGAAGATAATTCTCAAATAAATTTTATTCTCTGAAAAAATTATGCTTTAGTTTCATTTGATTATATACATATTATTTTGTTATGAGTGAATAAACTCAAATTTTATGTCACTGTTTCTTTGTTTCATTATTGATGCAACTCAGCTAGTGTTGGTGTATACCCCTGGAGAACACAGTAAATTACCACAGTTGAACAGAAGAACATGGGGAAACTATTGTTAAAGAAGTCCACCAGCTTTGAATATGAAGTAGCTGAACTCCTATACATAATTGCATTAAAGAATAATATTATAATTTGATGTCAGCAATGCAGCTGGTTTATACATTTATGTGGAACACATAGAGAGTTATATGCTAATGAATAGTAGAAAAAGTATCAAGTTTTGAGTGAAATATTCTCATGCTATGAATATCTTAAATTATAGAATCTGATAATAGAGCTGGTTTTATATCTATGTTATTAAAAGGCCTTTGGGCTAGTAAGGGACTACATTATATATTAACACCATGATATCATTCTAAGTCAAATGGCCTAGAAGAAAAAACAGAGCAGCACCTAAAGAGCATGTTAAATAAAACTTTCTATGAAGATATTAACAAAGCTTTAACTGATGCAATGTTTTTATCAGCATTTCATCCCCTGCATGTTTTCTAAAAAGATACCTATGTCTATCAGTTTGTTGTGATGAAGAAAGTTTCAAAGTTGGCAATATTGTATGGATAAGTGATATTCTGGAAAAAATGATTAGAAAGTTAGATTGAGACAATTAAGAGTAGTTTAGATATCTAATGTAAGTCAAATAAAAACATATATTAACTACTTGATAGTTTGTCAAACTGAGTCATCAGATGTAATAGGCATTGGTACACATTTTACACTTAATGAAAGGAATACTTTAATAAAAAAATGAGAGTGTAGACCCAGCACAAAAGCCCCCAGTTGTAGGGTTATCAAGTGAGCTGTCAAATGAAATTGATTTAGTGAGTTAGAAATTTTACCAAATGAGGACCCCCTTCTAAAAATGCAGCCTCAACAGGAGGATAAAAATGGGACCTTCTAAGAAGAAAGGTCTATATCTCCATTAAGATGTGCTAGAGCCTGGCATCAAACCCAAAGTTTGTAAGATTATGTTTGTGACTAAATGATAATTTTCTTGAGGGAGGAATGGGTTCAAAATGTTTGTGATAATGTAATGTAGTTTGTGTAGATATGTGTAAACATTTACATTTAGTTGATTGCGAATAAAAATGTTCTATTTATTAAAATTACCATGGCATAACACAAGAATAAATTATCCTTCATTATATACACTCTATAAAATTTACATATTATAAGCTTGCATCGAACTTTGTGCTAAAGATTTACCTAGGAATTGGACTAATATAAAAATTGCAGAAAATTTACTTAAGTGTGTGTGCTACAAGTTGTTGTGTTAAAATAAAACAGAAATGAACTGTTGCAAAGCATGCTTATATAAAACAAATTACACACACCACTGGAAGATAATTCTACTCTCTGAGAAGATTATGCTTCAGTTTTATCTGATTATATATATATTGTAACAGAATAAATATGTGGGCCATGCTAAATTCTGAGTCATAGCCTAATTATTGATCACCATTTGTAACAGAATATAAATATGAATCAAGAAAGAATATTGCCCATGAATTGTAGTCATTTGTAATAGAATGAATATAGTAAACTAAACTAAAATGAATACCATTTAGTGAATAGCAATCTTACACTTAAATTAATAAAGCAATGATAATCTTTGTTATTATCTGATAAATTCCAATAGCACTTAGAATGGATAGAAAACCAAAAAAATATTACTTCAAACTAACTAAAAATATCATTATTTGCAATAGATCAAAGATAAAGCAATAAAATTAAATATCATTGTTTTATCAATAACAGTATATGCCTATAATATAGATGCTTATAATGGAATGAAAATAATGACAAAGAATTACATAGATAAACTTTAATATTTCTTATGAATCAACACACTGTTTACAATAATACAAACTTGTGCCAAAAGTCAAACATTATTTATATTTAAATGAAATGATTCTTAGATTGATGAAATAATAATCTTAATAAGCCCTACAAGTTTACAATATCAATAGCAGCTAACAAAATATATAACTCAATAATTAATTTGTAATTACAACTAAATAAAATAAAAGTACTGCTAACTCAACCTTGCTATTCCACTAATAGCAATATATCCTTATTAACTAAGTCAATATAACAAGATTAAATACTTAATAATAATACAAAATCAATTAACCCAACATATCTTTCCATTTTCACAACTTAATATATTATAAAATCAAATATTCTATTAAGTAACCTTAAGGTTTTCAATATCCAATCATAACAATATATAAAATAAATGATAGATTTTTATTTGATGCTTATTTCAACAATTCACAAATCATATCCAATTACTCTTCAGTTTATTAAAGGTAAGTTATTAAAACTTTAGACTAAAATTGTCAAAGAGTATGAAAGATTGTTAGATTTATTATAAATTAAATATTAATATTAAAATTTAATATTTGAACTGAATTTATGATCCACACTAACAAACTTTAAATATAATTAAAGAAAATCATTCTAATTTGAAATTGAATGAAATATATTACTATTATAGTTCTATAACTGAATAAGATTGCAATCTTTATGGCTGTATACTAACTTAATGTAATATTTATTTTAATTAATATTGACCTAAAATAAAATACATGAACATTTCATTGCAACTGCCTTTACTCATTTTCAATAATTATTATATTTGCACCTTTATCAATCCTCAAATCAATTCATATATAATTTATATTTTAGCATATCTATTACTTGTTACTAACAAAATAATTGTAATAAGCTTCCAATTACTTATTAAATATTTAAGAATGTCAAATCAGTTAATTTCTCACTGTATAAGTCAAATAATAAGCATTAAATTCAATACTTACCCATTCTATGTTTTTGATTTTGGAATTATTTTTATAACTGCTTTTAATGAATTATGTGGAATAATCAATTAGAGAATATTGTCTTATCCAAATATGATTAACAAATAAATTTGCATTGTAAAATTGAATAATAACCAAGCAAGTTTATTTCTTATAAATTAATTCAAAATTTATTAAATTGATATAAATTAAAATCAAAAATATATGTATGGCAAATAAACATTTAAAATATATGTATATAATATGATTATGCTTTAAGTAGGTTTTCAGTTGACATATTTAAATGGGTGATTACATCTCAATATCCACTGATTAGATACTAAATACAAACACACGTTTATGTAACACCAAAAATGTAAAACATTTATACTTTCTGAAATATAAGAGTTCAAGATATATCTTCTTCCTGTACTTCATATAAAAAGATAGTTAATCAAAATATAATATATATATATATAAGAATTTATTTATTCGCTAATAAAAGAACAAAATCAAATAAATACTTATTATGATATAATCCTTTTGAACTCTTAATATAAGTGACATACCTATAGTCAATTTATAATTAATAAAAAAATGAATATATATATATATGTGTGTAAAGATGATAGTCTGGACCAACTGATGATTGCTGGTTTAGCATGAAATACGTATATTGGTGATTATTTATCTTTTCAGCATATATGTGTTTAGGTGTATCAGTGTTATTAGATAGAGTGGAGAGTGGTGGGTGGTCTGAAAGTCTGTGCTCATATACCCTATATTACATATATATAGACACAGGTATATAACAAGCCTGTGCTTCAGTTATTACATTATAGAGATGTCTGCCCATCCTTGCATATGTATTAAATGGATTATGTCCTGTACATGTGGGGTTCAGATTGACCTTAGGTCAACATGGGTGTGACAAGAATCTCGGCCTCAGGGTGGCCTTTGAGCATTCCATCATCAGATTTTCAATTGGATGGACGGTTGAAGAGTTGGAGTGTGGAGTAGATTGAAGCCTGTCCATTAAACTATAAGGATTGTCTATCTTAATATATATCTGAGCACTTATACTATATATGTGTGTAAAGATGATAGTCTGGACCAACTGATGATTGCTGGTTTAGCATGAAATACGTATATTGGTGATTATTTATCTTTTCAGCATATATGTGTTTAGGTGTATCAGTGTTATTAGATAGAGTGGAGAGTGGTGGGTGGTGTGAAAGTCTGTGCTCATATACCCTATATTACATATATATAGACACAGGTATATAACAAGCCTGTGCTTCAGTTATTATATTATTTTTATTTATTTTTTCTACGATAAAATTATGATTTATTATTAATTATTACTATTAAAAATTTATGTGATTATTGCGATGGTTAACTAGTCATTTAGTAAATTAAAAATAAAATTGCATGCATGAAACAGCATGATGGAAGAAATAACTCAAAGCTTAAAATGAAGCAAATGATAACTGATTTTGCAAGTAGGAAAGTTAGAAAAATGAACATATATATATTTTAGTTTTATATGCATTATTGTAATTATTGTATTAGCTAATTTATTTACATCAACTATTACATATCAAGGAATTACTTTTTTATAATTATTTTTATTTATGATTATTTTGCTGTGATATATTTTATAAAAATATTATATAAATACATACAGTACTTGTTATTACTAAAATATAAAATATAGTGTCACTATGGCTGTTTCTCTATTTTAGCTATGACAAAAACCCTGTTTGGTGTTTTTATGGTAAGGCTTTTGGTTATCTAACTGTGCCATTTTTATCTAGAAGCAGATATGTTATTTTGATCTAGAATAAATATTTGATTATCACTCATAGTAGTTTGCATTATATTGGAAATATATGTTCATTTTTCTTTAGTAACATCCAACGTTTTTGTACATTTTTATTGAATTTGAGGGAGTTATAATTTATATGATATAATAATTTCAAATTGAATGAATGAGATTATTCATACAATTTGAAGTGTATCCACCTATTGTACAATTAATTTAGAGAGTGAAACTAACTAATGAAAATCTTGAAAAAAATTAGCCAGTTCATAAGTATTATAAACAGGCATTTAATGTTGTTAAATGGGTACCCATAGATTGTTATCTAGAGATTAATGTCCTAATTTGGTTAATGGAAGTGAAAGTTAATACACAAAGTGTAAATAGTCTTTATAACTGATGAAAAAAATGTCATCACTGAACCTGTGGTTTCACTTTATCATTTTTAATATAAGGGGTTTTCAGACTATTAATTATCAATACTTAACCATATTAGCTAATTGTTTGTATGTTTGTATTTTTTTTAAGATTCACTCACTTTTTAATCTCTTTATAAGGCCCAATGATCCAAAACTTAACATGTTCACTGCCTCATCTGGGCCAGTAAAACATTAAAATATTTTCTGATTATAAGCAACCTAAAATTTTATAAAATAACTAACTAGTTATTCTTTTTTAAAATGAAAAATACCCCCACTCAAATGAACCCTCTCCAGAACTGATAGACAAGTGAATAATGATTTCACTATTATTGTTCTTCTTTGGAGAACTGTTGAAGACGCCTTTAGCCTATAGAGGAAGATGTATATCATTTAATATCAAATGTATTAAGCTTTAGGAAAATAACTACTTTAATGATATTAGTTGAAACTTATTTTATCACAATTTTTTCATGATAGGTTTAAAAATGTTTTTAATATCTTCAAAAAAATTTAAAATATTTTGAAATGATTCTAAATATAATAGGAATCTCAATGGAAATAAATCGTCTACTGTTTTCATATGGCTTCGAAACAATTTTCTGTTAACTAAAAAGATAGTTTGATTTTTCACTGAGGTAAACAAATTCTTAATACCTACTATTTAGGTTTTTACTGTCACATCTGTTCTCATGGCTAGAAGGTGGATAAGATGCACACATTTAGTTTCTAACAGAAAGTTATTTACTGCTTTTTTCTTTGAGTATGAGATGAAGAAAATATTTTTTCAAACGCCAGTAGTTTTTGACAAATCTATGTGTGAGTATAAATATTTATTTTTTATTCATAGAAAAGAAAAAAAATAAAGCAGTCATTCAGGCTAGGCAGATATTAGAAATATAGAGGTTATGAATACTCCTCTTATTTTGTATTTAGATTGCAATTTGAATAAATGATTTTATCAATTTTATTTAAAATTGTAGGTCATTTTCAATGCAAAAATATCACCTGAATTGAAAGAAATATTCTATTTGAAATGAGACACTATTGATTTGAAAATTATATTAAACCATAAATATTAAACTAATAATTGAATAAGATTAATTATAAATGGAAGTTGAAATAACAATGTTAGTGAAGATTATATATATATTCACCATTTTCTATGCTTACACAAGCTGCTAATACAGAGGCAAAACTCTCCATACGGTAGTGCCATTCAGTGCAATCCAGAATAATCAAAGGATACAAGAATATTTGTGTGTAAAATCCCTATCTAATGCTTACCCATCCAATATCTGCAGAGAAGCTTTGGATCTGAGAGCATTGCATCTAGACTTAAGGTTGTAATGCAATCTTCTAGAAGCACCCTATAAAGCTATGAGTTCAAAATAAAAACACACTACTGTTTTCAATTCAAGCTCAATTTGCTTATATAGTCATATAAACCTGAATCCAGTTCAGAATTTATACATTTTGATGTCTTCAGTTCTTTAATAACAATAGTCACCATAATTCCATTGGGCAAGATTGATATTAAACCACTACATATCACATGATCACAATCAATTACAAGCTATTAAATCAGAGGTAAAACTCTCCACACAGTAGTCTCACTCAGTGCAAGACAGAGTAATCAATAAATGCAAGGTTTGTGCATAAAATACCTACCTAGTGCCTACTCATCCAATATCTCTAGACAATTTCCTAGCTTGTGGCTTTCATCAGTGAGGAGCTTTAGATATGGCAGCACTGGACCTAGATCTTAGGATATAATGCAACCCTCTAGAAGTTTATATAAGTCTCTAGCTGAATGTGTAAGCCTAGGAAATGGGGATTATGTGATGTTTAATGGTTTAATGCCAATCCTGCCCAATAAAATGATGGTGGATGGAAAATCTATAGATGCTGAACTGGATTCAGATCTATATGACTATACAAGTGAATTGAGTTTAAAGTGAAAATTATTGTTTTTATATTGAACTCATAGTGGTGGCTGCTAAAGAGTTGCATTAAATCCTAAGATCTAAGAGCAATGTTCTCAGATCTAAAGTTCCTCACTGATGAAAGCAATAAGCTTGAAACTAGTTTGGTGACATTGGATGAATAGGCAATAGATAAAGATTTTATACATAAACCTTCTTGTATCCACTGGTTACTCTAGCTTGCACTGGATGGCATTATTGTATGGAGAATTTTGCCTCTGTGCTTAAAAAAATAGTTAAGTTATTGAATTTTAAAGATATCAAATCCATATAAATCTGAAGTCTAACAGATGTTCATTGTAATGAAGAAATAAATAACTTTTGTGTGGATGTAAGAAAGGTATTTGAATAGGCCAAACATTTTAAAATTGTTATGGATTTTAAAGTTAGAAAGTTTTGATGCATTTGAAATATAAAAATCGGTTGGTGAATGTGGACAAGTAGATATAATGAACTAGTAAAAATGGATATGGAAATATCTAAATAAAGGTAAAGTAGAATTAGATTATATTCTAAGAAGCAATTTACTTATTAAAAGTAATAAAAAATAATTTCACTTTCACATTTAGTAGTTCAGATTAAAAAATTATGCAGCAATAAATTAGACAGCATACACAGACACCCATACAGACATATATATATATATTCAACACTATCTAGAAAATTTTAGTAAAATTTTGTTTTATGACTAGTATTTTAAGGTTATATGATTTTCTATATGTATTAAAACAATGGAAGTAACTTTGCAATTTATAACATAACAATAAATAATAAACTATAGTCAGCATACAGCATGACTATCATCCTAAATAGCACGTGTGTATGTATATATAAACATATCCACCCTCAAAAACAATTATTTTTTAAAAATAAAATGATAAAATCCAAATGTTGCTATATTTAAATTCAGATTTAGAAAGTGTCATTATATTTATGATTCAAACATTTCCTAAAGTAAAAATTGCTCATTATTTTGATTTTTTATATAGAGTAGTTGGAGTGTGGAGTGGATTGAAGCCTGTCCATTAAACTATGAGGATAGTCTATCTTAATATATATCTGAGCACTTATACTATATATGTGTGTAAAGATGATAGTCTGGACCAACTGATGATTGCTGGTTTAGCATGAAATACGGATATTGGTGATTATTTATCTTTTCAGCATATATGTGTTTAGGTGTATCAGTGTTATTAGATAGAGTGGAGAGAGGTGGGTGGTGTGAAAGTCTGTGCTCCTATACCCTATATTATTATATATAGAGTAGTGCAAAATTGTTCAGAAAAAAAAAATTATTATAAAATAACTTTATAGATATATTAAACAACCTCCATACTTCCCCATTCTTTTTAAATTCATATAAAGATACAATAAAAGATAAATGACTCCCAAGATGCATTTTATGCTGAACTGGCACTCATCAGTTGGCTCAGGCCAACATCTTTCATATATATCTCTATTATATGAAGAGTATTTATCTGTAGTAAATTGTTACATTTTTATTTACAACTGTCAAACTCACTCCACTCACAACTTTGACACCATCCACCTCAGATAAATACAATAATGATTATTACTATTCATTTACTAAACTAGAGATTATTTCTAGATTATATATAAACTTTAAACTTCAGTTAAAGATTAATATATCTGATTTTTTAAATTTTAAACGTACACACACATGGAGTTATTCACTTTTCTCTTTCTCATGTGTAATATTTTTATAGATAAATTAAACAACCTCCATACTTCCCATTCTTTTTACATTGATATAAATAAAGATGATTAGTAATAATCATTATTGTATTTATCTGAGGTGGATGGTATCAAAGTTGTGAGTGGAGTGAGTTTAACAGTTGTAAATAAAAATGTAACAATTTACTATAGATAAATACTCTTCAAGATATATATGAGAGATGGTAACCTGGGCCAACTGAGAGTGCTGTTTCAGCATGAAATGCATCTTGGAGGTCATTTGTATTTTATTGTGTCTTTATTTATATGTTCAACATATCTATAAAGATATTACACATGGGAAAGAGAAAGATGAACAACTCCATGTGTGTATATGCTTAAAATTAAAAAAGTCAGACATTAATTTTTAACTGAGGTTTAAAGTTTATATCTGTGATAGAGATAATCTCTAGTTTAGTAAATGATTAGTAATAATCATTATTGTATTTATTTGAGGTGGATAGTGTCAAAGTTGTGAGTGGAGTGAGTTTGACAATTGTAAATAAAAATGTAACAATTTATAAAATACTATTATAAATAAATAGTCATTTCCTATTTATGGATTGTTAGTAAAATAGAAAAAATATTGTTATATGAATTTACATTCCAAAGTGCTTTGAAACATAATTTATCTATTCAGTAAAATTACACTGACTAAATTTTTTTGTCTAATATAAAATTCATATTGGTAAAATTTGGTCACTATCTAAAAATAATAATCATAATTCTATGAACATTTCAAATGCAATTTATCATTTATTTATTGCCCTCATAATTGAATGATTGATAGCTGATAAATGCAAAATCGCTACAATTTATAATTTTATCAATTCATTCTTTTTTCAAAAATGATTTCACGAAATATTCCAATGGGTGTCATAGACAAAAAAAAATCCTGAGATTATATTTTTATTGATGAATAGAAAGAAGAAAAAATGCTTCAACATCTAATTTTATTACCCTCATGTTCATTAATTAATCCCTTTCTTTTTTAAAACTGATTTAGTTAATTTGCTAAGATTAAAGAAATTTATGGGTTAAATATCAGTAATAACATTATCATAACTCAGTAGAATTTCATTAGTATCAGACTTATGACTAAAGTTAGGTATCAATCAGTCAGTAGTATTTTGTCCTATGGACAGGACCAGATTAGCAGTCACACCACAAATTTATATTTTCCCAGCTCTTCAAATCCATGTATTTCTTTCCATCTTTTATATCATCCAGCATGGCCAATATTTTGCATCTTTCATTAAACTATCCTCTTCCCTTAATATATGTTCAATTCAGTTTCTCTCTTTCCATTTCTAGTTTCTTCAATCAATCTTCATTTTTCATGTAACTTGATTATTACAGTATCATTTTTTAAAAGCAAATTTGTTCATAGACAAAAAAAAAACAGCATTTTTTTTAAGTCAGACTTTCTTGCAAATAATATGCCTTCAAATATATTACTAAAAATATATTTTTAAAGATTTTTAATTTCTTGAAAGAAGTTTCAAAATTGAGGTTTGGCTTTTAGTGATCTATTTTTTTTTTTTACCATACATTTTATAAAGTAGTCTTTTTCCAATTTGAGCTACTACAAATGATAAAAATTTTTAAGAGAATATAATTAAATATAAAATTATATACCTGATATCTGAATATAACTCAAAAACTTTGACATATATGTATCAGTAATTTGGCAGCTTTCTGCTGGCAGAAACCCAAATGGATAATTAGAGTGAGATTTTATTTTGACTAAGACAAAACATGTAATTTAAGATTACAATGTGTTTAATTTATTCTAAGATAGAAAATGAACCACCTCTTAGTAAGATGTAAGATAATGCAAAGTTAGAAGACAAATAGTACTAAAAATATTATTAACATTGATATCACTAATTTCCAAAACTATAAAATCTATGTGCAATTAGAGTAGTGCTTTTAATATATTTCAGCACCAAAAATGCATTAAAGTTATATGTAATGTTTTTTAATATTTTTTCCATATATGATACATTGACATAAGTGAAGATAGATTACTGTATTTCAACGACAGACTTAAAACTGGAATGAAATCAATTAATATTAAATTCATTATTACAAATTTTATTAGAAGGTATCATCTTGGTTATTATCCATAAAGATCTCCAGATTATTAGCAATTTATTTTTAAAGGTTTTAAATTGTATTTACCTTTTAATTATTTATCTAATCATATTAATAGAAAATCATTATTTCCAAAGCAATAAAAATGGTTGAAAACATAAGCAAAAAAAAAAAGAAGGGGGGGAGGGTAATGATGTCACTAAAATGCAGACTTCCATTTTGTATTCATTTTTAAAAGATTAATTTTTTTTTTTCAAAAATTAAATTTCCCTAAAAAATCTCTATAATATTATGAGGGTGTGTGTGTCAAAATGTTAAAATACAAAATTATCTTTACATAATGATAAAACACTCATGCTCATTATCAATATTAGTATAAACTTGTTAGATAATGATAATAAATTTGAAATTAGTTTTATATCAAAAGTACTATTTTGATCTTCACCTGTGAAAGCAGACTTTGCATCTCTAGATAAACAATCTGAATAGAAAGAGGACTATTTACAATTAAGTTAATAAAATTGATTTGAGTGAAGAAGTTGATCAAGTTGATAAAGAAAGCAACTAAAAATCAAAAATGATTAATTTAAATATCAATTAATTATAAATTAATCTCATCAATAAATTATCTTGTTCATAAAAAAAATACATCACTCAACTTTGCAAAATTAAAAAATTATAAGTGCAATGAATTTAATTTTTTTAGCAGTAAGTAGAAATCTTATTTATAAAACCAACATAAATGAATATTTATATGTAAGGCAGATGTAAGCAGTATGGATTCTGCTAAATAGGTCTCTATTACTATTCCAGAAATTCTTTGCAATATATGAGAAAAGAAATGGAATGTGAAAATTTACTATGTGCCAAAGAATTCCAACATGGTCAAAATCTGGCACTTAATTTATCAACACTTTCTTCTATTTCTGAAAACATTGTAATAATGTTAGAATTAAATTACTCTATGATTAAAAGTGAAAAAAAGTACATTTTAAACATAAGTAAATTGATTATGGCTATCAGATGCATATTTAATAAATATTTAACATGTGGATAGGTTTGATAGACTTGATTATATCTAATATCTCTAATAAATCTCTTTTGGTCTCAAATGGTTTTAATAACAAAAGATGAAATGCTAATATTAAAAATTCAAATTGCAAACATTACTTTAGGAAAAATTGAAAAAGCGTATTGATGAAAACTATAAAAATGAATAACAAAAAATATGCCATACTAGTGTTTCATCTATTGACACCTTCATTGACAATATGAAAGGCGGTCTCTTTCTCTCAATTAGAATCACTATTTTCATTATTTTATTCTTTGGTTCTTGAGATGCCATTTTTGTTTTAATTCTACATCCAATAAATTGTAGTTCATATTTTACAATAAAATACTCAATATCAGAAATAGACAGGACTTTAGCCCCTCCAGATATCATACATGCCACATGGAGCCTTTATCCTCTTCTTTTTACTTTTTAAACAGTTGGCTTCTTCCATATGTGTTAAATGTATTTTTTTATTAATACATGTAAACCATTTTATATGCCTGTATTATCTATTTGTAAAGAAATATAGTTTTTATAATTTTTCTTATATGTAAAATTTGTAATCTTTGAAAATACCCAATAAAAATTTAACTTGAAAAAAAAATGACATACTATAATACAGATTCTAAAAAAATCTTTCTTGAGTAGTCAATGAGATAATTTTTTCAAAAAAATTTTGTTACTAGCAGTTATTCAATTATTATCAAACAAAATCACTACGTTCTCCAACCTTAAAATTTCCTTGGTGGAATTCGCTAGGGAAGTAGATTTATTTACTTTTCACACAGCAAGACAGAAAGTCCAAGCAAATCAAAAACAGAAAATGGTTATATGAAACAAAATTGATATACTGTATTTCTAAATCTAAAAGTAGAGAAAGGAAATATAAGTTAAGACTTTTTGAAGGATCAGTCACATTTATTAACAATATTTTTTTCACCATGGTACCTTCAAACTTATTTAAAATTCCTTCTAGCATTTTTTACTTTTTTTTATTTTCTAGAACAAATAACTATAAGATCTTAAACCATTTTTTACTTACCTAATTCATGCCATATAATAAATTCAATAGTAACTGTGAAAGTTTATCTCAACAATCAAAAATAGAATGATTCAATTTAATATCTAATAGTACTTTTATAATGTCAGTTATATAAATTTGATATTAGCAATAATCTAATAGTGTAAATCATTATCTGGATGTATTAATTTTACATAGTTAATTTTTTTTTTTTATCAATAATTTATTAAATTTATATATGGTAATTAGTGTTATTTTATATCTTTACATCATAAAACATTGTAAAATATCATAATTAAGGAACTATTTAATTAATTTTACTGTTTTTTTATTTGTTTCAAAGTATTTAAATTTGGAAGGGGATATTTAAACTGACTTCAAATAATGTCAACAATAGGTCTTTTTTTATAACAAATCATCAAGAATTATTCTCATCAGTAACATGAAGTCAACTTGGAGTTTTATGTATATCACATCCATATTTCATTTTTTTTTAAATGCAGGTTTTGAATTTATTCAAGAGTAATTGAAAATTATTACTTCAGTGAATTTATTTATTTTATGAAACATGTTTTGAATAAACCTTAAACTGATGCTAGAATAATAAAGTCTAGTGGTTATAGAAATTCGAGGGATCGCCTGTAATTTTGTCAAATTAAAAAAAGAAAATAGAGTTATCAGTTTTGGGAATATGATGTATAATTTCTTTTGGCACATTTACAGTGCATTGCCATATATATGTTGACTGAAGACTTTTATTAGTTACAGATATATAAATTATATACTTTGTGGGTTCATCCATGTATGATTTTTGATAATGAATAAACCATTTTGGCTTGATTACACAAGCAATCAACTGGGTGATGAATAGAATATTATAAAGATTATTGTACAGACACTGTAAACACTGGTTTATAATAATGTTAAAGTTCTACCAATAGAAAAAACAGGTATATAAAATTGAAAAAAATAAAAGATAATTTTTAGAATAATATGTTTTTAAAAAAATTCCTCCAAATAGGAGGAAGTTTGCATGTGTCATCATGTTTATTGATATAATTTGGTCTTTTTAGTATCTCAATGGCTTCCATGATCTTATATTGGTAGAGAGTGTCATATCTGGATAGATTTACAATAAAGAGAAGGTCTGATGAGGAAGTTCTCTTTCTTAATGTACTCATCACTAAGAAATAAAATAATCTATCATTTTCAGTTTTCAGAAAAAAATACACAGACTGATACTTATAATTTTCATCACATCATTATCCAAGTCAGATTTTTTCTGTAGCCCAAACTCTTTTAACTACAGCAATTAACATTTCCTATAAATCACATCTAAAAGAAGAAATATATCACATAAATAGTGTTTTATTATAATGGTTATAATAATAAAATCATTCAACAAGTCTTAATTCAAACCCAAAATAAAATAAGAAACAAAAAGAAGAAAAAACACTACTAGGATTTGTATTTCTTATATAAAATAATTACAAACAGTATTTGATTATATACTACTTATCAAAAAATTAGCAACATCATAACCAAGTATAAAAACCCAATCCTTTTTGAGATTCATGGAAGTCATGAAATTTCATGTAGCATTTGTAAAGCTTTTTATGTATGCATGAGCAATCATTGCATTAGTATTAGAAAACATAAACATGCCAATACAGTTAAGAAGCACTCATCATCATCAGCACTCTCACTCCATACTATGGATTTAGGGCTCAATTTAAAATCAGAGAAGTCATTGAGATAAACTAAAAATATCAAATTGTATCAATAATCATCATAATACATGCAAATGTTTTCCTATTTGGAAGAATTTTTTAAAAAAATTCTAATTTTTTTTTATTTCAATTTTATATACCTGATTTTCTATTGGTGGAACTTTAACATTATTACAAACCAGTGTTATAGCACCTCTACAATTCATCTTTAAAATATTATATTTATCATCCAGTTGATGATTTGTGTAATAAAGTCAAAACATTGGAATATTTCTTATCAAAATCATATACAGATGAACTTGCAAAATATACCATTTATGTATACATATTGCATATATCAAGATTAAGACTTGTGCAATTGACACAATATGTAATTGAAATATTCTCTAGCAACATCATAAAGCAATAATTCCTACAAGGAAAGACTGAACCTATCTTCTCTAATTACTTCATTTTCTTATGTAGAGGGTTATCTGAAAGACTTAGATAAAAAAAGATGAATATTAAATCAATTATACAATTTAAAGATATTTTAAATTGGATTGTTTGAGAATATTTTCAATTTAAACATCATCAATACAATTAGAATGTAATGTAAAATATGTCCAGTGCTTAATATATATGTAATACATCTAGATTAAGACTAATGCAACTAACACAATAGGTTATGGAAATTCCAACTAGCCACAGCATCAGATAGTGATTTTTATAAAAAAAGATGGTCCCATTTTCTCTTGTTGTCTGAAACACTTAGACTAGAAAGAAGAAGGAATATTAAATCAATCAGACAATTTATTTTAAAGATGTTTTAAGCAATTTGATGTATTACATGGATATTAACCACTAAAAGTATTTTATATATATTTTCATTTTTGAATTAGTGTTGACAATATACCACTTACTAATATCAATCAGTTTAAAATATTTTTAAAATAAATTGTGTAATTGATTTAAAATTCATTTTATCCAGTTCAGATGACTATTCTCTATTCAAAAAAAGGGGTGATGAAAGAAGATGGAACAAATCTCTTCTCATAAATATTATTGTCTTATGCTATGACTAGAGAGTAATTCAATTAGCTATTTATAAGTTGCAAGAGTCTTAATTCCGATGATGTATTGCCTACACTTTAAGCACTGGAAATATTTCATTTTACATATTTTTATTATTTGAATCAGTATTAACAATCATTAAATTGAGAAATCTCTCCAGCACATCAATTAATTTTATCAATCAATTTTAATATCTTTTAAATAAATTGTGTTATTGGTTTAATATTCATTCTTTCTAGACTAAATGTTTCAAACAATTTTTTATACAAAAAAAAAACTGTAGTAATGAGAGAAAATCAGACTAATCTTTTCTCATACTCTTATGCTATAGTCTTCTTTAAAATCTTAGTTTGACAAAGATGAATGTAATTTCATTGAAATTTTAGCAATCTAATTCAATGAATGGATTCTCTGTTTTGTTGGATGAAGACCTTTTTAAAGACTTTAGAAATTCTAAACAGGATTCTTTATGTGCTACATGGAATGATTTCTCTATGCAGTATATAGTAAGATCCTCTCACTTTTTTATTTCCATATACATATATAAAGCATATAACAATTTTTAATTATAAAATAAAAGAAAGTATATTACCACTACAGTAATTTTTACATTTTTAGGTTATAAGAAGAGAAGATTTCAGATCTTAAATTAAAAAAAAAAAAAAGAAATTGAATTGTTGCACATTTCTCATAATTAATTCTTATTAACTTAATTCCATTTTCATATACATTTATATTTAACATCACATGATCACCAGCTCTTATACTAGAACATAATTGTTATTAAACAAGGCAAAAACATTTTGATCTATAAATTAGCCTTATATATTAACCTTTTACACTCCTTCCATTATGCTCAGAAACTAATTATGTAGTGAGGATGTTGCCCTTATTGATTTCACCATGTATACCCCATGAAATACTAATGTTTATTTCTAATTTTTATTGCTTGTTTATAACTTACATTAGAAAGAGTCTTTTGCTTTCCCAAAAAAATTTTTGCATGATAAAAAAAAAATGGATATATATAGAAAAGCAGCAACTTCAATGAATTTATTAGTGAGTTTAATGTGTAAAAGCAGCTAAAAAGTTAGGCAAATTTTCTATATTTTAAATTAAATTAAATTAATAATCACAAGCGCTGAGAGACTTGCACTCTCTCGTAAGTTAATTTCAAATTATCTGCGCTTTGAAAATAAATATTATTTATATATTTTAAATTGTAATATATAAGAGTCGATATCAGTTCTAAGCAATATACATAATAAATAAATATAAAAATCACAATAACTTTTAAATTAAAACATCATAATCACTTTCAATTAGTCACATACTATAAAAAAAAAGAAAATAATAAGCTAGAATATTTAGATATAATGTTGATTAAATCCTACATAAATGGAAGATGTGATATAAAAACATTGACACAATAATAATATTACCAATTGGCACACTAATATAGATAAAAAATAAAATAAAATTAGTATAAGTTCTAGGATTTATAGGGATATATTAGGTGAATAAAGTTAATAAAGAAGAAACTTCTAAATAATTATTACCCAATTAAATTTATAAATAGTAATATAAAGTTGATAAAAAATAAATTTATTTGCAATGATAATAATAAAAATAAATTTTTAAATAATTTTAATAATAATAATAAATTTAATTATATAGATATTAGAGCTTACAATAATAATGTAATTAAAAATATAAATAAAATCAATAACATGCAATAAACTTCAAAATAATACATAAAAAAAAGGAAAGACATAATTAAACTTTAGATAATAAATATATTAAAAAATATAATGAAAATCCTGTTAATGTTATAAATAGAGTACATGAAATTAAATACAAATAAGGCCAAATTAGTAATATTAAAAATTATGGTAGAGGAACCAAAAAATAAATTTTCAGAAAATTAAGCCAATAAAAACAAAATGTATATTTAAGAAAGATAGTTTTAAAATGATTCAATATATAAATAGAAAAAGATAAAGAAAAATCAAAAAAGTTATCTTTATAAATAGTATAAAAGTTACATTAAATAAAGATTTTGGTTTAAAATCTGTTGATATAAATATGATTGAGATAATTTTAAATAATAAAATCACAAACAATATAAAATAAGTTATAAAAAAGATACTATACAATATAAAAGAAGCTATTTAAAATTCAAAATTTAGCAATGTAAGAAGGTGGATAGGCAAGAGAAGGTAAGAATTAATATTAAACAGAGCAAAACTCTCCATACAGTATTGCCACCTGTGCTAAACAGATTAATCAATGGATGCCAGAAGGCTTGTGCATAAAATCCCTATCTAATGCCTACTCATCCAATATCCCCAGACTAGTTTCTGGCTTGTGGCCTTCATCAGTGAGGAGCTTTGGATCTGAGAGCACTGCATCTAGATCTTAGGATCTAATGCAACCCTCTAGCAACAAAGAGCCAAAGACACCAAAATGTATGGGTGCTGAACTGAGTTCAGACCCATATGACTATATAAGCTATTGAGCTTAGATTGAAAATATTTTTTGTGTTTTCAATTTCATTCTCATAGTTTTGTAGTTAAGTAAAGATAAAAGGTGATTGCTAGAGGGTTGCATTAGATCCTAAGATCTAGATGCAGTGCTCTCAGATCCAAAGCTCCTCACTGATGAAGGCCACAAGTCAGAAACTAGTCTGGGGATATTGGATGAGTAGGCATTAGATAGGGATTTTATGCACAAGCCTTCTGGCATCCATTGATTACTCTGTTTAGCACAGGTGGCAATACTGTATAAAGAGTTTTGCTCTGTTTATCAACAATTAATGTGCTAGTATAGGAAATGTGATCATGTGATGCTTAATGGTTTAAGAATTAATATTAATTAAACAAGAATTCAAAAAATATTGATAAAAAAAGATTTTATAAGCAATAATAATTTATAAGATTAATTAAAAAGTTTAATAAGAAGTATTAAACTTAAATTTAAAAATTATAGAATTAAAAGTTTATACGTTAATATGTAGGTTAACAATAGAAATTTAATAATTAAAATTAAAATAAAAAATGGCAATAAATGATAAAAGATTATGTTTTTTATGTTAACTATATTTTTATAATTATGATAATATTAAATAATATGAAAAAAAAGTTATATAAAATAGTAAGGACTTGCTGCTTTTAACTTTATTATGATACAAATATAGTAGAGACTTTGAGAGTATATATATATATATATATATATGAAAATCTTGAATGTGTGAAGTTATTCATTAAAATCAACTTAATTAGAAAGCATTTAACTGAGAACAATTGTCACAGACCAAGAATTAAAGTAAACTGACAGACTGATGTAACCAAAAGGAGTATCCTCTTTTAAATGCTCTCTAGATCTAATGTAGAGATCAAAGTACTGCAGTTTATATTTATAGGCATAAGAAATCAAAGTATAACAAACTTTTCAATTTTCTTACTATATAATGAATCCTTCCACTGGTAGGTCTTATATTGTAATACAACATTCTTAATGAATGTGTAGATGGAAATCTTGAATGTGTTGAGTTATCCATTTAAATTAATTTAATTAGAAAACACTTAACCTAGAACAATATATATAATGGGATATAAAAAGAATTCAATTTGGATATATTTGTTTTGTATTATTTATATTGATTAGATAAACTATTTTTTATATATTATGTACACATTATTTATATTTTAGTAGAAAGAAGACTGCTGGTCAGTAGAAAAGTTAGATTAATCAAGTAATAAATAAAATAGGCATTGTTATAATGATAAAAGAAAGTTGAATTTTTTAAAAATTGTTTTCTTTTAAAATCTTTTTCAGCTGCTTGATTACTTAAAGTTTTCAGCTGCTTGATTACTTAAAGTTTTAAATTCAATTAGGTACTTGTGTATAATTCAACCGATGACGTATTACCCTGAAGGCATATCAGTCTAATCTTGCGATTTTTAAGATAACGTCTCCAAGTGATTTGCGGACACATGTAATCGCTAAAATGTGCCCGCAGATCACGTGAACACGGTACGTTAAAAAATGCAACATTAGACCAATATGCCTTCAGGGAAATACGTCATCGGTTGATCACGTGGTAAAAAACAAAAAAACATGGCAAAAATATAAAAATTTAAAAAAAAATTAAACATAAAAAAATGAAAAAAAAATGTGACGCAGGTCACGTGATAAAAAAAAAAAAGGGAAATCGTTAAGTCAAAAACGTCATCGGTTGAATTATTCACAAGTACCTTAAATTACAATATATAGTCAATATTTAGGTTTGAAATTTAATATTTTTATATGTAATTTGAGATGAGAAACATGCAATCGGTATAGTGATATATGTTTTTTAGCATTAAAATAATGATATCTTTTACTATTTAGAAAAATATTTTATATTATTTATTAATATATTGTAACAGTCACTCAATATACCCTTGATCATGAAGGGTGCCACCAGATCACTGCATATCTGGAAAATTTGTTTACCATGATCAAAAGTGGATGGTGATGATGATTTGTGCTGGCTAGACTCAGGGAGATAGCAAGAGATCTTAAATATTATTCATCCAATTGAGAAAATAGAAGCACTAAGACAAATGCCAGCAAAATTAAATTTAAACTAATTTGGAAATTTTATTAAATTCAATAAAGTAAATCTAGCAAACAGAATACGAAAGTTAGACTTAGATTTTTATAAGTGCATTCATCAAAAAGTGTATATGAGTTCTGTAAATATTAAAACATTAAAAGCATTGGCAGAAAGAATCATTTTCTCACCTACAATTTAAAAGGGAATTGATTTTATCTTCCTGTTGGCAATTTATAAAAGAACAACAATTCTAGTTTTCTAATTCCAAGATATAAAAAAAACAACATGGACATGTAGGAAATTAACGAACAGTGCAAGATGAGCATTCTCTAGAACATTGGAATTAGAGACATCATATTGTCTGCAGGATAGCTTGTGATGTACCACATTCAAGGCAATTCATGGTTAATTCCACATACAAGACAAGAAAACTTGAAGAATGATTATGATTTTATGTAATCTGGAAAAAAAGAAATGAAATCTCCAACTTCAAAAAAACTAGAATAACAAACACGAAATCACCAGCCAAAAGATTTGCAGTTTGTAAAAAGCACAAACCTATTAACTTAAATTAATTATTGGATGATAAAATAGGGACAGGTGAGCAAATTGAAATTATGACGGTCTACCAAAGCAAGAGTTAGTAGTAAAACATGAAGGCATAGTAAGCATATAAAATATAATCTCACAATACACTCCCCAATAAATAAAATGGAAAATAAGCTTGGAATCTTAAAACTAAGATTCCAAAACATACTATAAATACAAAGAAAAGCAAACACACATAATAATTATGAGGTTTAAATAACTGGTAAACCTTTATGCAACAGATTTATTTTTAGATTGAGTGGAGATTTATATAACCTGGAAAAAAGAACAAATATTTTTACCTTATGATAAAGCAGAGTCCACGGAGTTTTCAAAAAGTGCGCACATTTATTTGGAATTCAACTTTCAGGTATCTTCATTTCTTCATAGTGGTAAGATCTTTTCTAATTCAGACTTTCATGGCATGATTGGAAGAACAGCTTGGAATCAGGGGGTTACCCTTAGATAAGTTAGCAAGGCATGTTGTAGGTTCGAATACACATAGCAATGAATTTAGACATCTTGTGAAAGCAAACTTTAAGAAAAAAATATGTCCAGACTGCAAACACAATATGAATCTCAGCAGGTTAATATCAATGTGTGAAAATGAATAGTGGAATTATTAGAAGCTGAATCTATTACTTTGAAGCAGAATTAGCTTGGTCAAGCCAAGAATAAAAATGTCTGAAATTTTATATCCTCTTTCTCTATCTCCCACATAATCTTTCTTGTTTTCAATTATAAGACTTAGTTTAGGGAAAAATCTTTATCTCCTGCTCAACTTTAATTAAGAATTCTAACTAGGGATTATCTTATAAAAAAAAAATTAAATCTTCACTTTTTAAATTAAACTAAAAATGGATTGTAATTAAAATAAAAGAAATAGGAATGCAATTAATTTTCCAAAATTAAAAGCTTTCTCAAAAAAAAAACAAAAAAACAAACAAAGATTAAAACTTTTAACTTGGAATGGTTTTACAGTTTGATAAAAAATAAGTTTCAGAAGAAACTTATTTTAACTAACAAGTAAAATCTATTGAAGATGAAATTTAAAATTACGAACTTTTACAATATAGCTATGTGCACTATACCCTATAAAACTTTTAAATAACTTTATAAAATAAAACTTAGGATTAATTTTGTGAAGAGACCTTTGAATTGGATATAGCATCTGGTTTAATATATATATATATATATATATATATATATATATATATATATATATATATATATATATATATATATATATATATATATATATATTATGGTGAGTTAGAAGAAGTTAACAGTTGCAAATACCTTGGTCAGATTATTAATACAGATGGAAATATAATGGATGAAATTAATCATAGAATTAAACTTGGTTGGAGTGCTTTTGGTAGAAATAACTTGATACTAAAAGGAAATATGCCTATGTGTTTGAAAAGGAAATTTTTTAATAAATGTGTTTTGCCAGTTCTTACTTATGGATCTGAGACTTGGACCCTTAATAGAAGAGCAATACAGAGACTTCAGACTACTCAAAGAAGTATGGAGAGATGCATGTTGGGAATAACAAGAAGGGATCGAAAATGCAATGTATGGATAAGAGAACAAACAGATGTTGCTGACCTCATTGAAAAATTAAAAGACTGAAGTGGAGTTGGGCTGGACATATTGTTAGAAGAGATGATAACAGATGGACAGTTGAAATTTTAAACTGGATTCCAAGAGATTGTAAAAGACCCAGAAAGAGACCACATGTGAGATGGGTGGATGAAATAAGAAAGTGTGCAGGGGTGATGTGGAGAAGAGAAGCTAAAGATAGGAAAAGATGGATTGAACTTGGAGAGACCTTCATCCTGCAGTGGATTGATAATGGTTGATGATATATATATATATATATATATATATATATATATATGACTTTGTCTCGGTACAATATATATATATATATATAACTCATGATGAAATATTTTTAGTTTTCTACAACACACAATCATATTATTATCAACAACAAGAAGGTTAAATATTGTAATTTGTTTTAATTGTCCATGAGTTTGAAGCAAACTTCAAATTGAAATGTGAATATTATAGTAATACTATTTTTAAGTTCACATTGTTTAAAAATTCTCTTTATTTTGTCATTAATATCTTTTTCACAATAGGTATATTTTTTAAAAATTAATTTATTTAAACCTCAGTTGGACTAAGCAAGATCTTACTGTATTAGTTTGAATTTTACCAATTCATAAGCTTTTTGAATATAAAAATAGTAATTATTAATTTAATTTTACATTTTACACAATTATTAGTTTTATTTCAAATATTTTCTGACCATATAATAATTATTATTATATTTGTTTGTACAAAAGCTTCATGCAAATAAGAATTTAAAAAAAATATAAAACCAATATATGCAAAACAATTTTCTGAAAACTTATCATTTACTTTTTATTGTCATCCAGAAAAATTACATTTTTTTTTATTTTTCAGAGGATAAAGTACTAACATATCAAAAAATAAAAAATAAATAAATAAAATAAAGTACTAACATATAATACAATTATTAGTTGTTTAAATAATTTCTTTAAAATTTTAAAACATGCATTATATGTGCTTATAAATAATGTATAAATTAATCCTATCATTCATCACTTCATAGATTTTTTTGCCTGGATGTATTGCATCTCTTGCAACCAGTATTAGCAATGTCTTATTATTAGACTAGCTTTATTATTATTACATTATTATAGGATTGAACTGCAAATTTTTTTATTTAAACTTCGGTGCCAAATTTAGAGTTGTTATTTATTTAAAAATTGTTTTTATTTTTAAAAATAAAAATGCCAATAACAAAATTAAAATGTATGTTGCTTAGTAGAAAAGTTGCTTTTTTTGTTGTTTCTAAAAGTTTCTATTACTTACTTATAAGAAGCTTTTTGGATATCTTTTATTTAAAGTCTATTTACAAAAATATTATTAAATTGTATTTCAAATAAATAATAATTGTTACTTAAAATTTTCAAAATTTGATTTTATATTACTAAATATAAGTATGTAACAAAGTATTATTATTTTCATTAGAAATATTTTCACTCTTGTCAAGCGTTGGTGACCTAGCGGATAGCATAGCTGCCTTTCAAGCAGCCGGTCCAGGTTCCCTTCCCGATCAACGCTTTGACATATATATAAAAATTTTTCATTCTTTAACTAAAACAATGGTATGTGACTTATTTGGTAAATATTTGTTTTAATAGTACAGACAAATTAAATTTGACTGGTAAATTAGTAACTTCAACCTTTACTTTCTTTTTTAAAAAATCGATTTAAGTTTTTTCAATAAAACATTTAAAGATAATTGCTTATGTATATAAGAAAATTTTCTTTTGCCATAATACTTGTTTTAAAAGTAAATTTTTGTTAGCAGTTTTTTTGAAGGCAAAAAAAAACCTTCTACACCTTGCAATTATTAATTTATAATGCGAGATAGTCAAAATATCTATTTTTTTTTATTTTTAAAGTACAATTAAAACCTTATTTTGTAAAATTTACTAGTATTAATATACCTAGAGAGAAATACTGACATTTACATATATATAAAAAATATTGTTTTCAAAGAGTTTTAGGTTATGATAAAAAAAAAAAAAACATGGTCATTATCAATGATAAGATGATAGTGCTTTTCAATCAATTTTTAATAACTATTACAAACAATTTTTTCTTTTTTTGGAATGGAAAAAATCTTTTTTAACTAACTTTATGGTGACCTTGAAATAAAGAATATAACTGAAAACTGTTTATAAATTAATTAGACAATCAACTATAAACAAGATTCAGTCATTAAATACTTTGATTAAGCTAGCAGAATCTAAGTGCTGAATTAAACTCAACACAGTTTGGTTTAAATAAACAGAGGGAACATATAATCAGTTTTATTTTTTAAAACGTGATTGAAACATTTTAAAATAGAAATCAATATTTTTTTTTTTTAAAAAAAAAAAAACTTAAAAGAAAAAAAAAGGAATATTTAGAAATTAAAAAATGAATCACTTTAGATGATATAAAATTTATGTATGCCAAATTTTTAGCTTGAATGTTTGTAGTTACAAAAAATGCCCATGCAATGAGCGCTATCATTATATTACTGAAATCATGTATATGGTGCTCTTTCTATAACTTTCCATATAAAATTTGTACTTATTTTAGGTGTTTAAACAAAAAGATATTATACCAAGATGCTAATTGTTGCTCATCATTGATAATATCACATTCTTTTAATACAATTATTTCTCGCACTATCACAAAAATAATATTGCTCATTATATTGAGTTTCCAAGACTGAAGAATTATTATAAAAGAATGATCTCATAATTTGTTTATAAAAGCTAATATAAATAAAAAATAATTTGCAAATGTTCATAACAGGATTATAACAAAAGCAATTACAGATTCAATGCTCATGAAATCAAATGCATTGGAATTTGACAGAATTGACCTGTGATCTCTGAATCTTCTCTTCTTGGGTCCACTACTTTATGTTTGCATTAAAGCTTATAGGACATTAATACTATAAAAATATAAAAATAAATAGTAATGATCAAGCAAAATACAAATTGAGAAAAAATAAATTATAAAAATATAACTTTCAAACTATAATGTTAAGAAGACAGAATATGTTTATAAATAATTATTGGAAAAAATAAAAAGGAAGAAATATACTTTTTCAGAATCACACAAAAAAACTTAATCAATAAAGAATATTATTCTATCATCAAAATTATCAGTTATCAGCTATTTCAAGTATCTCAAACCATTTAGCTTTTTATTTTTAGTTCACCAATAAACTTTTTATTTCTTTATCTCCTTTTTTTTCTATTTCTAATTATCACAACTAACTTTTTAAATATTTTTTTCAACTTTAAATATATATAAATCAGATTATACTTTTTAATTTTCTCAATATTTTTTTTCTCTCTCTTTCAAGTTCTATATTTTAATTTTATTTATATTTCTACAATGTATATATTTTATTTTATGTTCTTTTTTTATCCATATCCTTAAATCCTTATGTTTTTTTTTTTAATGCCAGATTTCTGTTCTATAGAAAATTAGATTTTAGCAAAACATTTTAAAATGAATTCATCAATGATAAAAAAAATCTTTTTATCTTATTAAAAGTACATTTCCATTTGTATTTCTCATTCCAATTCTTTTTACCACTGCATTTATCATTAAAAATTAAGGTACTGATTTGTTCTATTTTCTGTCCATCCATCCATCCATCCATCTATCTTTATTGTTTTAATTGCATTTATTTTTATTCCAAACTTTCACAAGTTAAATATAATAAAAATTTTAAGCTCATTTTCACTTTCCTATGATAAAAATATACTATTCTTATTTTAATATCAACTTTATTCATATCAAAACAATTTATATATCTAACATCTCATCTGTAAAAATATTTTTGATTAAAAAAACAACTTAATCCCATGAATATATATAAAATTTTAAATAATTATCTCTCTCTTCTTATCAAACTTAAATTTTTCTTTATAAAATATAATAGACAATAATCTTTACTATGTCTTAAGATGAATGAAACAAACATAAATCTGCCTTCTTTTATATATATATATCAAAAAGTCCACAACACACTATTTTTACTTTTTGTTTTTCAATTGTTTTTCCTAAAATAAATTCTTCCTCAAATAAAAATATACAATAGCAAAACATAGCGATTTAAAGACTTCAAGACGTAATGAAATCACGTCAGATTAAAGTGATTGTTCTAAAATTCGTATTATTTTTTTCTATTTTATATCTTTTTTTAATGAATCAAAATAAAAGCAAACATTAGCCATTGTGTTAAATTTTAATACACTATTAGAAGCATCAAATGAATATTAAGTCCTTTTACTCTATTACAAATGTTAGTTATAGATTTGACATTTTATTTTTGTAAAACTTTCTTGATCATTACATATCACAAATTCATTTTCAATTACCATATAAAGTGATTGTAAACTTTGTTGTTCAAATTACTTATAGATTTTCCCTAAGTTTTTTTAAAACAATATCTTATTTTTTACACAACTACTGTTATTTTTTTCTTAAAACATTGTTTATTTTATTTAAATTATTTTATTATCTACATATTCTAGTTACAATTCTTTTTTGTTTTCAGTTATTCTGGCGTCATTTTTTTCTCATATCAATTGACTTCTTAGCTTTTTACTTCTATCATTATCAGAATATATATTTACATTTTCTTCTACACATTTACTTTTTTATTCCTCTCATAACTCAATATTAGCACTCTAAAATTTTCTTGAATAATTCTCATATTTTATCTGAGTTTATTATTTTGCATTATATTTTCTATTATTACTTATTATTACTGTAAAAATTTTCCTATAATAAAATATCAGTCTTTCATTTCTTTTATGCTTAACCTACAGTCATCAATCTCATTTTTCTTACTATACTATTCTCATTATAATTATTGTCTTTATTTCTTTTTAAATTACTTTTAGAATTTCTTTTTTTTTTCATTCTGAAATGTGAATTCTAATACAAGTCATATACAGTTTAATGAATTTTTGTGTCATGTCACAATCAAAGAATTGAATATAAACTCAAGAATTATGGACATATTTTTTTAAGATTACAAGTAGGCTTTAAAAGCAATTTTTGATTAGTAAAAGGATATCTATTATTAGATAGAGGTAAACACCTCAAATTAATATAGAGTTGTCAGGTGAATATTGATGTGCTTATTGTAAAGCAAAATGACATATTTGTAATATGACACAGTCATATTCTACACAGACATTGAAAATGTATTTACCTATTGTTTACCCAAATGTTGTTTATAACATCTTTTTTAGTTTATTCCTTAGAATATTCTTTTTTTATGTTTATTGTGTTTCTGGAATACATTTTTTTTTACATAACATGCATTTTTTATTCCTGAAATTTTTCTTCGTTATTTGCTGTAATATTTAATTGTATTATTTTTAATGGTGTATTCTCTATCCTCTCTTGATTGTTTACAGTTCTAATATTCTATAAACTTATTCTTGGAGTAACTTCTGAATCTAAAAACTTTGATTCTAAAATGATATTTTGAATATTATGCTCAATTATGAAAACCTTATTTCTACTAAAGCAGGTTTTTTTGTCTAGCACCCAAAATTGTATTTATTATTTAACATCTTACCTCCAAATAATATATAATATTTTAAATCTATACACTATATATATTCATCCACTTACATCACTTTTTTCCTGAACACTATTATTGTTCTACACAATTAAAAATATTTCAGCAGTTAATTATATATAAATTTTAGTTACATCTAATAAGATATGTTTCAGCAGTTAATTATATATAAATTTTAGTTATATTTAATAAGATATATAATATATTTAAAATAAACGATTATACTCATGCATTTTTTAAAAATGAGAATGCATTAATATTTAAGGCAATTAAAATTTGATACTTTCATAATAGTTGTATTGAATTTACTTTCTGCTATAATTCAATTATTTTCAAAATATGTAAAAAATAAAACAATTAAACATGGAAATATATAAGTAAAATCTTTTCCTCTCACAAAATTAAAACTATTATAAATGTATTTTTATAATTTACTTATTTTTCTATCTCTCTTTACATATTTCGTAACAGACATGATGAAGCACATAAGTTGAAGTCAGATTTAAGTGATGATGTTGTTGATATGGATTTACAATAGAATTCAATTTATATAATAAAACATAAACATGGTTAATTTAGCAATGACAAAATTAAACAATTATCAAGTTTCACATTGGATTTCCAAATTTTGTAACGCAAATATGTCAAATCAGTAATTGGTTTACATCTTCAAATATTGTAGGATTAACGACTAGTTATTTATTCATAATGATCATCATCTTTATTTGTTATATTAAAACTAGGGGAATTCTCTCTCCATAACATTGACTGAATTCTGTCATTCTTTTTTTCCAAAAACAAAAATTAAATAAATAAAGATAAACTACTAATTATGATTTCATTTTTTCTTCTCCCTTTAACATATATTTAACACGCACACGTTACATTTTATTTTTTATTAATTGGGCCAGAGAATTTTTTTTTTACTACAGGTATTATTTCTGCTTAAAAGTTTTATATCACTCACACTTAATTCTGAATTCATTTATAATAGAATCTCATAAAAGAGTTGCCAAAAATATTCATAATAAAGCATTGTTTGTCTATGAGAAGAAATTTAAGTTCTATTTTTCCATGTTAAATAAGTTTATAACATTTCTTAAAATACACCTTTTTTTAAACATTTAATTGTACCAGAGTATATTTATTGTTAAATAAATAATTATTAATATTTTTTCAGAATACTATATTTTTCATTATAGATGAATTTATAGGGCAAATTTTAAACAGTTTATTTTTTATAAGAGTGAACATTTCAATTGCTTAGTAACAATTTACATCCAAGATTTTTAATGAATTACATCATTTGACATTATTTCCATTTCATTTATCATTTTATAGATATAAAATAGATTCTATATCTTTATATATAGTTATCTGATGATTACAGTGGGCAGGTAAATACTCATTTGATAAAGAATAGAAACATGATTTTACAGAACTTCAATGAAATTAAGTTTTTACAGTATAGAAAATAAATACTGTACTACATAGTTAGCAAAAATATAATGTTTCAGTAATTAACAAATTAAATAATAATTGTACACAAGTTGATTATTTACAATGTAACTTATAAATAGACAAGAATATTTATGCAAATATTAAATCAAAGACAACACTAATCATCAGAATATCCTTTTAAAAAGTTATAATCAAATTATTAACTTTAATAAGATTAATTTACCTCTTATAAAATTATTAAAATAATACATGATGGTAATTGGAATGATTATCTTTTACTAAAGTAGAACATTTATGTGAATGTTATGTAAAAAAAATCAAAATAAATAATATAATTTATATAAAAAATGTTTACGATTATCTTATCTAAGATTTTAAACAATGGAAAATTTATATATATTAGCTAAATTATTAAACTTGAACTGAAAAATAAGAGGTGTTTCTTGTTTTAGTTTTGATTCATTGATACCTTTACTCATAACATGTCAGGATCCAAAACAAACATTTAATGAAAATCCTTTACTGCCAATTAATTATTTGTGAAAACTTTTGTGCAGTTTTAAATTGAAAATTTTGATGATGATGACACCAGTAGATTATAGACAATAAATAAAGAAAAATATTATACTATACATGCATCTGACTCAAACAATTGAGCTTTTGGCTAAGCTTCATTTCAGATCCACAACCATAGTAATGATGATGCTTCAAATGCATGGAATTAGTGACAAACCTTTCAACTTTAATTTTCTTCATCTTTATATAAATTAATTTAAAAATGACAAAATCGTTTATATAATTTTTGAAGTTGTTTGTAAAAAAAAAATAAAGAAAATAAGAAAACAGTTATACATTGTTTTCTGTTTATAAATATATAAGCAGATACAGAATTTTAAAAACTGAAAGTATTTAATTAATCTGAGTAATTTTTCTTAAGACTTACTAACAGACTCTGCTTATCAAAAACAAGTTCATAGATGTAAGCAATAATAAATTATTTATGCTTAATCTTATAATCATCACAACTAACAAATAAACATATTTCATTTTAAAGTGTGCTGGAATGCAGTTAATGGTGAACCTATGATACAACTTGCAATATTAAGTGGCTCATTGTTTTCAAGAAGTTTTGTCTTCTCATAATCATAGCGAAAAGTTCATCTAAAAAAGTTGGAATAAATAAGTGACAAATGTTTAAATATATGCAAGTAGTGGATTAGAAATTCCCATTTTTTGGAAAGGCAAAGCATGCTTCCTTTCGGTTTATAGCATGGATGTTGTTAACTGTATGCCATACTTCTTTGCTTTTATATTTGGAGTTATGATGTTCTATACAAGCGATAGAAGCAGAGGAAGATTCAAACATATGGCTAGGGGACCTTTGGTGTTCTTAAAAAATGGAATTATATTCAGGTTTATTAAGAGCTCTTTTGTATAAGTAACAATGTTGAGAGACATATTACTTGTTTATTGGAATGTTTACATTTTTTTCATTTTTACACTAAAAAAACATGTATTATTTTATAAATTTAAAATACAATTTAATATAGTTCAACTTAATATATATTATTATTATATAATTTTCATATACATTCAAATTATTAATAAAAATAATTAAATGGTCTATTGCTGAAGAATTCATAAGAAGTTTAAGTAATGGAAGAGACAGAGCTATGTTATGATCCCTATTCTTAGAACATAATTGAACTAAACTACACAAGGCAAATAATTTAATCATCTAATATGTGTGTTTATTTATAAGTCTTAAAACATATTAGCTTAACTAAGAAAAAAAATTCTAAAATCAGATATTTTATTACTATAAGTAGTAGATTGCCATTACTTGCCAACTTCTTAATATAATTTATTTCAGAACCTCAATTTTAGAGCTACATTCTAAATGTTAATATGTTTCTACACATTATTACATACCCACTCTCATCACACACACACACACATATATATATATATATGTTTGCTAATTTTATCAAATAATACTATAATAATAAAATATCAATATTTATGCGCTTATAACGCTAAAATAAAGAAGTTATATGTTATTAAATTTATTTAAAGCTTAGCGCTTTCAAAGCTCTATGGCTTCATAATCATAGCTGTACAAAATAAAAATAAAAAGGAAAAACAACAAGGTTCAAACCATTTATCTCATCAGAAACGATATTCAAATTTTTTTTAAAAATTATGTCTATTAATAATATAATAAAATAAAATAACATAAAATAAATAAAGAACATTAAAACATCAAAATAAACACCAGTGTCTCCTATAAAATGTATTATGTTGAAAAAAAATTGTAAGTATAATTCTTACATATTATGTACATTGCTATGATTCAACTGAATTTAATGTATTTCAGAATTAATTCACATTTACTAACAATATGGTTTAGCATTGGGTATTTATATTTCATCATCTTCTCTATTCATTCTCATATTAAGTACAGGATTTTTATTAACCATTTTATTACTTATTCATTTTATTTTCATTGTCTATTTAATATCAGAGGATTGATTCACTCATTCATTTTTTTTTTGCTCATTTACTATTCAGATTATCCATAAACATTATTATGAAATATCTTTATAATTGCACAAAAATTTCATCATTAATTTCCAAATATTACTACTTTATCATTACTGTTATTATTATTTTATAAAAATAAAATATATAATAAATTCAGAAACAAACAATAAATAAAAGTACTTAATAATTATGAGAGAAGAGAAAAAGAATATATAAATTTGTTGAGAACAAAAAGTAATTATAATATATATATATATATATATATATAAAGCTTAGAGTTATGTTAAAAAAAAGTAATTATAATATATATATATATATATATATATAAAGCTTAGAGTTATGTTAAAAGAAAATATATAAATATAAAGAGTGAAAGAATATATAATAACATTAAAGAGAACTTATTATTACTTTCAACAAATGGGATCATTTAGACTAAGAAAATGAGGCAAAAATGAGATGTTTATGTGGAGATGGAAAATATAGAAAATGTATTTCTGACATGTAGAATGTTGAAAAAAGAACAGAATACTTTTTGGGAAGAGTGGAGACAGATAAAAGTGAAAATAGCAAAAAGAAAAAAGAATACACTTTATAAAATTATTCTATAATGGGAATAAGAAAAATTAGAACTTGCAAAATAGATTTTAAAGAATGTGAGTACTAGAAAAGTAATTTGGTAATTGTAAATTGGAAAAAAAATGAATGGAAAGACGAAGAGTTTACTACAATATAAAACGTTTTAGTGTGGAAATATTTAACTTTGATAACAAGGATGTTTAAGCATATGACAGAAATTTTAATTTCATCTTTAAAAAAAAAAGTTTATATTACATCAAAACAATCATCAAAAGAAGTCTGTTTAATTTCAAAAACTATACCAAATAGAGAAAAAAGTTTCATGATAGGCAAAAAACCAATTACTTGGATAGAAATAAATTATTAACATGATGAAACTCTTAAAAGACACAAATAAAATAATATTTAAAAAGATATTAATAATTCATCAAAATGTCAAATAGCTCATTAAATTTGTTGAAGAGCTTTTTAAAATTAATTGAAGTGAAAAAAAAAATGAGTAAAAATAACTATATTTGAAATATTTAGTTTTAATTTGAGCTATAATTTCAAAACATTTTCATTTATTTTTTACATGCAATTAAGATTGTTTAGAGTTGATTTAGAATTTATGTAAATGATATTTCAAATAATTTATGTCATTTAAATTATATAAATTATTAAATATATCAAAAATCATATTTAAATAATTTACTTGATAATATGCTAAAAGGGTGTATCTATACATTTATTAAAATTAATTACTATTTTAAAGATTTCATGTTTTAAATTTACTTTAATAGAGAAACCATATTATTTCTAATAAAATAGAATTTTTAAGCACTGTATAAACAATGAAAAAAGTACATTCAGCATAAATTAAATTAGATATAGAAAAAGTCTATTAAATTTTTTGCTGGAAATACTTATAAAATAATTCATCATCATTAAAGGCAGTTTGCCATTATTGTTTTCATAATTTCTGACTTGTATGATAAATGATTGATATCTATTATTACCTATTACATAAAAGTCTCATATTAATATGAGTTGGTCAATTAAATGTCAATATGCTGACTATTGGAAAAATAAAATTAATTGTAATACAATAATGCCATTGGTGAGCAAAATGCCCTCCTCCTTTAGTTGCTGTATTTTTGATATAAGTTTGTTGCTTTGAATTTTAAAGCTTTATTTTAAATTGAACTGGTAAAAAGTAACATACGATTTTAGATTTGAAGGTGTTTTATAATATTTTGTATGCACAATATATTGCCTTTGTGCTATTATCAAAAACCATAATGTATGTTAAGGTACTATTGGAAAATCAAAGTTCATAGTTAAGAATTTATTTATTTAGAAGATTCAAAGCAGAGAATCTTAAAACAAATCTTATGTAATAAAACAAAATATAATGTTACAAATCAAGTTTTAGTTTAGTAATCCAATAAAAGTGCAATATCATTAATTTGGTATTTTGATTTTTTAACCATTCCAAATTTCACAAATAAATCTGTAGTAATTATTCTACAGACTATCTTTAACTCTGCTATAAAAACTCTTCTATGTTATTAAATGATCCATATATTACAATAAGCTTAAAGATTAAGTAATTATTTTGATATCTACATTAAGAATAATAATTGAATAACTTTATTGCTTGAAATCCCCCAGAAATTTAAACTCCAGAACTAACAGAACCAGTCAAGATCCTTGGAATGATCCATGAGCCTTAAATGACATAGTTCTCACACTAGCAGTGCATTCAACCACACATAAAAACATTTATAGTATTGGTTAGGTGTGCATATATAACTCTAAAATTTTCACAGAATATTTTACAGTGGATCACAATTGTATATTAATTAATGCCTTGCCTAACACATTTTTTAACATTTTTACATCATATTCATGAATGCTTAATTGTGTAAACAGAATTTATATTTCTAATATTCATATTCTGTTTTTATCAATCTTAGTGCTGTTAGAGTGCTTGAATTATTATTCTTTTTAAATACACTAAACTGCATCATTAATTATTTTTTCAGATTGATTCTCTTCTTCAAATTGCCTTGATCATTTCTAACCTAAAAGCATACTCTATTCTCATTTCATATTCCAGAAATATACCTGGGTCTCGTTTTACATGATAGATAGGTTCCTCAGAAAACACGCACAAACGAAATCATGCAAAAATAGACGTAACTTACACTTAAAAGGGGGGGGGGATGTGGTCTGTGATTTTTCAAACTTCGCATAAAAGCAAAACACCAATGTAAAATTACTTTAAAATTCGCGCAAAAATAAAAAATAAGGAAATAAAATATGACTAATAAAAAATTTCAAATTTGAAAAAAATTGATACAAGACAAACTTTTTTTAACTATAATATTTAATTTTATTCAAAATAATATATTTTTATGCATAATTTACAGTACAGTAATTTACATTTTTTATACATGTTTTAATTATTATGATTTTCTGGTGACAATGTAATTAGTAATTAATCTTTGAGACGATGATTTTATTAATTGTTTACGAAGCTCGCGATATCCAGACATACAACCATTTAGATCTCATTGGAATTTAAGAGCATGTTAATGATTAGTGTCATTAATAAGAAAATAATAATTGATTACGTTCTTTTTTAAAAAGCAAAAACAATGTGATTTAAAATGCAAAATTAACACGCACAATGTTTGAACAAATTTACATTATAATCTTGTAGAAATTTAATATGTGTATACATAAAATGTGGAAATCTTGATTTTAATTTCATTATTGCATAAAATCTTACTATTATAAAGCACTGAAAATATTGAAATTACTAAAATGAAAGTTGAATTCCAATAATGTGCTATTACTTTCAATATAATGTAAGTGCGCAAAATTTATTATTTAAAGTAATAGCGCATTATCGGAAATCGACTTCCGGTGAAACACGAATCGCTGAACTTCAAAATCATGTTAAATAAGTCCACGTAAAAAGAGACCCAGGTGTATAATATATAAGAATCTTGTTTTTTTTTCTGATATATAAATATGTCTTGTATAATCCTAGAGTTTAAATTCACTCCTATCTCACTAACATACTAAAAAAAAAATTCTTTAAAATATTGTAATTATTATATTGGCAATACCAAAGTTACATTGAGATACTTTTGAAAACTAAGATGTATATACTCACTTATGCATATATATATACATACATGTAGGATTGAAATAAAGAAGGGAAAAATGAAATATGCACAAGTTGATACATTTATTTAGTTAATTGTCCCTTTGTTTTAAAACAAATTATTTTTAAATTCATTATGGAGATGACCCCAAACATTTATAAAGACCGAAAAAGCTTTTATATGTAAATGAAGTCAAAAATATTGAAATGAAATTTTTTTCTCTTTCCCACTTTGGCTTGAAGCAGAGCAGGAAATAAAATGAATTATATATCAAGTTAAAACTATATAAGAAGGGCAAGTGTTTTGAAAATACTTTGCATATATGGAGTGCTAGACAAATAGCTCATCAGTTCTTATCCCTAGTACCGTGCTCAGTAACTTCCCTACAAACTGCTAGAGAAAATGGAACTTCGCAAATGAATAGTCAAGAAGACTTTTTTAAGAAGGAATAAAATATCAACACTACAGATGTAATTGCATTTAATATTTTGTTTAAGAATACTTAAAGGAAGAAGAACTTTTAAACAAATGATAAGATAGTCTAAAGCATGACCCTTTAGTATTTTTATATCATTGTCTTTTGAATATTCAAATAAATAAAAGAAGAAATATTGAACTTTCAAAAAAAAAAAATGAAAAATTGAACTCTGAAACTGTCAAAAATGGCATTATTTTATATTTATAGATAAAATAAAAGAATAAAATATTTAAAATTTAAATCGTTCATGGAATGAATTATATAGTTATTCATAAAGAATAATATGAATTAAATTATTTCCAGGAATACAATAAATAGAAAAATATATATTTTTTCTTTTTGCATATACCTATTTGAAAAGTTATTATATAATATCATAGAAAAGAAAAGACTTGAACTTTTATTATAATTTCCATTTAAAAGTATTCAAGAAAAAAATCTATAAATAAGATACTATCATTTTATCTCATTTTTTTCCCATTAATAAATTATTTCATTATTATTAAGTTGTTTATTGTTATTTTATGCCTATATTGAAGCAAGTATAAAATAAAATACTTGATATTTCATAAAATACACAAATTACTTAAACTTAATTATCATATTGCTGTAATATTTTTGTTTTATATCACCCATGTTAATGAATACCTAGAATTAAGATCCCACACACAACTTGTAAAAAGAACCCCTGCCCCCAATAACCTGAGAACATGCTCTCTGGTGCATGATATTCAGAGTATAAGGTACTAAAGGCAAATGAGTATTTGTATATAAAGTGAGTCTTAGTTAATCAACTACTAGTCTCATATTATTTGCTTGTATATTCTACTTTTTCTACTTCTATTGCTAATAGTTACCATTACCATATTTAATCAAATACATAATAATTGATTAGTCTACTTTTTATACTTTAGCCTTACTAATGTTAAGCTTTTAATTCAGGCATAAAATAGTCTTGCAATTAATTCTGATATCACTCTAACATATATTTTTAACTGACCTATTTATTGTAGGTATATAAGACAAAGATGCTATTAAGCATGTCCCAGGTGCCTACTGTTTCTCTTTATATGCTTCTTATTAAACTTTCATAAATCTTTTTAACATGTCCCTCTATATATCTTTTCTTGCTATGATTATATTTGAAAGTATTACTTCAATATATTAATGTTCTGAGACCTGATGATTTATATTCTTCCATAGTGGAAGATTTTATGATAGTGTAATTATGCACATTTAAAATGTTTTATTAACATTTTGTAGTCACTGTGGTATGGATTATTGACAACTTCAGATCTAAACATTTTAATTTATCAGTGACATAATTTTCAATAAACCAGCCAAGATTTGATTCAGTATATATCTCTTTAAAAATGTGTATAATAAACTGCCATAAGGCCCAAATGAATATCATATTAGGATATTTTGGATTTTGTGTAATTAGAAGGAAGGGTGGAGAAACAATTGATTTAGAAAGTGGACATATACTTACTATAAAGATACAAATAGTGGAAGCACAAGTGTAATGGAGTTTGTTAAAAACATAAAGTGAAATACAATACTGTGGAGATTGATGAAATGTCAAACTGAGAGGAAACATGCCATAAGCAGATAATTCATGTTCATGCCTCAACATGTTTTTATTGTGATGAAGTAGGAGATTTTTATATAGATAAACAAAATGTTTTAATCATACCAAAACAATATTTTAAAATTGTCAGGAAATACTTTAATTGTTGGATTGAAAAACAATTGAAAAATGAAAATTCTACATGTAAATTTGGCTATAGCAACAGAAATAAAAGAGAAATAAGATTTGCGGAATTTGCAGAACAATAATAATTGTGTATAATATTATGAATTTCTATCTTTGAAAAAAATGCTAAACAAAAATAGATATAGAACATTTAAATATAGGCACAGCAAAATTGGATTATATTCTGTCTAATGGAAAATATAAATTTCAGAATTATAATATTCTTCATAGATTCAACACAGGAAGTGATCATCAATTAATGAGATGTACGATACATGCAAATGCAAAATCAAAAAGATGAGTAACTTGCTAACAGTTTTAAAATGTTGAGAGATTTTGAAGATGGTTCAAACTTAGAAAACAACAGATTCTCTATTAAAAACTGTAACAAAGTAGCTGATACTAAAAGCAACAATTTACCAGTAAATTTTCAAGAGAGAAAGAGAATATATGAAGAAAAGAATATGAAAATATTTGACACAGAGGCAAAACTTTTCATACAGTAGTCCCACTCAGCGCAAGCCAGAGTAATCAATGGATGCAAAAAGGTCAGTGCATAAAATCCCTATCTAGTGCCTACTCATCCAATATTTCCAGACTAGTTTCTAGCTTGTGACTTTCATCAGTGAGGAGCCTTGATCTGAGAGCACTGCACCTTGACCTTTAGTATCTAATGCAACTCTCCAACAGTCACCTTTTATTTTATTATCTAACTATAAAGCTTTGAGTCCAAAATGAAGACACAATAATATTTTCAATTCAAGCTCATTAGCCTGTATAGTTGTATAGATCTGAATTCAGGTCAGCATCCATATTTTTGGATATCTTTGCTTCTTTAATAACCACAGTTTCCATAATACTATTGGGAAGGATTGGTATTAAGCCACTAAACATCACATGATCACCATTCTTTATGCATTAGATCTAAAGATCTAGGTACAGTGCTCTCAGATCCAAGGCTCCTTGCTGATGAAAGCCATAAGCTTGAAACTAGTCTGGGAATGGATGAGTAAACACTAGATAGGGATTTTATGCACTAATGTTCTTGCATCTATTGATTACTCTGGCTTGCACTAAGTGGTGCTATTGTATAAAGAGTTTTGCCTCTGTGTTAAACAGCTTGGGTAAGCATAAAGAATGGTGATCATGTGATGTTTAATGAAAATATTTAACAATGATTCCTTGAAAAAAATTGAATATCTAGAATTTCTTTGAAATGATATGAAAAAGATTATAATGTTTTAAAAATTATATCCATAGAATAGCAATGAAAGCTATAGAAAAGAATTAAAAATTTCAAAAATATACAATTAATTAACTTATTCATTCAGTATATTGAATGTTTACTATAGTGAATAGAGGAATTTGAACTTAGGATTTTCAGTCTATATTTATCCTCCACTCCACCTCAGAAACCAATGAATGCTAGTTCTGCACGTTATTGGAGATTATTTATCCATATGATCATGTGTATTGGTTGTTAGAGATGGAATCAAGGATGAATAGAGACTGAACGCAACATATTAGTATTGGGAAGAAATTTGTATCCCAGTAAGACGTAGTTATTATCATGAAATAAATGGAAAAAGTTTTATAAAATTTATGTAATAATAAAAATAATAAAACAAAGTAGTCACTACAATTACATCTTCTTAATTGCCAAACATTTTAAATGAAAAGGTATGTCATGCAATTAAATCCACAAAGAAGGAACACGAGCCAGGAAATGATGAAATTATTATTGTTATCATAAAAGAAACAAATAAAATAAAATAAAAATATTGGCAAAACTGTATACCAAATTTTTAAATAACAAAGATGTATGAGAGAAATGCAATAGTAATATTAACATTTAAAGAAGGTGATAAAGAAGATATAAGAGACTTATCAATCTTCTATCAGTTGAATACAAAAATCTTTAACACTATCTACAGCAACATTAGATTTAAATAAACCGAAAAAACAAGCTAGGCTTAAATTTTGTTTTAGCACAGTGGACAATATCTGAATATTGAAAGAAGTTATAGAAAGAACCAACAAATATGAGTTGCCAATATGTTTCAGATTTGTAGATTCGCAAGATCTAGACCTGGGATATTGTCATATTCTGAAGAATATTTATCAAACTGTATGAGCAATGATTAAATTAGATGATGATATCAATAATATTAACATTGTTAAATGTATGACAGGATAATTCCATGTCTTCAAATTTTTTTACAACAGTTTATGATTAAAATGGAAAAGCAAAAAAAATAAAAAGACCTGGTGATTATTTAAATCATCTATATTTTCAGATAATAAAGTAGTTTTTGCAAATAATGTGTTAAAGCTATTTGAGATGAAAATAGAATTAAACATAAATACTAACAAGACTAAAGTAATATTCATATTTTCACTGAGACAATAAAAATTGATAACTATGCATTAGAAATTAATAATTTTAAATATCTTAGTTATATTATTTAATACAGATGAAAACATAATGAATTTTAGTATAAATAATTTAATTTTTAAAGAAAATATGTTTACATATTTGAAAGAAAGATACTTTATATATGTGTTATACCAGTTCTTACTTATATATGTGAGACTTAGACATTTAATAGAATGACAATTCAGAGATTTCTGACTACTCATTTATCAAAGTATAGAAAGATATGTATTGGGAATAGCAAATAAAATTGAATGAATTACTTGAATGAAAAACAAACAGATGTCACTGTCATCATTGAAGAATCTAAGAGATTGAAATAAAACTAGACTGCAGTTATTATTAGAAATGATAATAATAGATGGGCAAGAAATTGTAAAAGACCTAGAAAGAGACAATATGTGAGATGAATGGATGAAACAAGGAAGTTTGTTAGTAAATGAAAATCAGAAGCTATGGATCAAAGAAACCAAATTAAACTTCAAAAAATCGTATGCAATAAACTGTTATGATTAAAATGCTAATAATATTCTTTGTGAACTAATACTTTGTTTTCTTTGTATATACACACACTGTTGTTAATGATTCAGTTGATTGGAAATGCCATAGGCTAACCATTGTTCTATTAACATCACAGAAGTTTATTCTATCCTCATTAGACTGCTTTTAAACTGGTATACACTAAATTTTAAGATTTTATCTGTCTTCCAAAATATAATTTGATGATGGACAGGATAGTTTTCTGAAATTATTTTATATTTGATTTGATTTATAAAATCATGTGATATTTATTGGCTTAAAATCAAATGTTCAAAAAGATAACCAATTTTTTTATACCACTGTAAATTAAAAATCTGTGTGCAGCTTTTCATACTTGCCTAAGTGCACATATTTTTAAAATCAATATGTATTATAATTTTTATGAATCTTAATTCTTTTTTTTTTATTAACAAATAAATTTATTTTGGAAGTTTACATAAATTATGGTACATAATACTTGAAATTAAGGATTCACTGGTGTTCTACTGCATTGCTCTGCCCACACAAGGGAGCTGGTTGAATTCAGTCCTGTGCTTTTTTTGTGCCGGCACACCCTTGTGTAGTTAACTAGATTCCATGGGATCCCCAATCATCAATTATTGTACAGCTAGACTGATTTATTTATGGTATCCCTGGCTATTGGATGATTAAAGACAAGGTTTAACAGATGTCATCCCTTGCAAACATGAATATGCAAATGTAAAGAACCTACTGATTTTCACAATTTTGTCAACCGCAATGGTGCATTTAGGCCACCATTCATGGTTACCCCACTTACTACAGCACAATACAGCTTCAGCATCTATCTCTATAGTTTAAACAGGATTTTTGTAGCAATATTTATATGGTCTAGAGCCATCTGCTCCCAGGTATCAGAGAACAGTTTAGCTGAGGCCATCAGGTGATCTCTAGTTTTTTAATTACATGAGTTCCTTGAACACCTCCCATGGACTTTTTATGTTGGATTAGAATAAGAGGTGACACCTGGTGAGTCATTTTGTGAATAGTATTATGATGGCCATCCATATTGTAGCAAAGGTGCCACTCCTCATTGCTTTACACATATCCAGTATTGAGGCACATCCGACTAGATACTAGAATGCAGTCTTATTTCAAGATCCATGAGTTTCTTGCAGTGAGAGAATATATGGTCCATTGTCTCTTCATCTTCGCCACAGAGGGCACATGTTGGAGCAATGTTTTTGAACCCTCTGCAGTCCACCATAAATTGCCTCATGGGAAGTGCATTGAGTTGATATTTGATAATAAAATTCATTAATCCGGGCTCCATGGCCCAAGATCTAGCTTTTCTAACCAGTGACCTTATGGATATGTCTAGTCTTCCTGGGTTTTTTTGCTGGCTGGGATACATGTACTTGAATGTGTCCCAATAAGTTTTCTTGTTGCTAAATAGCTGACCTGTATCCGGTATGATCCACTATTCTGCCATATTTTTAGAAGGTTTATAGACATAAACAATTAATTCAACATTTGATTTTGTAGACCAAGTTAAATATAGAATAATTTCATAAAATTATATCAGTCTTCTGGATGTTGTTGAAATGTATTGACCAAAAAACTAACCAATATTTGATTCAAATTGTCAGTGAGTTATTTTAAAATGTAATTAATGAGAATAAAAAAAATTTTATCAATGATTTTTGTGTTAGATTGACAGAATGTAATTACTGCTTTCAAAGATTATATATATATATAATATTCAAATTTATAAATATATTAAAAGTACTTTTGATTATATTTCTTTTAGTCTTTGCCTACTATATAACGATGAATAATTAAAACAAGACATCATTTCATAACACCCATAATTCAATTCAGTTCCCCCACAATCCTGTTACATCTGGGTCTCGTTTTATGCAGAATATTTTAATGCAATTTTGAAGTTATGCGATTCATGTTTCTTCTTAATATCCTTCATATTTCACTATATTTATTAGATATCAAGAAATTTAAATTATTAATAACTTATTTTGACTTGAAATACTTTTTTTTTTAAAAATATAACATTATATTAGCAGCTTATGTGAATATGGCCTGAAGCTGTATTTAGAATTTTAGCCTCTATCTAAGTAACCTACTTATACTAATGAGTAAATAATAATAATAGATTTATATGTATGTATAAAAATATCACAATAAATATTCAAAAATTTTAAACTTTTAAAATATATTTTGTTAGATATTAACAGAAATAAATATTTTTTAGATTTTTAAAATAAATAATAACAAAGATTTTATTGATTTTATAAACTGAAAATAATCTTTCTAATGATAATATACAATCTTTTTGTTTTGATTGGGATCTCATTTTTTAATATAGAACAGAAAACCATAATTGTTGAGAGATTCTTGACTCCATTTAAGGAGAAGCTACAGGACATCACATCACATTGAATCTGATTTCTTACTAGTTAACAAACGAATGCATATTGTAAAAATAGTGGTAATGATTAAAATATGTATGAAAAAATGTAAAATTAAATACTATAGTTAATAAAAAAAGTAAAAAAAGTTTGTCTTATATTAATTTTTTTTCATATATTTGAAATTTTTTATTAATCATACTTTATTTCCTTATTTTTTTAATGCGAATTTTAAAGTAATTTTTCCTTGTTGCTTTGCTTTTATGCCAATTTCTGAAAATTATGGGAACCTATCCCCCATTTTTCAAGGTAAATTATGTTTATTTTTGTGCAATTTCTTTTGTGCGTGTTTTCTGAGGAACCTATCTACTGCATAAAATGAGACCCAGGTGTATTTTAATGTTTGATGATTGACGATTTATTAACATTTGATGATTTCTTGAAATTAATATAGCCTTTTTTATTTTACATTTATTTTGTATGTTTAATTTGTATAATTTTTATGTTTTTGTAATCAAATTTAAATCCGTATAATTGAATTATGGGAATTACGAAATGATGTCTTGTCTTAATTATTCAATGGAATATAGCCAAAAATACTTCTAATAAAATAAGTTAAATTTATATGAATATTACTATATTTAATATATATAAATTTGAATGTTACATATATTTTGGAAAGAATACAGACATCAAACTTAATTTATTATATAAATATAATGAGACAAATTAATCTCACAGTACACAATATAGTGTGTACATATATTTAACACTTGAAAAGAAATGGACATAGACAGGATATAGGTATTTAAGTATTTAAAATAAAGTCTGGAGTAGTTTAAATGTTGATCAATATTATTTTTTAAAATATTTTTTGAATTACTATATTATTTGAAATTATATACACTTATTTATAAGTGTTTTATTTAACTTATATTTGATTTTGACAAAAATGTAAATTTTTAATATAGCAAAGCAAAAAAAATATCTAAAACAATAATGCTTTTTCTTTATATTGTACATTAATTATAGAGTAATTTTATAATCTGTTTTTATTTAAAATATGAAGAAGAAATTATTTATGTAATATTTATTTTTAATTGAGGTAAATATTTATTAAAAAAACAGAATAAAGATAATTTAGTTCTTTTTATTAATTAAAAGAAATTCTTCTATTTATACATGCCTTTGTATATAACATAAATAATGGGTTTAGTTTGGCTGAGATTATTGTAGAGAGTTAAGAAAATCAGTTATTCTAGTCTTCATGTTGATTTTAATATCTCAGAAAAATAGATTGGGATTTCCTTTGTATAATTTTATAACCTAAATGTAGGAAGTAGACTGCTTGCCTGGCTGAAGTTCATGAAATTATAGAAGCTGAACTGAGGATTGCCAAAGATTATTTCTAAATCTGTTGACTAGGATGTTAGTTTTCTAGCATGAATAACTAACTATCTTGGCATTTAAATCTAAGATATTATTTATGAGGAATGTTTTCTCATTTAAAATTATATTAATAATGCATGGATAGATTCATGATCTGCAATCCCAGATGCATTTCTTTCAATGACTGTATTTAGCTAGTGATGAAGAAAAAAATTATATATGATTATATTAAACCTAAAAAATGTCAATATGATCATCATATATAAATTATAATATAATCCTCACACTTTCAGTATTACCAATACATATTTTAATCAGTTATCATAATAATGATCATTTAACATATTTAATGGGACATTATAAATATGAGGACTACGGTATTATAATTTATACATATATATGTAAAATAATATAAAAGTTTACTAAGCTTCTTCCAAATTTATTCATTTTGTTTCTTTATGATGTGTTGATGTTAAGATGAAACATAGGTTAGACTATAAAACTTCCAATCAGCGGAAGAATAAGTAGCATAGCATTTGCATATCTATTAGCTCTTATAAAAATGTCAATTCAAATGCTACTTATAAAAGATATATAAATCATGTATTCCTTTGTGTTTCATAACAACTTATTATGTGTTGTTTTAATAAGTTAAAAAATGCTGAATCAAAATTTAAAGGTTTTATTGAAAATTGAATAGATGATAAATTAAAATTTTTGACCTGAAATTATCAATCATTTGTAAAGATATCAACTACAAAATTTAAAATTCATAAGGGCTCAAATCTTTGTTATAGCAAAACCATAATCATGGTAAATATATCCATGACAAAAAATTGCATATTGATATAATGTAAAGTATGAATGAAATATTGATATTATATTTAACATTTTGTTAAATTAGATATAAAACTGAGCAAGGGTTTATTTTAGTTAAACATTATAAATATTGTGTAGGTTTAGAAAACGTTCTCAAAATGTTATTATAATTATTTAGAAACTAGTTGATGTAAGGAGAATATCATTGAATTTTAATGTAGATTTACATTACTATGTTGTAGTGGGTGATTAATAAAAGTACATCAGAACTTAGTTACTTCTAGATTCAAATTTGATTTAATTCAATTATAAATCAAATAGATGTCTTAAGCATATGTCATCATTTAGAACAATGATATATGATTTCATTGATTATTGTAGTGTACTTTGGAATAGTGAATAGATTTGGTGATATCTGAAGTGATGATCTTGTTTGCTTTCTTTTGTTTTAAATACTATCTGAATAAATTAGATTTTAATAGAGATTGTTATTAGTATTTTATTTTAGTGTAGTGGGCAATCTAAATAATTATGTATTGAAAATATTGTTATAGTCTAGTGTGAACAATAATTGAGCTAGAATTTTATGCAGGTTGTAACAGAGTTATTATTTGGTGAGGCATGTTTTGCCCTGTTATAAATAGATTTTAAGAGCATTTCTTCATGATCTTTTATTTCCATATGGTGTCGGTAATAAGTGGTCTAAAAATCTATAGGTCAATTTCTTTTATTTTATGACAAATGTTGACTGAACAAATGTAGAGAGGTAGTGAGATAGAAGACCAATTATTATTGTTCCCAAGTATCTACCCAATGCTAGCTAATGATGATCATGTACAGCTGGCAATTGCTATAAAATGCCAAATCAATTTTGGGGCTGTTATAAAATGGCACTCTGCATTTAGGCTAGATCTATATTATTATGAATGAGCCTCAATTCTGAGACATACTAAAGTTTTTATATCATCCCATATTACAAAATGGTGACCAATGAATGGGCTATGTTTTATTCAGATTATATTGATCAATTTCCCAGCATCATCATTTTTATCACATTACGGTATATAAAATCCATAGGAATATATAAATGTCTATCTGTAAGGCTGTCCTGTATCAAACTGTGAATGTTTGTCTGTAAGGCTGTCACATGTCAAATTCACAATTAAAAACTTGAAAAAAAACCTTTAAATTTGTTTTATAAATAAATAATATTATTTAACAAACTGCTATTTATATTAAAAGAATTTTATGCAAATGATGTAATTCCATCCTTTATATTTAATAATGCATAATTTTTATTATGAAGCATTTTTTATGTGAAGAAAGTAATTCTATCATTAACAAACCATAATTTTTATAGTTGTCCATAATGCTGTTAAATTCACATATCAAATATAATAGGTATATTTAAAATTTTAAATTTTAATTTAGCTTTACAAAAATGATGGTCTTTCAGGCCAGGTACATTTCTCACATTTATTTATATAATATTAAAATATTTTGTTTAATTTACATTAAATCTTTAAAAAAAAATTGTTAAAGCAACCAATTAAAAAAATCATGGGCTGAGTACATCTGTTAATAATAATAAGAGTGGTAACAACAACAACAATAATAGATATAGTAATTTTTAATTAAAGTTTTAAGTGTATATTTGGCTAAAATGATATAATTTTTAGTCTAATAAATGATTAATAATAATCATTAAAGGGTACTTTAGTATTAAAGCTGCAACATAGGGGAGATAGGAGGCCTTTTCACGCCCATAATAAATGTGTAATATCATGATGATGTCAAATTGAAAGAAAATAATCCCTGTGAGTATATGTGAAAATGTGTTTTTTATCAACAAGTTCTTTTATAATACTTCAACATTTTCAGTTGTAGATTTCTTTCTGACAAGAGCCAGGATAAATAAAAATGTAATAAAAGTCTAATAATTAATATGTATTTTTTTTGTACTCATGGTTTAATTTCTTTATAAAAACATTTATTAGCACTTCTCTGACAATTCCAGCATATTTTGCAATCACATGGTACATTTTCAGAGGCAAAATTTTTACTGTAGATCTCCATTTTCTGTGGTAATAGTATGTGTGAAAACTTTGGTTTTAACATGTAATTCCTGTAATATATTACATGGTAAGTGTCATAAGAATATAATTAATGTATTTTTATCCAAATTACTTAAAAATTAAAATCATTTACTATTTGTTTGGTGTATATTTAAACTGTTTTTTTGATTAATGATGTCATTATTATAATATCACAAATCATATTTTATTTATTTTAAATGTCGTTCTTAAAATATGTTAATGTTGAAAGTCACTTTTTTTTTTGAAAGTTGTTAATGTTGAAAGTTGTACATATTTATGAAAGTCACTTTTTTTAACTTGTTAATATTGAAAATCATACATATTTATAAAAGTCATATTTGTTTTTTGAAACTTATTAACACTGAAAGTCGTACATGTTTTGAAATTCTCATTTTTTTTTTTTTTGGAAACTTGTTAATGCTGAAAGTTGTAGATATTTGAATGCATTTGTTATAGAAAATGATCTATACATTTATTATGTTTTACTATTTTTTTTACTTTTACTTATTTTTAGTCCTGCAACATGAAACGTGCATTAGACCTACTGCTCCAGTTTACATTTATATCAACCTCCCAATAACTTTGTAATTCTTGCCAAAATACCATGTACAAGATCTGTGTACACATTTTTTTTTCTGAAAAAATGTCATGTACAAGTTCCATGTACAGGTTATTGTGGTCAGATCACAAGATTATAGAGTTATCAGAAGATTGATATGAATGTAAACAGGCACAGTAGGTCTAATACATGCTATGTGTTGCAACTTTAATACTAAAGTACCCATTAAAGTATTTGGGAGAAGGAGGCATAGTTGTGAATTCAGGAAGTAAATTGGAATAATTTAATAAATATTTAAATACCAAATATTCTTCCAGACAGTTTAATATATCTGAGAATATAAACAAAATCATTCTTGAAAATATAAAATGCATAAAGTATATATATAAAATATATTTTGTTTAAAGTTTTGATAGTAATATAAAAATTTAGATGAAATTTCCTCATTTCTAAAATTGTTTTTTTAGATTTTTAAATTTTTTGTTAGTCAATTTGCCTAGGATTTTGGAAAAGCTAACAATATTTTGCATATAAAATCAGAGGTGATACTATGTTTTACTTTTGTCTTTGAAGTGCTCATTAAAGAGATGAAATAGCACCTTGCAAAGTCTCTCTATTAACTTTTAAAAAAGACATTATTTACCAAGCTTAGTACCTGCCCATGTTGGATATACAGCTATTTTGGCTATGCCCAATTATCCTATTAAAAAACATCATAAGACTAATTGGAACATGGAAAAAATTTGAAGCTTTATCAACAAATCCCTTCTGCTGCATTTAGATATGATTGATAAAATTAGCAACTTTTGAATAGTTATAAAATGAAAAAATTGATCACATTCGCCATTTCTATTTTATCTTTGAAATATCTTTAAAATAATAAACTTATTTATTAAAAACCAAATCCCAAGAGTTATCATGTATTAATGGAAGGTATAAAAATTGATTACTTTTAAATTATATTTTAATAATAATAATAATAATAATAATAAAAAGTTATTTTTAAAATAATAAACTTATTAATTAAAAAATATTCCCAAAAGATTTTATACAAATAACATATACATAACAAAATTTTATCTCATTTTAAATTTATGCTAATTGTGGAGCTAACATCTAATTTTTCGCATCAATTCATTTTCTTTAGGCATGTATTATTATTCTTTATGCTTTTAATTTTATCAACTTCACAAAACATCAAGAAAACTCACCAACGCAAAATGTAATAATTATGAAAGAAGAAAAGTCAAATGACAACCACTCATATTATACTTCTCAATTTCGTTTTTAAAAACTTAATTATTAGACAGTATTAAATTAAATTAACTCTTTAACTTTATGTTACATTTTTATATATTTAAGATGGTGACACAAACATGAAGTACAGAATACGTTAGCATATTTCAAAAATTTAATATGATTTTAAATTAGAACTAATAAATGACTTGGAAAATTTACATATTTCAATTTTTGCAAGTACAACATGTAAAATTATTATTGTTAAGAATATGCCGTTTTCTTTTATGATATTTTTGCTATTAAGAAAGTAGTAATGTAGATATTTCAAAAAGTCGTTAAAAATAATTCTCTAATTGATTGCTTATAAATAAAGTCATGTTTGTCCACCAGATAGTGGTTTAAAACATTAGGTCTATTCAATTGAGCACACAGTTCTTTTTTTAATTATTTATTTACTAGGATGAAAATCTATTTAGAAGTTTATAGTTCTGACTCTGCCACTCTATGGCCTATGCAAAATCCGCAAATGTAGGCAAAGATATTGATGAATTTAGGTAATGTAAAGTAAGGATCAATCTACATAAATTTTAATTTAAAAATTTCATTAATAATTTTAAAATAAAAGTTTTTGCAAATCTAAATATCAAGGTCAAGTTATTGAAAATTATGAAGTTTAATGCAATAGTAGTAGAATGGTGGATTCTGGGAGATGAAGGTTTCTGGAAGGATTCTCAGATTAAAAACATGAAAAAAAAAAACTCAGATAAATTGAATGGAATATCTCAATATATCATTAATATGTCTCATTAACTGCAGAACAACAGACTATATTTTATTATTGATTTGCATAGTTTAGTGAAGAATAATGGATCCTGTAGCTTAAGATTTACAGATCATGTCCAGATCAATCACTTCCTGTACTTAAACCTCATATGAACTTCTAAGCAATATTATTATTATTATTATTATTATTATTATTATTATTATTATTATTATTATTATTATTATTATTATTATTATTGTTGTTGAAAAAAATATTCATTCTGATTAATACTATTAATCCCAGAATTTTAGATTCATCTTCAAAAGTAAGTCTTGGCAAAATAGAATTGATATTTAACAGAGAAATGAGAAACTTTTAGAAACTGAAAAATAGGAGTCATAATAACAAAGTTGCAGCAATGGAACAGAAAAAAAAAAAAAGATTTTTATTAAATACTAAAAGTTCTAATTTCTACCATATAAAAAATAGTAGTTACCAATAATAAATATAATAAAAAATGAAATTGTAAATTGAGTTTAATCACCGTTACGGATAAAATCTAAAAAATTCAAATTTACTGAGTAAAAACAGTAATTGGGGATTTGAGCTCAAACTTTCTTCATCTATCCATTTCATCTTATATAACCGATACACATGTCCACACACACATGAAAAATATAATTGATCGCTAAACCAGTACTCATCAGTAAAGACAGGCAGATTTATAAGATTTCTTTGTTTACAAATTAGTTATGTCGATGCTATGCTTTTTTTTTATAAAGTTATGATATATTTTTCTTAATTTTATGTTATCTTTTTATAATTTTAAACTAAATTTTTTTAAAAAGAAACAGTGTGGTATAACAGTGAAGGTTAAATCAAGTTTCTTCAACTGTTTATTGAACTCTTGAAATGTTTTAAACTAAGAATGAAACAAGAAGACATATTTTCAATGGGGAGAAAATAATAAAAGTTAAAAATCTTTCAGAAACTGTCATCACTAATTAATTTAAAAAACTTTTATTATTGGAATTAAATTGACCATGAGACTAAAACTAACAGAAATCTGGTATTTATTACGTAACTACAAGTTCTATTTAAAAAGAGTTTACGCAGTTATTTCTTTGATAGGAAAGTTTGTGATGAATAGATATTTTGAACAAAATTGAATTTTTATAATTAGATCTGATTTTATTTTAAATAATTAATAAGAATTGACAATTAGAAATAAAAAGATAGAAAAAATGCTTTCTATTATTCTGTGATAAGAGTTCTATTACTTGAAGTTTTAGCTTCAACTTTATAAAACAAGGCAATCATATTAAAATTAATTTCTAGAAACACACTTTTATCAATTTTGAATTTAATAATAAAACATTGATTTAAATAATTAGTGATAAACGTTTTAAGAAGATTCTTAACAATTATTAATTGTGAATTTTACATACTATACGTGAATGAATTTCATCTTTGGTATATAATTAATATTAAAATTAAGTACAGATTTAATAGAATCTAACTGTTTATAGAAAAAAACCCCAAGACTTTGAAAGGCGTTCCATTTTTTAGCAATTGGCTTTATTAACTAGCAGCAATGTTGCAAGTTTTGTTACAGTTATCATCTAGGTTCTTTCTTCTCATTTCTTCCTTTCAAATATAGATTTTTCTGAATTTCAGGGAGGATTTTTTTTCTTTTTAAATGCTTAAATGTAAGTATCATTCGATTTTTGGCATGCAAGCACACACACAGCTAATAATAACACTGTCCAATGCTAAGCAGGTTCATATGTATATGTTGTAACGGTCAACAATGAATTGGCTAATGCAATGATCAATGCAGTATGGGAGCAAGAGATATCTTTTATTGCATCCAAACTACATTCAATTTAAATAAATGATCTTGAGATCTGTGATGACAGAATTCGAGCTTACCCAAATAATAATGATGTAAAGTAAATATTAATAAATTTCTTATAGCCCATGAAAATATTATTGAATACATGCATATGTTTAATATATATTAATTTCATATGGGAGAAATGGCTAAATAAATACTCCAGATCTCCATAAATGAACAATATATAATAGAATATATCTCAGGGTTCAAAATATATGCTTGTATGTATGTACATGTGATCTAAATATGTTAATAAAAGTATGATCTTTAATTTATCATCATCAATTTCAAACATTATCAATCCACTGCGGAATAAAGGTCTCTTTAAGTTTAATACATGTTCATCAATCTCTAGCCTCTCTTCTCCACATCACCACTGCACACTTCCTTATTTCATCCATCCATCTCACATGTGATCTCTTTCTGGATAATTTACAATCTCTTGGAATTCAGTTTAAGATTTCAACTGTCCATCTAATATCTCTTCTAACAATATGTCTAGCCTAATTCCACTTTAGTCTCTTAATTTTTTCAATAATGTCAGTAACACCTATTTGCTTTTTTATCCATGTATTTAGTTTTTGACCCTTTCTTTTTACTCTTAATACACATATCTTCATACTTTATCGAGTGATCGAAATTCTTTGTGTTGCTCTTTTGTTAACTGTCCAAGTTTCAGATCCATAAATAAGAACTGATAAAATTATTAAAAACCCTCCTTTTCAAACACAGAGGCATATTTACTTTTAATATTAAGTTATTTCTATCAAAAGCACTCCAATCAAGTTTAATTCTATGATTAATTCCATCCATTATATTTCCATCTGTAGTAATAATCTGACCAATATATTTATACTTGTTAACTTCTTCTAACTTATCATTATCAATCTTTATTTTTATCTTTTGAGAAAATCCATTGAACATTATTTTAGTCTTTTTAATATTTACCTTTAGTTTTACTTTCTTACTTTCATCTGATAACTCTTGCAACATTTCCTGAAACTCTGAAGTATTATTTTCAAAAGCAATTACATCATCTGAAAATTCTAAATGACTTAAATAATCTCCATTTACTTTTATTCCTTCAGCTTTCCATTTTAATTCATACTGCTGTAAAAAGTTTTGGAGATATGGAGTTACCCTGTCATATATCTTTCTTAATGTTAATCTTCCTAATATCATTATGTAATTTAATTGCTACTCTTGCATTTTTATTAATATTTTTCAGAATATGACAATATTCTATGTCTATACCTTGATAATTCAATGCTTTAACCACTGAAGAAATGATTATAGAATCAAATGCTTTTTCATAATTTACAAATCCAAAGCATAATAATAAATCATATTCTTTCTTCCTTTCTATAACTTCTCGTAATACATGGATATGATTCACTATACTAAAACTACTTTTAATTCCAGTTTGTTCTTTTGGTTGATTGAAATTCAAAGTTCTCTGTAGACAAGTTGTAATTATCTTAATGAATTTTTTATATAAAACTAATAAAAGAATGATAAGTGTGTAATTTCTAATATCTTCTTTATCACCTTTTTTAAATATTAATATTAATACTGCATTCTTCCAATCATCTGGTACATCTTTATCTTTTTTTTAAAGATATCGATCATAATTCCATCATTACCTGCAGCTTTTCCCCTCACCATAAATTTAATTGCACATCTCACTTCTTCATTTAAAATCTCAGGAAATTCAGAATATATAATAGTTGTAGAAGGTACTTTTTCATGTTCTTTATTAATGTATAATTATTGATAGAACTCTTTTACACATTTCATAATGACATCTCTCTTTTTAGCAATAGTTTCTTTTTTTTTTCTTGTTGCAGAAATAAGTTTTTACCAATACCAAGTTGTTGTTTTACACTCTTGAGACTTTTATTATCTTCTATAGCTTTCCATGCTAGCTCACAATTATATTTTCTTATATCATCATCTATTCTTTTTCACATCATTCTACAAAATTTCGAAATATTCAATCCTTCTTAATACATCATTTTTATATATTTTTATATTCCTTCTTTTCTTCATAAATTCTATAGTCTCAATAGAAATTTTACCAATCAATTGCTGCTTTTTTCTATCAGCTAACTTTGTTGCAGTTTTTAAAAGTGTATCAGTTATTTTCATATTGATTTCATTCAAATCTGTTAGTATTTAAAAATGAAGGGAATATCCACTGTGAATATTGTTTTTTTTAATCATTTTTATCTCTCTAGTTCTGTACTAACATGTATCTTACATCTCACTAATTGATGATCATTTCCTGGTTGAATTTATTAAGAACATTACAATCTTGAAATATTTATTTTCTGTTAGTCAAAATATAAACCAATTCTTTTGTAGCTTCATTGGTGTTTTTATGTTCATTGCTATTTAACATTTTTCTCAAAAAAGGAATTCATAATACAAAGTTTTTCTTTTTCTGCAAATTTCATAAGTCTATGTCCTCTCTTATTTCTATTACCATCACCAAATTTACCTACAGAACTTTTATCTATCAATTGTTTAGTAATTCTAGCATTGGTCTCCATAACAATTTTAAAAAGTTGTTTGATTTAATCAAAAGCCTTTTGTACATTTGTATAAAAATCATCTATAACTTCATCACTATGAGAACTTGTTGGAGCATAAACCTGAATTATCTGCATTTGGTATCTGCTATTAAGTTGAATAACTAATTTTTCTACTCTGTCTGATCCATCATCAATCTCCACAATATTGTTCTATCCTTTTTTATTTATAATGAATCATACTCATTTGTACTTACAATATTTGTGCCTTTGTAGTATAGTACATGCCCACATTTTAACACAATTGTCTTTTCCCTTTCTTCGAACTTTACAAAGTCCCATAATGTCTTATTTAATATTAGGCAGTTTATCTTCTAATTTAAGCAATCTTACTTCATTTGAAAGTGATCTGCAGTTACAAAAACTTCAATAACAGGTTGTCATCAAGTGGCAGCCTTGGTCCACAATCAGGGGATTTTTAGTATCCTCTATCTTTAGCCACCAATCACTACTTTGGCTGGTGATTTTACAGCCTCCTAGGAATAAAGACTATGATTTATTTTGTATGTCATGATTATAAATATGTATTCACACACATTCATTCTGCTTTCAAGAAAATTTAACGTGTTATTTCAGTTAGGAGCTATCAGGCAACTGAGAAGAAAGATAATGATGTTTCTTGATTTTAAACTCAGAGGTAAAAAGCCAATAAACTCAACATACTGGCTAATGCATATTGGCGAGTAGCCCATCCATATTTGTATATATATATATATATGATTAATCACATAGTAATAACACCTGCAACCACAATAACATATAGAATGGATATTAGGAATTTTCCCTGCTCGGTTCCTTTAGGGCCTCCAAGAAGAATCAAAGGATCTTCTTTCAATTAACAGCAAATTCCTTTCTGCAGTCATGATTTTTAATTAAATAAAAACAAATAAATGCAAAGTTCAAATTTAATAAATAAAAATTTAAATCATTTTTATTTACAGGTATATAAAATAGAACATTTTATTATTTGTTTATTACAATTATTAAATAAATTTAATAAAATAAAGTTGGAGCTTCTATTTCCGAAAAAGTAAATTGACATAAGTAAAATATATTTCTTAGGTGTGTGCATATGTCTGTATGGAACAACATGATATATTAAAACAGGCAAAACTCACTATACGTATTGCCATAGACAGCAAGATAAAGTAATCAATGGATGCCAGAAGGCTTGTGCATAAAATCCCCATCTAGTGCCTACTCATCCAATATCCCCAGACTAGTTTCTGGCTTGAGGCCTTCGTCAGTGAGGAACCTTGGATCTGAGAGCACTGCACCTAGATCTTAGGATCTAATGCAACCCTCCAGCTTCATGGTATCACACCCATTTACCTAATTTAAACCCTATTACTAATTGTAGATATTTCCAGATCCTGCAATGAGATTTTATACCCTTTTCCATATATGTCTGACCTCAGTTAAAAACTACTCTATTATTTAAATATCTATTAAAACTAATTATGTTGTATTTAATTCTATTTATACTACCAATTATATTATAGTAAAATATTAATAAATAATGCATCAGGCGTATAACTTATAAATGGTTAAACGTATGTTAGTATAGAATTTCATTACACTGGAATGTTTTATTTTATATTTTGCAATTTTTGTAAAATTTTTATGATCAAAAGTCACATTCCTTTGATAAGCTTTAAATCGTCCTTTTTCAAAGACAATGGGGAATCTTTCATTAATTCAAAAAAGACAAGTTTAATTTAAGGGCGGTTCTAATTTAAAATCATTTGTTTAGATTTTACAAATTCATTTTCTAAATAGAAAATGAATTCAAAATAATGGATTTGAAAATCTTATCGAAGCAATGGATCGATCTTTAATTAGAGAAATTCCTTTTAGTAACAAGACAAAAGCTTTAACTGTAAGGTATAGAGATCAGAATGGGCAGGAAAATCACAGAAAGGAGCATATAAATACCCTGAAAAATTGCCATTAAGGAGCCATTACTTTCAATTTTAAGAAGAGTGCCACAGGAAATTATGTCCATTTCAATATTGAACTTTCATCATATTTGCAGCATGGCACACGCCTAACTTCAGGGATCTGATTGCTGGATCCCGAAGTTCCCCAACAAATCTTCAAATGTTGCTGCTAAAATAGGACTCTCAAATACCAAATCGTAAGCTGCCTAATCTACAAAATGAATTTTATTTGATTTTAAGTGTGCACCTACATTTTCTTCTAAACCTAACCAGACTCTGTGCTCCTAAAATCAACAAGCAAGCCATGAAGAACTGGTAATAATTTTATTTTGATTAAACTGCAACTTTCCAAACTATTCATGAATTATCTTGCTAATTATGTTAAAAGTAATCACTGCCTTAAATATTGTCTATTCATTTAGTTATGCTTAAAATTGTTACATAGTAATTCTCTATGTTGTTACATCTCTAGTTCTAAATTAATACTTTAATAATTTTCTTTTTCTTCTCATGGCCATTTATTTTGACTAACTCTTAGTTGTATTTATTTTAATGATTATTAATACCATTTATTTGCAATATAATATGCCAATAATACTTTTAACTCGATAATGTTTCCGTTTAAATTTATTCTAAGAAAATATTTACCGTATAAAGTTTTATAGCTTATTTTTTGCCTATAAGAACTAAATTAATAATAGTTCTACTAATTATCAGGTTGAAGATTTATATAATTATTTGATATAATTTTACCAAAAGCTGATATAAATTTTATTAGCTTAACTTCTAGCTACTATGCTCTTGAATAAGTTTATTTAATTTCTAAAAGATTATTGCACATCTGTAAATTTAAAGTCATTAAAGGTTTGACAAAGTTTTGTGAGAGAGAAAAAATATATCTTCTAAGTTAAGTCTAGTCTGTTAGCGTTTATGTTTGGGGGAGAGCATGATCTAAGGGGGTACTATTATATAACTGAGTTTAGGTGTTTGTCTATTGTTAGTTTGATTTTAATATTATTGACCAAGTCATCATGTCAAGCATTTATATTATATATAATTTGGGCTGTAAATTTAATATTATGATTATATTATTTCCGTTCTTAACATTGCTGGCATGAGCTATCTTCTTGATCTTAGGTTTTGTCATTCATGTAGTATTATTAAAATAGAAAACAAATGTTATTTTCTCATTATTCATCACTTGTTTGGGATACCAAAGCATTGTGGCTGAATCCCTGCCTGGCTTTCCCCGTGTTCCAAAATTCTTCACATAGCAAATGTACTTGTTGAAACAAGTAGCCATCGGTCTTCTTGAATCATCGACAAAACCATTCACCTCATCTTCATTCCAATGCTCATATTGTGCCAGTACCGTTCTCGTTGATGAATTCAAATAACAACCCACATTTTATTTTGCTTCGTAATTCATGATGACGTAATCCATTTTAAAATCAACTTATTTTACATTTCTAAGTAAGTCTAAATAATTCCATTTGCCAAATGCTTAATTGATATCATATTTTTGTATTTCTCATGCTGTCCATAAACCAATTTATAGAGGAGTGGGAGATAAATCTCACCTTCTTTGTTTTTCTTTATATAAATTAGAAGCATATTTTCTTTCTAGACAAACATCAAATTAATAGTTAATATACATAATTCAGTTGGCATCTATACTATACATATTGTAATTACATGTTTCTGTTTGTTGGAGTATAGATTAGACATATTTGGCATATATATATAAAACCCATCATAATTGTAGTTTCATGTTTTAGATTAGAGATAAGTTATGCAATCATCATTATCATTTATATAATTATTGCTTACATTAAATATTCTATATTATACTTGGTGTCTGACCTATCATTATTTATTAATTAGATTAAGTATTAATATTTACTGTTGTTTTGGCAACCCAAATATATATATATTGATTTATTCAGAGATCCGTAATAGTTTTATCCTGCATTATTTTAGAGCCAGATAAGTGATCTCATTAGTAGTCATATCCATTAAGCTAGTTTGTGGCACACCTTCTCGTGTACCATCATTATATATTGTTCATTAGATTTTGATCTGGGGATCATGGAGTGGATTCGAATCCAGGTTGGTCCCTGACCTAAATCTTGGGCTTAACTGGGTTTGAAGTACATTTTTGAGTTCCAGCTCATGCTAGATATATAGCATGTTTTGAAAAAGGTTTGGCAATAAATTTAGATACCATACAAGATTTAGAAAAAGATAATAAAACAGAAGTGGAACCTGTTCATTTCACAGCAAAAATTATTCGAGAAAGTCTTCAATCTAATCAATTGGAAAATTATTTGCTTTTTTAATGACATGAATTATGAACGAGCTCTTAAATTCCAGTGAGAGCTAAATAGTTGTATGTCAGTGTTATACATGTGTATGTTTATATTTTCTTGTATACACATACATTATATTGGACAAAACATGCTATATATTTAGCATGAGCTGGAACTCAAAAATGTACTTCAAACCCAGTTAAGCCCAAGGATTAGACAAACTTATTTAAAAAAAGGTTGGAAACCTTGTACCAGAGAAGGAGAAATGCTGAGGAAAAAAAAATTGCCAAAATCTTAGTGAAACTTGTTAAAGTATGCATTGAAAAAAAAAAAGATATAATAATAATCATTATAATGTGCAGATTTACTAAGGAGAAGTAGGAAACGTTTGCTCATGGTATTTTTGTGGAGAGCCAGATTATGCTCATAGAACAAGGACTAAACAAGTTAAGATTTGTTCAGTTAATTGTACTTGTATGCTTAATATTTTGTTTATATTTTCATGTATAGAGCAAGATGAAGAGAAGAGAGACATTTAGCGCTAGGAACAAAAATCTACATGTAATGCTAAAAAAAAAGTTTTGAAATGGAAAAAAAAGGTAAAAGGAATTTCAATTTTACATTTATTAGTGATAAAGATTTGTTATTTTTTTAATAAGAAATACTAATGTTAATATTTGCATATGAGTGAAAGGAAAATAAGAAAAATAAAATGTTTTTATGTTTACAACCTGCTATACAATGTATACTCATGAATTATAATGTGAAAGAGTATGTGTGAGGGAAATAATATTTAAATCATATATTATGGGATTATAAAAAAAACAAAAAAAACATAATACAACATAATAATCGCAAGAATGAGTAAATGTGATGTAAGACCATATTAGAATCTCATATATTAATAAAAATAAATATTATCTAAAACATCTGAATGATAATAAAATAGATTATTTGTTTTGGGGCATGATGGTAGATATAGGTATGGAAATATTGTATGAAAAGGATAGATTATAGGATGGGTCTAGAAATAGATAGAATATTAAATGCTGCCTAGACTAAAGTAGAATATGAGTCAAATTTCCAGGATAGACTATATAGAATACAGTCCTGAAGAATTGATGAAGGGTTAGCTGAGTTAAATCTTTGTAATGCTCAGGTAATTTATAGGAAGAAATAGGAGAATTTTCAATAAAGATATGATTGTGTAAGTACCATAAGTGCTTATTAGAGAAACCAGGGTAGATTTGGGGTAAGTCCATTAATAAAATGGTTACCTAGCAAAACAATACATCATAATAAATGAAACCCCTATCCCTTTATTAGGATAATAGCAAATAAGTCAGTGGCTCATCTTTCTAAAGTTAGGGTAAATATTAATCTATTGTGCATTAAAGATAAAGATGACATTTTGAAGGATTGTCTGGATTTTCTAGTTAAGTCTGGACAGAGTAGTCCACATGAAATTGAATCATGTATGAAACAAAGATAATAGATAGTGGAATATTTACTAGAATAAATGACTCTCTGAATGAAATACTGAGATCTAATATCAAAATAGAAAATGAGTGTAAGAGATAGAATGAAGAGATGAAATGATTGTCATAACATAATAAAGAATCCTAATCATATTATTTTTTTTTTACATATAAATATTGTACTTATTTATATATTTTTTATCACACCAATAGGAATTGTAATATGATTAGAATGTAAATTTTCAAACTCAATTTAAATGTAAATAACTAATGGGATTGAATAATTCATGAATGAAATACATAGCAGACTAGTATAAAATCATAAATAATAATAAAACAATAACTAATAATTTTAACAGAGAAATATAAACTAGGTAAAGGGTAATTGGATATCAAAAACACTAAGATTATCTGTATAAAATGTAAATAAGTTATCCATGCATAAATAGTTAGATGTTTTTTTGTTTTTTTATTACTGTTAATGAAATATTTAACCAAGTATATATATGTGGTTATTGTTTATCATTCTTATTGTAAATAAAAGAACATATTAATTTAACTGTGTAATATTAGTCTCATTGTGTCCAAGAGCCATTTCTATCACATCAAGAAAACACATTATCCACATAAAATGATACCTATTATATTTTAATTGCAGACCTTATTTGAGAACTTCTGTTCAATACTGCAAAATGGAGAGCATATGATAGGATCAATAATGCATTGGAGAGTCACATTTTAATTTTATAACTTAAATTGAAATATTTGTAAAATCATAAATTTAAAGTAGTATAACATTTAAATAGTGTGAGTTACTAACTAAATGCATCTGAAAGTCTGTTACTTCTGAAGGATTTAGTGACAGTAGGTTAATGCTAAGTAAGTGAAGAGAATATTTAAGTAAGTTTGACTTGGTAGATAATAATAGTGTAATGAAGCTTGGTTTATACTAAAACAAGGTAATTATTGTTAGCATTGGTATGTTTTCCTTAAATGGTTGGAGATCAGTAAAATCCATCTTGTGATACAATCATTTAAGTATCAATCTAATGGATAGATTGGATTTTTATGCAAAATGCTTATGATCCCTGAGGTTATAAGAGGATAGCATTAAGTGTGTAAAATTAATGTAATCTCATTAATGTATGTTAATTTAAAATTTTTAAAAGCTAGTGATTTAAGTCATTAGTTAGATAAAATATTATGGTAGTCATTGTTTGTTGTGGGAATTTTCCCAATGATCATTATAAGATGGTAGTGGGAGAGTCTTCACAATAGCAATGCCATTGTGGAAGTGTATTTTTCTTTATACTTCTCAATGTTAAAACCACTCTCTTGTAATCATCCCTAGAGTCTATCCTATAAAGGTATGTGTGGAATGTTTCAAGCCCCATAAAGAATCATTTACCCTCTTGCAATGATATTGGATGTTTAATATTGAGATAGCATGATAGGGAATAAATGAGTAGGCAAATAAAGATGGCCAGAAGAAAAGCAAAGAGATGGGAAGATTACAATATATATATATGTATTGTAACGTTTTCCGTATTTCTAGGCCTCTATACACATTATAAATGCGCGAGTTGATCAAGTTATGTAAAAGAAAAATAAATGTTTATTTATTTTATTTAAAAAAAAGAAGAACGTTTCATTATTATTCTAAAAACATAACTACCTTTCCTGATCAGCTCGGCCTAGAATTATTACCGAGTACAATTGTGAGCTGGATCAGTTTTTAATTTCTACATGAGAGCACCAGAGTCGTTAGACCCACTGAGCCTGCATCGAACATATTGTAACTCGTAAAGTAATAATTATACAATCTAGATTAAAATTCCCATTAAGTAGAAGATATTCCCCTTTGACTTAATTTAAGAAAAATAAATCTATTTAGCAAAGGTAATTTGTATACTAATTTGAATTTAAATAATTAAATATAAAACTTAAATATCATAACATTAATTTTATACACGTACAATGAAAGTTAAGCTAATAATAAAGATTTATTCTAGCCCGTCAAACATTTAATATTTAAGATTAAGACAAAATTATAATATTGGAAAGTATTGTGCATATGAATTTAATAATTTGATTCAAATATTGAAGTAATCACTAGTTGGTGTCTTATTTTTCCATGGTAACAGTTTAGTTCACTTCTCAGTTCGCAAATCTTTCGATCCAAAAAATTATGGGATAACATTTCATTCAACTCTCTATTCATAAAACTTTATGTAAAAGTTATGGCCATTAACTTACCGGTAAGTTGATATTTAAATATGTCATTGATCCTCCGACATCCAATTCAGTCAGTGGGTAGTCCACAGTAGTTGTTTTTTTTTAGCTTTACTCCTTCCAAATCTCCGATCAAATTTAGGTAGAGTCAGACGACGATCTAGGAGACTATTCTCGAGAGAAAGTGTCAGCAAACGATAGAGTTCCACTCACTCATGGAGAGTGGTTTCAGTTTGTATCTAAGTGGACACATTTTATTAATTTTTTTTATATAAAAAAAAAATACGAGACACTTCAAATTGCTCAACACTCGCTGGAATAACAAGACAAAAGACACTTTTCAAATCTGTCGGCTTCCCAGATTCTTTTTAGAAGTTCTGCGCATATTCCTTTTTACCTTTTGTTCTATTTTATAGACTTCTACATTATTCTCCTTTTTTTTATTACAAAGTCTGTTTTCTCGTTAAGAATTTCTGCCATTTTTAATTACTATCAGAAAGTCGGACTTTCTGATAGCAATCTTTTACCTTTGGAATTTTCTTTCACTATTTGAATCAATTATTCAGTATGCACTTTCCAACATTGAATTTATTTTAGTTAACTTATATTAAAAAAAAGAAAAATTAAACTTTCACTGTACATTTTCTTAAAACAACATTATATTACAAAAAAAAATTAAAGATCGGGTTCTCTCTTTTTTTATTTAAATGATACACAATATTAAATAGTAATTTGTACTATATACATAAATAAATGGTACAATATCACCGGGGCAGGGAATGAGAATAAAAATTAGGGGTTTAAACTAATTTTATTCTTCATAAGTCTTTATGTCCATATTCGTGTGTTGTTGTTGTTTTTTTTTTATTAGTGTGCTGATATATTTTGTAGACTTATTCAACAAGCGACGTTCAGCTTTAATGCCCACTTTTAGGTCTAACATGGCGGGAATGCTAAATAATTCCACATTCATCTGTGTCCTTTCCACTTAAATGTAATAGTAATGATAAGAAGCCCAAGTTATAAGCACAAACGAGCGTTGCTCATCATTTTGAGTCTTACAAGCTCATGGCAACCTGGTCCGTCCTCCCCATTTATCAGGATCTCTGCTAGAAATAGACTGATGAGCATTTAAAGATGGTCTTATGTTATATACTGCATACTAGGACTCAGGGCTATGCTTTTCCCCCTCTTCAGTAACCGCCTACCCGGTCAAATACTTGTGACTTATGTCTACATCAGCTGTGATCATGTTTTTCTTTATGTAAATCATGTAAATTTATATATACATTTTTTAATATTCTAGTTGCATGTTTTCATATTATTTTTTTGTTTTCGTTTCTCCAGAGGCATATCCGAAATTTGCAGCATGTCATCTGGCCCAATTTATTTCTCAATGTTATCTATCGCTATAACTCTTTGATGGCGGAGGTGATAGAGATCGAACCCCCTCTCTGTGTTGGTTGCAACAGTCTCTCCATTTTACATCAAGGTCTTCTCTCTTGTATTTACTTTCACTCCTAAACTTTTCATCTGGTGATGGAGGTCTTGCACAGATTCCCATCCCTTTATTTTTAGTTAGGGACCCCTTATCTTTCTGTTGATTTCCAGAACTATCAGCCAACACCATAGTGTTCAGTTGTAGTCGACCCTTCTGGTTCGGTATTTTGTCAAAGTGTTTAGGACTCATCTCTTCTCCAGCCTTGTCATTCTCAAAAGTGCTAAGTAATTCCACCATTCTCTCTACTGTCTCACATCCGGTACTTATCAACAGATGCCCTATGGGATCGGGAAAATTTTTCCATGTAATCTTGATAATCTGCTTCTCTGTCAATTTGCACTCTGTCAGCACTCGTAGTTGTGCTACTTGTTCCCCAAAAAATGGTACATAATGCCCTTCTCTGCATTTCTCTTGTGCCACTTTATTCTTAATTCTCTCTTGGTGGTCCTCGTTCCAATAACATTTGATTAATATTTGACCATACTGCGTAAAGTTCTTCAGTTTCTTAAACAAGGATTCCCACCAAGCCTGCGCCATCCCTTGTAAATGATTAACTGCCACCGTTAGCTTAATGTCCTTTGACATGGGGTTTATCGCGAAGTACCCCTGCAGGCTATTTAGGTGTTCCATGGGTGATTCTCCATCTTGTCCATAGAAAATTTTTAATTTCAAAAAGGGGTTTACTGCACTCGGCACATTTTCTCTATTTTCTATGAATTTTATCTCTTGGCTTTCTTGTTTATCGGATCTCAATTCTATCACTTCTGTGCTCTGCGATCCTTTAGCTATTTTCTCATCTACTACCCTTATTAACTCTTCTTTCATTTCTTTAATCTCTACCCTTATTTCTTCTTTCAATTCTCTGACCATCTCTGCCATTTCTTTTTTTATATCTTCTTTGAATTCCATCATGCATTCATATAATAGTTTTCTTATTAAGGGTTCCATGCCCTCTTTTAATTCTTTCTTGCCTTCTGCCATATTTTGTATATTTTTACTACTTCTCAATTTCATATATGGCCGTGTTGCTTATTTTTGCTATAGTAAACAAAATCTTAACTTTATCAATTGTTACGATATAAATTCAATATTTTATTTTGCTTTGCTAATAAATTTGTTCACCGACACCCCTCTCTTTTATCACCCTATAATCTCCCGTCTCTCTCTATCTTTACTGTCATTGCTAACCTTTGATCGGTTTTATTTATTATTTAATTTATAAGCTATTATTTTATTTCAATATAGTCTTATTTCAAATCTTATATTCTTAAAAAAAACTTTCGTAATCATATGCAATAACATTTTAGACTTGTGCACTATTTGTGGTCATATTTATTTTCCGGCTACGGACATTAAATTCTCAATTTTATGCCGTTTTTAAATTTTCTCAGGTCGTGATTTTTTTTTCTTTCATAAGCCCGAGTTGGGCAAGCCATTGTAACATTTTTTGTATTTCTAGGCCTCTATACACATTATAAATGCGCGAGTTGATCAAGTTATGTAAAAGAAAAATAAATGTTCATTTATTTTATTTAAAAAAAAGAAGAACGTTTCATTATTATTCTAAAAACATAACTACCTTTCCTGATCAGCTCGGTCTAGAATTATTACTGAGTACAATTGTGAGCTGGATCAGTTTTTAATTTCTACATGAGGGCACCAGAGTCATTAGACCCACTGACCCTGCGTCGAACATATTGTAACTCGTAAAGTAATAATTATACGATCTGGATTAAAATTCCCGTTAAGTAGAAGATATTCATTCCCCTTTGACTTAATTTAAGAAAAATAAATCTATTTAGCAAAGGTAATTTGTATACTAATTTGAATTTAAATAACTAAATATAAAACTTAAATATCATAACATTAATTTTATATACGTACAATGAAAGTTAAGCTAATAATAAAGATTTATTCTAGCCCGTCAAACATTTAATATTTAAGATTAAGACAAAATTATAATATTGGAAAGTATTGTGCATATGAATTTAATAATTTGATTCAAATATTGAAGTAATCACTAGTTGGTGTCTTATTTTTCCATGGTAACAGTTTAGTTCACTTCTCAGTTCGCAAATCTTTCGATCCAAAAAAATTATGGGATAACATTTCATTCAACTCTCTATTCATAAAACTTTATGTAAAAGTTATGGCCATTAACTTACCGGTAAGTTGATATTTAAATATGTCCTTGATCCTCCGACATCCAATTCAGTCAGTGGGTAGTCCGCAGTAGTTGTTTTTTTTAGCTTTACTCCTTTCAAATCTCTGATCAAATTTCGGTAGAGTCAGACGACAATCTAGGTGACTATTCTCAAGAGAAAGTGTCAGCAAATGATAGAGTTCTACCCACTCATGGAGAGCAGTTTCAGTTCATATCTAAGTGGACACATTTTATTAATTTTTTTTATATAAAAAAAATACGAGACACTTCAAATTTCTCAACACTCTCTGGAACAACAAGACAAAAGACACTTTTCAAATCTGTCAGCTCCTTTTCTATTCCCAGATTCTTTTTAGAAGTTCTGTGCATATTCCTTTTTACCTTTTGTTCTATTTTATAAATTTCTACATTATTCTCCTTTTTTTTATTACAAAGTCTGTTTTCTCGTTAAGAATATCTTTTACCTTTGGAATTTTCTTTCACTATTTGAATCAATTATTCAGTATGCACTTTCCAACATTGAATTTATTTTAGTTAACTTATATTAAAAAAAAGAAAAATTAAACTTTCACTGTATGTTTTTCTTAAAACAACATTGTATTACAAAAAAAAAATTAAAGATCGGGTTCTCTCTTTTTTTATTTAAATGATACACAATATTAAATAGTAATTTGTACCATATACATAAATAAATGGTACAATATATATATATATATATATATATATATATATATATATATATATATATATATATATATATATATATATATATATATATATATATATATATATATATATATTAGGGATGAAGGCTTCATGTATTAAATGGAATGAGTGCTTCTGTAGAAGAATTCACTAAAAAGTTCAAAAGCTTTAACTAAAATTCAATTTTAAAAATTCATTAAGATATGCACATATTCAGTCTCACAAAATTGATCCAACAAGTTGCACATACAACAGTTTTGTAAGAACAAACATAAAAAAATTCTCTAAACTATTTTGCTAAACATAAAAAAAAGAAGAATGAACTATTCAAATTCATTATTTTTTGTATGGAATTTCTGCTGACCTTCAATTTTTTTACTTATAGTTGAATTGTTTTTATATAAGGCAAATAATGAGTTTGATCATCACATTCATTGCTTATAAGAAGTTCAAACAATGAAAGTTAAAACTTAAAAATGTTAAAAGCATTTGGAAAACAAAAATATCTTGATAATGTATTATCTATACTTAAACTAGTGATGATCTGATTAACAGATAAGAGAGTTCCATATTTTTCTCTAAACTATTTTGCTAAACATAAAAAAGAAGAACGAACAATTCAAACTCATTATTTTTTGTATGGAATTTCTGTTACCATTCAATTTTTTTTACCAACAGTTTGAACTGTTTTTATATAAGGCAAAAAAATGAGTTTGAAAAGCGCATTATTCTTTGATTATAAGTTCAAACAATGCTAAAATGTAATTAATAGTTAAAACTATTAATACGATAAGAAAGTTCCAGATTTTTCTAGATGTATGTAATATGTATGTTTTAGCCATTACGTAAAAATTGTTGTGGCAAGTAAAATAAAAACATTATTAAAAAAACATTATGTAGTGTGCTTCTGTTCCTAAAAAAGTCATGCTTTGTCACTGATATATATATATATGAATGTTTAAAGATAGCAATTTTTTATATGTTTTTATAGTAAAATTGAATATTTATGCATAAATAAATAGAAAAACAATAGCAATGAACATTGGGATACATAATAACTTAGACCAACTAATGAAGACATGATTCATGTTGAAGTATATTTTGGGAGTTATTTCAGTTTTTATTGTGGCTGTAAGTGTGTACAAAGTTTCACACAAGTTTCGCAATCTATATTACATATTATATGAATCAATTTTAGAAATAATTATGTAAACATGATTAACCAATAAGCACAATATCATAATATCAATCAGATTCCTGGATTTGTTTATAATTATTGACTATATCAGGACTTCTCAAAGTGTGAGTCACACTCCATGTGGGGTTATGTAACTCAATTTGGAAGTCACAGAAATTTTAGCAAAACTAAAAAATTTCTGGACATGCAATGACCGAAAATTAATTCAAAACCTGTTTGGTGACATTCCATGTATAGTATGTCTGTGAATTTATGATAATGAAAGAACACTTGCATCAAGTTTGATTTGTCACCATATCCCTACTGACAGATCTATCATCCCTGCTTCTATAGTTGAGGCTATTACATGTCCTGAATTATACTGTTTTATCATAAAATTGTTCTACTATTATTCCTTGACAAGTAACTATAAAATTAACAGTCCCTTTCAACTTTTTACTCATATGAAATGCTTTCTTTCATGAATTATCTGTTGTAATCAGAAAAAGTTAAAAATCAACTCTTTTCAAACAAATCTAATTTTATATATTGAAGCTAGTATTTATTTCAAGAAGTATAAATTGCGTGTTTTATAGACAAATATAGTTTCTATATTATATTGAAAGTCAAAAATAGATATTTCTAATGATAAAAGTGTTTTTTTATTAATATATTAAGTTTCCAAATATAAATAATAACCAAAAATTTTTCAAATAAAATAATTAATTGTGAGGGTGTTGCTTTCAAAATTACTTAGTTTTTTTAAAGGAGTCCTGCTTTGATTTGGCCTGAAATTTTTAAAGAACTTAATTTTTATATATTCAAAAAATTTCAAATTCGTGAAATGAGTAAAACGAACTTAATTTTAAAAAACTCCAATAATTATGATCTATTTGATTTATATATTTAAAAAAGAAAAGATAAATATTGGGATGACACTGCAGAAAGATTCTTTGCTAGCAGGTTGTAGTATTCATCAAGAGGGATTTAATAAAAAAAAGAAAATGTGATGATTCATTTTTGGCATTTGGATTATATGTTAATTATAATAAAATAAAACAATCTAAAGTGTCTGTATTTTTATATTGGACTATTTCCATCATCTAATATGTGTGTTGAATGTCTTTAGAAAAGTTTAATGTTAGTTAAATATTCATCTTAGTACCAAGCATTCAACATAGTGCAATAAATTAAAGAAATACTTTGAACAAATTCTCAAATACAGAAAAACAATGTTTTGAGAAATTATGTTGCTGTCAATAAGAAATATTTACTTGCATCTTATAAAACTTTTCATTTAATTGCAAAAAATAAAAAGCCTTACATGATATACATCTTGTTTTGCCTACTGCAATAAAAATGTTGGAAATAGTTCATGGAAAAAATATGGAGATGAAATCCGTAAATTCCTTTATTGAATGATATTATTTCCAGAAGATTTTTTGAAATTAGAAATGACCAATTGCAGCAACATATTACTGGGCTTAAGAACAGACTAAAGTTGGCAATTCAGTTGGATAAAACAACTAATATTTCTAACTTGGTACAATTGTTAATATACATGAAGATTTATTATTTAGTCATCCTTTGGGAATGCACACAAGAGGGAAAGACATTTAATTTAAAAGTTGATATTTTTTTTACAAATGAAGGTTTACAATGGAGTAGCAGTGTCTGTGCAGATTGTGCTGGGGATGAATGAGAATATTGGATTTATATTTAAAGTTAAAAGTTGTGGGAAATAAACTTATCATTTTTACTCACTGCATGATTCATCAAGAAGCACTCATAACCAAAAACATATCACCAAATTTAAATGCTATGCTTTGTTTTAAAATAACTTTATTAAACATAGAAGCATACAGTTAAGCTTCATAAAAAATTACATAGCATTCAGTATGAAACTTGTTATAGCAAAAAAGAAAAAAAAAGGTCAATGCAGAAAAAAAGATATCTTAATAAGACTAAGAGGAAAACAAAACTTTCACCCAAGTATTATCATGCTTTGTGACGCTATAAAAATCATTAATTTTATAAAAGGTCAAGCTGTTAACAGTCATATATTTTCAAATCTTAGCAAAGATACAAATTCTGATTACCAAACCTTATTGCTACATGTAGAAGTGTGATGGTACTCAAAAGGACAAAATTTATACAGATTATTGCAGTTGAAAAATGTTATATTTTTAACTAAGCAGAAATCCAATTTTATTGACTTTTTTCACAATAAATTATGGCTTTTAAAACTGTATTATTTGTGAGATGTTTTTGAAAAACTGAATGTTGCAAACATGCCACTCTAAGAAAATAATCATAAAATATTTACACTAAAATATAAAATTGAATGTTTTATTAAAAAAATGAACATATGAAAAAAAGTGGAAAATGGATTTTTAGAAATGTTTACTACTATAGATATGCTTTTATAATTGAAAATAACATGCTCAAAGATTGAATTCTAAAAGTTATAATTGTTCACTTGAAGTGTCTGGAGGCATAATTTCAAAAATACTTCAAATTTTGATGTTGAAAAAGAAAATTGGATTCATAAACTATACTCAGTTCAAATAATTAATTGTTAGACATTTACCATTAAATGCTCAAAAAGAATTTGCTGTGTTAATGTGTGACACAGGTTTAAACTTGACTTTCGTCAAAAAATTATTAAATGAATTTTGGCTCAGGATTAGTACAGAATATTTAACACTTTCCAAAATGGCCCTAAATATACTTTTACCATTTTGTGCTACATACTTATGTGAAATGGCATTTTCAGCATTAACATTTATAAAGTCAAAAAATCGGACAATTTTGTAAAATGTGGACAAAGATCTTCATCCCCTGAAGTATCAAATAGTCATCCAAGGTTTATTTTTTTATGTAAAAGTAAACAAGTTCACAGCACATTAGTATGAATATTTAGATTTGTCTTTAATGAATAGTAAAATTATACTCATGCATATACCAAAAAATTATTTACTAACAAGCTTATGACTTATAAACAGAAAATTTTTTAATTCATATTTCTGGTTTATATACCTCTATATCCATAGTCATAAAAGTATTTGCTCAGGTAAAAGGAGATGCAAGTGGAAAAACTTGAAAAGTCTGGGTACTATATCAATGAAAAGCACGGAGTTGCTTATACTCATCTAGTAGCCATTTTTGCTTTTATTATGCTATTCAAAATAATGACCTGAAAATTTCAGAACCAAACATTGAATCTAAGTCATTTTCATGTTCAAATTATATGCAATAATTTGTATATCAGTGTTTCCAATTACTGGCATTAACAAATGTTTATAATTAGTTATAAATTCAAAACATTATTCAAGATTTTTTTTTTTTTTAATTTTTGTAGATCTAAAGTCAGTTGATATAAAATATACAATAGCTTCTAAAAATGGATTTTAGAGACAAAAAAAGATGAGAAATCAATAACTTTTTATTAATATGTAAACATGCAGAATTATGTATATACAACATATATTAAAAATTAAGTTATTTATATATCTTTGTATCACTATTTATGACAGTCAGTCATTATTATTATTCTTTTCTATCACTCATTTCATTTTCTTTCACCATACTATGTTTAGTCACATAAGTTTGTGTAGAACTTGATCATCTTGAATTTCTCTTATCATGAATCATCATTCTATATTGTTGGTTAACCACATTCTTTTCTTTTAATTATATATTCAGTAATTGTGATTTCAAACTTTTCTTTGTTTTTAAACATTTTATTCGTTGTTTTTCTCTTTATTTTTGTTTCCTTCTTCTGGAGATAGAATGGCCATATTCTTTTCTGAGTTGCTGCTAATGATAATAATGTACTCAGTTCTTTCTAGATAAAAAAAATATAATGGCTATTGTCATGGTTGCAGAGTTAAAGAAAGTAGGAATTTTATTTTATTAAAACCCAGAAAAAATATATTAATAAATCAATTAGTGGTAAGTATTAAAATTTTGTAAATTGAAAATGAGTGCAGATGAAATCCAAAACATTTCTGATCTGACTTATAAATGATAATCTTTCTAGTATTTAACATTTAAAATCAGTTAATATAACCACTTGATTTTCTCATATTTTTACAGAAATGTTTTCAAGAATACTTTTATTTGTTCCATTCTATGCAAAAGAATTCACTTGAGTTTGCCTCACTCTATGCAAATGAGTTCACTTGATTTCAAAATCTAAGGACTTTTTTTTAATTTCAAGTTTTTAACTTGAATGATATAAAAAAGTAAAACATGAATATTAGATATACTAGTGTGTTAGTTGCAGTTTTAATTCTATTATTCATTGATGTAGACAAAAGCTTGAAATTTATCTAGGAATGATGACATTATAGCACTATACTATTTGGTATTCATTGATTACCCAAATTTACAGAAGGTGAAGAGAATAATCAGACTGGACAGCCTCAGATCTTTGTGAGGCATCTCTGGATCTTTTTTAAATATAAGATTCTGACATTTGTATAAAAAAAATATTTCAATAAACTAACAGTTAATTACTTTTTAACATTTGTAGCAATTCTTTCAATTTTCCTTCGGAGACATCTAAGGCAAATCTTTTATTATATAATAAATATTTGATAAAAGTTGTTTTTATAGTGATAAGAAAAATCAATATAAAATCATGGAAATGTGACATTACTACAAATTTTTGACTGAGATGAATAAGTTATTCCTATCATAACTTTAAGATATTTGTCTTTTAAAGTTAACCAAATTTGGAAAAAAAATGATCACACTCCTACATGATACATATTCCTATAGAAGTTTTATATACATTCATTTGGTTAAATTGATTAAGAAATCGTGAGAAAATATAATAATGAAACTCACATATATATGTGTGTGCTTGCATTATACTCTTTGCCAAATAAAGAAAGATTTATTTTAACAGAAGTTTACATTATTTTTTCCATTAATTTGATAAACAGTAATATTGAAGATACTTTCGGAAATTGCAATCAGTTTTGACTTTTTTTTCTTTTATTATTTATAACAAGTGATTAACTGGTTATGTGTTATTTATTAATTAAGCTAATATAACTCTAGCAGAATATATACAGAAGATTTTAGTTCCAATCATGCAAGTGAAAATTAGCAGCCATGTAGTTCTCATAAATAAACAATATCAATTTGTTATTTCTATTTTGATAAAGGGAAGATATAAAAACTCGCAATAGTTTACTTATTTAGGAATATTTTGGTGTAATTTATTAAATTTTAATACATTTTATTAACATATATAAACGGTTGTTTTAATACCTAATAAATTAAAAAGTACATAAAAAACAAATAATCATATAAAATGTCAGGAAGATATATATTAAAAAAGCAATAATATTATGAGAATAAAAAAATAATGGATCACAGCAATACTATATAAAAGATTATAAACAATTATAAACAATAAATGTAGAAAACAAATAATAAAAAAAGTAATTATTTTTATCAGGACATTAAAAGAAAAATTAAAATTGAAAACAATAAAATTTGAAAAGTATGCTAAAAAAATTATATATACATAAATAACAATTTATAATAAAATAATTAAACATTGTAATGAGAAATTCATGACTTCTGTAAATTTTTACTTTCAATTCAAATTTTGATTTTACCATTAATGTGTATATTTGATAATATATATATAGTTATGCAGAAACTTTAAATAAATAGAATAATCACATAATAGTCTGAAAGTTTATGAGAATGACATTTTACTTGTAATTATATGTTGGGCTATTGCTATCATTTAATTGAATTGTTAAAAATTTCTACTTTATTTATGGTTTCTAAATATATTGACTATTAGTAAAAACACACAGATTAGCAGAGAACACAATGTTTTGAAAAAGTATTATTCTATTTGTTACTGATTGATTGCTAGCATGAGAATCGAATCTGTGATTTTAAGATTGAATTTAGAATGACCTTCTAAGCAGCAAAAGTAATTACTATTGGCTGTTGTCATCAATGGAATAGCATAACTTTAAATTCAGCATTCATGAATCTAAAGATCCTGTTTTGATTCTTATACTAGTATTGCTACTGGTCAGGCCAAAAAACACATTAAAAAGAGAAGAGAATAATATGACTCAAAATGTTGTTCTCCACATTCCTTCAGTATTGTTATTAACAGTTGAATATTTTTAGAAAAATATAAATAAAATTTAAATTTTTTTATTCAAATATATGATGGAAATAGTCTAGCATATAACTTCAAAAATTAATAATTGTATTGTCATTTTGCCAGATAGTTATGTGACATTTCAATTCCAAACTAGAAGCTTGGATTGAGCTTAATAACTTTAATTAATTGAGTTTATTCCAAATTTTAAACCATCAATCATACTAATCTACCACTGTGCCAAAAACATATATGATATAATTTAATGATTCTCTTTAGCAAAAAATATCAGACAATTTGAATGTGATCAGAAGTTTAGTATTATTAAAGAATAATTACTGATAGGTATTCAACTTAGTTGACTTTATCTACTATTTGGTTCAGTGATGAGGATGCTAGCGTAAGAATTAAACATTCTAAGATTGATTATCCAATAAATGAAAGTGAAAAAAATTGCTTTAGGCAATTGAATGGAAATGTTATGCTCAACCTATTATTTTGATGGATGAATGCCATATGTCCTTCTGAAGTAACTAATACTTAGTTTTTATTAACATATTTTTATGTAATTATATATTATTACCATATTTTATTTAATATAGATTAAAATAATATTCTTCAAAATATCAAACACCATATTTAAAATGTCTATTACAATGGCATCAAACAATGAGTGCACATTAATGTGAAGTTGCTATACTTCTTTTGCAAATAAATGTCTTTTAAATATAATTAATATTAACATATCTGACTATATCTAAATTGAGTTGTTCAAAAATTTTTTGATTTTTTTTTAAAATCATATTTGTTAAAATTACAAATTTTACTGATATTATAGGTCTATATATTACTATTTTATAAATCTCCTCGTATACTCTCTAATGCAATTTTTATATATAATTCTTCCATTATTTTTCTAATAGTTTCGATTGTTCTGCGCTTTTCATTAGAGCTACAACATTTAAAACATATAATCATATAACCATTATTTTATATACTTATAAATATAGATATTTTACATATTATACATTTTTATTCATAATTATCATTTATTTTTAACTCTATACTTTTACTTCTCTTACTTCTTTATTATTATAATAATTATTATTATAATTTTAGCACTAAAAATAATAATTTTAACAATGAAAATTGTAAAATTCCATTAAATAAATTATATTTTATTTGAGTTTTATTATATTTAATAACTTATCTTGCCTTATCATGGCATACTATACCTAATTAAAGTGGAATTTAATTTGTAAATTGAAATAAATTATTTACAATGTCAAATATGCCATGTCGTTTAGCATCCCCTGGAGCTTAAGGTTTACATATTTCATCCATCTCTGCCTTTTCTGATGCTCAAAATTCTTATGAATGTCCAAAAATAAAAACATATGATTATTTTTTTTAATGTCACACATTTAATGAAAAAATCAAATCAAACAAACTATCCTATTTTATCAAAGACATTTCAAACTTATGAAAAAATCATTTGGAATAGCATATTATGGGTAAATTATTAATATTTTAAATACAAATACCAGAATGTGAAGGTTTTTATAATTTTCTTTATTGCTTTAGTCTATAATTAAAAAATATATAGCTACCTATTTGCAGACCATAATTGGATGGTTGACTTTATTATTTGAAAAAAAAAAAATCTGTTTAAAAATTTTCAGTTAGCTAATTCAAATATCTAAGCTCCATTTGAATTTGCATAAAAGTTATAGGGTTTGGCAGATGAATGTATTATCCATTATATCAGAAGACTTTATATATATATATATATATATATATTGTTAATCAGAAGACTTTATATATATATATATATATATATATTGTAACAGGATTAGGATGTCATTTATAACAGGATGGGGGGTAATAGGAAAACAAGTTTGAACTGGGTGATGGCAAAACATTCATCACCACTGTCAATTTAAAATGAAATATCCTAATTTTTTTAAGTACATAAAATATTTAAGGGAGCTGAGATCAAGAGATCTCTGAGATCATCCAGCTAACTCAGAAGAGCAACTACAAACATAATTATCCATCAGCATTATCATAAGTCAAAATAATTATAAATTATACTCAGAATAAATAACTAACAATCATCATCATTGATGTGAGTAAATAAATCAATATAAAATCAATACAATAAATCAATAGTTAACATTGTGACTGGATTTGAGCAATATAAAATATAAATCAAAAGTCAACCTTGTGACTGGATTTGAACAATAAAAAATATAAATCAACAGTCAACCTTGTGACTGGATCAGGCTAACTATTGAGCCTTTGCCAGCTTGGGCAATTATTTAAACATAACTTGGATGCACCAGCTTAGTGCCCATCCATTAAAATACACAAGCAGAAAATCTAAACAATAATGCTGGGACATTAAAACATGCTGATCATCATCAATGCTCAGGCCACTTGTACTGGCCAACTATAAACTTAAATTTTTTTAACAAGACTAAACTAAAATAAGATATAGTGCAGGGGCTTTAAAGAGTATCCTCTTTTGCACCAACCAGGATGATGATTGATCATCTCTGGATGCCCCAAAGCACTAAATACACATCCCCATTTATCCATGCATGAATCTAGCTCAGAGAACATAAGCTCTATTACTGTATGTGACCAAGAGATGATGGAAGCAATTTTTAACAATTAAAGAAGTTTATTAATAACAATAAAAATGATATTTAAGGTCTTATAGGTTAAGGGTTCTGATTTTGAATGATAAATTTACAAGATTACTACAAAATTCAAATTATTACATTAACTGCATTATTTCTTAATTAGTTTCTATAGACACATATATATCTGTACACAGATGTGCGTTTTATAATATATGATGAAGACATTTTAATTAAACATAAAATAATTATTACATTTGTGATTTACATAATTGCTATTCAAAATTCAAATTATTACATTAATTTACATATATGTGTGCACAGACATGCAATTTATAATATACAATTAATATTCACTAACAAAAAAAATGATTATAATTTTACATATATGAGTGTGCGTGTATATATGCACACTGACTTTTACCTATTTAAACTTGTTACAATAATATAATTTTTTATAATTAATTCATTTGGAAAACCCATAAATTTCACACATATACATGTGTATAAACAAAATATATAATTTAAAATTTAATTTCAGTTTATAAGTTCTTTTTTTTTATCAAACTAAATAAAGTCAACTTTTGTTTGACAGGTACTTGCTGATTAATTATCATTGTTCTTAGACCAATTTAAAAGATTTGCTTTTACGATTTTAATTCAAACAAAATTATGCTTGCATTTGTATATTCTTCTTTTAATGTCTTTTTTTCTAGTCTAAAAGATTTTTGGAAATCTTTTCTTGACTATTAATTATAACTTTGTACTTTTTTTTCTAAATTATAAATATAACTTTAAACAGTTTTTCTTCTTTAATAAACGATTTTAAACTAATATCGCTTTATAGAATTAAAAAAATATAAATTTTAAGACGTCTTTCTGCTTGGTGAGTTAATGCTGATGAAGTAGGCAAGGTGAGATAGCAAAAGTGAATATGTGAACTGCAGCTCCCCATGCCAGGATAAGCAGAGAGCCAAGCTGGACTATCAGTACACAAAGTTCCATGACGTCGTGAGAAAATATCTCATTTTTAAGCACTGCCCCTTCTAAGTACCTAGACAGATCATCCTCCAAGAGTAGTATCCAGAAAAAAAGGCATTGCACCATCCCTGCTCATCTCTGTGAGACTTATGGGTATAAATGAAGTCTATTCATGAGATCAAAGCCTATTCATGAGGCCTATATATATGTTCACTGCTGGACTACTCTGGGAGCTCCACATCCAGGTCTAGACAGTGCTGAGTCTATACTTCAGAACATCTTGAATACACTGCATCCAGACAGCCACACTTAACTATACACCCACCATAAACATAAAAAGTACAAATTCACACATCACTTTCAAAATATCATTTTACTAAAGAAATTATTTAAAAATTCATTATTATATATAACTCTACTCACCACAGCTGTATATATGTTTATCTGGGCTTCTCTGCCTTTAGATAGTCAGCATATATATAATTATTTATTTAGCAAGCTGGTTCTTTGGTCCATTAGAAAAATATAATCCATGTTTGTTGTCATCATCAGGTAAAAGTATGCAATCCATGTAAAATCTTGATCTGTAGTTGGTCTCTTTCTCTTTAGAATTATTCCAGGCAAGCAGCTGTCTTGGTTTGATAGATTTCAGGCAAGCAACCATCCTTCACATTTAAGGCTATGAATTTCAGCATAAAAAAGTGGGTTATTTTCTCCATGTGAATTCAAACTCCTGCTAAGGAAAACAGTCTATTATCTTGTCTTCAGCTACATCAGTTTATGGAAGCTATTCTGCAAATTCTATGGTCAGATAAAACCAACTGCTGCACTTCATCAAATTGCAACAAAATATTGTAACCAACTTAAATTTCAGCTGACCGTTCTTACAAAAAATATTATCCAGACTTTGCAGTTGGCCTAGTTGGCCACTGCTTAAAATATTAAAAAGTCTTCTGACCAATTCTTACAAAACTGCAAGCCAAAACTAACTGATATTTTTTAATCAGTCTTTTATAATCTTGTTTAGGTCAGGTGACAAAATTACAGTGGCTGTTTTCAATCTGTCTAATCCATTTGAAAACAAGCTGGAAATTTCTATCAAAGTGTGATTTTCATGTTTTTACTTTAATCTTTGGAATTTGACCAAAGGTGTGATAATCCTTTAGAATTTTTCATCTACAAAGATTTTTTTAACTACATAGTAGAAATGCAAATAAGCATTAATTAAAAAATATATTTTCTATAAGTATTAATTAAAAGATTTTAAAAAATAAATTATGCTTTTTTTTCTTGTTAATTTCAAAATCAGAATTACAAATATTATTTATCAGACCTTTTTAAAATACTTATTTCACAATGAAATTTTACTTTAAGCCCAGAGTTATTTAACCCTTTACTTATTATTTTATTTTAGGAAATATAGAAAAATATCTACAAAAATTTATCCTGTGTTTATTTCTACTTTTCCTTTCTACTTTATATATATATATTTATGCACATACACTAAATTAATGTGTGCTATGTAATCCAACTGTTTACAATATATATATATATTTCAATAATCAAGAATCTAAGGACCCAGGTTCGAATCCCATGCTAGTACTGTCACTGGTCAGGCCAGCAACACCTGAAGAAGAGGGGAGAAAAATACCTCTCGAAACGTTGTGCATATACTAACCTGTTTGCTGTGATATTACTAACAGTTAGTGCATATACTAACCTGTTTGCTGTGATATTATTAACATTTGTTTGCTGTGATATTACTAACAGTTGGTGCATATACTAACCTGTTTGCTGTGATATTACTAACAGTTGAATGCATTTGGAATATTTAACTAAAAATTAAACTTTTCTAAAGACATTCAACACACATATTAGATGATGGAAATAGTCCAATATAAAAATACAGCTAGAACACCATCATCACAAACCTTCAGAAAAACACAATATATATATATATGCTTTATAACTGGTACAAATAGGTAGAATTGGAAAAGTAGTTATATTAAAAAAATTTAGATTATTTTCTAGTATATAATTTAGATGTTATAGATAGTAGGGGTTTAAACTCAGTAGACAGGGGCATATAAAGATATATTAGATAGTTTGAACTCATTGTAAGATGAATTAAATATAAAATGATACAATATATTATTTAAAAAATAATATTAATTTTTATTATATTTAAAAGACACTATAATGATAGAATAACTTAAAGTGATAAGTATTTTGTATTATATGTTTAAGGTAATTATCTTTGTTTAAAATATTTAAAATGTTAAGTAAAGTTAGTATTAATTTAAAATGTACTGAAAGTATCACATGATTAGACTGTGTGAATATGTGTGCTTTCAGAAAGTTACGGAAAGAAAACTCTAATTTTAGCTTGTTAACAAAAATTTAATACATAATAAAGTGTAGCAAATATCCAGCCTAGAGATAATATTAGAAAAGTCATTATTTATTTAGGTGTAATATTTTATTTTAAGTTAATTTTAGGTTATTAAAATATTAAAAATTGTTTTAACAAGGATATTTAATTTTTTTAGATAAAAATATTTAATATTTAAAGTATTAAATAATTCAATAATATTTAAAATTGATGCATAGTTTTAAAACTTAATTTTAAAAATCATATTGATGTAGTTATCTAAATTAGCAAATTTGTACAAGCAGTATTGACCAATAAAATTATTGGATTAAGACCAATATATAAAGAAAGGTTGAAGCCAGTCTAGACAGATTTTTCATAGATTCTCGGATTCAAATTCAGAATAAGACTGATTTAAATTTTAAAGTGAATTTAATTTGAAATTTATAACTATCTTTTTTTTATTGTGACAGTAGTAATTTCATTTAAATTATTATTTTAAATAAAAGTGTTTTTTGAAAATATAATTGGAATAACTACTTAAATAATGAATCATTAAACCCCAAAGTTTCCTGTCAATTTGTCTACTTGAAACTTAGTTTAAGATCATAATAATTGTATGGAATGTGATAGTGGTTATTTAAATATTGGGGAAATAAATACCAAATATCAAGAAAAATACTGCAACAAAACTGGAGAGGATTTACATAAGAATTTTGTAATTTTTATAAATTGTATGTTTAGGATGAGTGACCATTTATTTGAAATGACTATCATATTGCAATGCAGCTAATTTATTAAAGTTAATTAAGAGGAATTGGATATTTATTAAAAATCTTTCTTGTAATATCAAATTTGAAAGAATGAAAAGGAAATTAAGACTCTGTATCTATGTTTTAAAACTGAACTTAAAATGTTTTATGGTATGATGAATGTCTGTTTTATTAATAATTGATAGTAATAACTCACATTTGATTTGTCTTTATAGAAATCCAAATGGTCTTGGTTTTAAGAATGATGTATTTAACCTTTGGATTGATTGTCGTGAATTATTTAATTTTTGACTAATTCACCCCCTGGTGAATTTTTCATAGGTATTATACATTAAAATGCATGTAAAATGGTATATTTTATTATATATAATTTTCGCTGAAAATTTTGCTCTAGAAGGTGGGAAATTCAAAATTCCCACACTTACAATAGACATAAGCCCCACCCTGACATGTTCAGATATTGTCTGTTGCCAAGGCTGTAAAACGTTCAGCGTTTTACGACATTGTTTAAAGAAAATAGTTCCAATGACCAAAAATGTGTTTATTTGCAAATTTATTACTGTTTTAGATATTTTTTATAATAATTTACATTATAATTATTAGATATCAAGAAATATAAATTATTAATAACTTATTTTGACTTGAAATATTTTATTTTCAAAAATATAATGTTATATTAACAGTGAATATAAACATGGCCTGAAGCAATTTACAAGCTTAGCTTCTACATAAGCAATCTACTTATAGTTATGAGTATGAAAATATCACAGTTTTGCAATAAATATTGAAATATTTTAAACTTTTAAAGCATAATCCATTAGATATAAGAGGAATAAATAAATATTTGTTTTGATTTTTAAAAATAATAATTAAGAAATATTTTATTGATTTTGTAAACTGAAAATAATCTTTCTAGAAACGATAATGTGTAAACTCTTTGTTTTGATTATGCTCTCATTTTTTTAATATTTACAGAAAGAAAATGTGAACATTTAAAATGGAGGACTAGAAATATAAAAAAAAAGAAGAAAAACTAAAATATAGATATATTAGTAGATTAAAAAGAGAGCAAAATTTTATACTGCTTTTCAAGTAAAGCATTAATATGAGAGTAATTATTAAAAAGATTGAAATAGTTAGTTTCTGAAATGCAGAGTTCAGTGACAAAAAATAACATTTAAAATAACTGAATATTTTTTATAAATCCAAAACAGAATTTGATTGTACACAAAAATATTTAAAAACTATTATTTGATATTAAATAAAGGAGTGTTTAATCTCCAAAATTAAGACATCAGCATAAATCATGTTAAGAGGATCATAAGTATTGACAAAAAAATCAATGATAATGATAAAGTTTTACTGCTTGGTCATAACTGAAGAAGATAACTAAATTGGTGTTCTAAAAATGTGTAGAGTAAAAATAAAACTAACATCAAAGAATTAATCAAATAAATAAAACTAAATTCAATCTTATTCTATATCTCAGAATATAAGAAAATAATATGAAGAATAAAAAAAACCTTTGATTTTATTTTTAAAATGTGTTTTATTAACTTCATGCAAATTACATCCACAACACTTACATATATTCTTTATAGGATAATCTCTACATTAGGACTTAGAATTTACATAGATATCAAATCCTGCAATTAAAAATATTAAATTTTACCTCCTGTTAGCAGATGAATGAATAAATTATACTAAATGAATATTATAAAAAAATATACAGATAATATAATCAACAACTCCACCATTTTAAACAATGCAAATAAATTAACCCAAATTTTAACCACACACAAAGTTATGACAAAAATAATATTTTTAAAATTTTCAGATTCTCTAAGCAGATTATCAATATTAAACACAAAAATAAAATTCATAAAATAAGAAAAAAATATTTCTTTTATTGTCTGAATTCTTAATGCTATGAACAGTATTCATTTCAAATAGCAACTTAAACTTTTTCTGGGATGTTCCAAAAATCAAACTTTTGCCTGACAAATCTACTGTGCATTGGAAAAAAATAACAAATGCAAAATTTTATTGAAAAAAATATCAAAAAATAATACTATCAATAAATCTAAAGTAGACTTTCAAAAGATGAAAATAGTCTAAACATATAAGAATTGAGAAATTTAATAAAAGTTAAAATGAGCTCTTAATATAAAGAATATATATATATATAAAAGCAACAATATAAATCTGAAGCTTATAAGTAAAAAAAAAACACGTGGTGCACAAAGAACAAACTAATAATGGCAATCATTTTATAAACAAGTGTGGATTGTGTAATATTTGATTAACATTATAGTTTAATTGTTTTTATTAATTTTTATTTAAGCAGGAAGTTATAAAACAAATTAGTAGTTTTAAATATATAAAAAGTTTACTAATTGATAAAAAAAATAGCATTGAAAGAAAGGAAGCAAATGTTGCTTAGAAATCATCATGCAGTCCTTTGAAGCTGGATTTTAGGCAAAAAAAATGTTTTGTTTGGAAGGTTGCTTTACATGGAAAAAAATATTGATTAGCTAATATGAAAAAAAAAAGATAACTATAGAGAATTTGAATAAGTATGGAAAAGATAAGTTAAAAATTCAATGTAAATAATATATAATAGGAATGAGTGAAAAAGAGTATAAATTGATGAAATAGAAAAATGGTATTTGATATCTAGAATAAACAAAAGTAAAAGTAACATTGAAAAATTATTATGAAAAAAAAGTTTTATGTTCTTACACTTAGTCAATTATGCATCCTTCAGCCGAATACTATTCCAAAGAACCAGCATATCTTCAAATTTATTATTGATATCTGATGAAAGGGTCATCGAGAACCATATAAATTGCACTATTAAAGCTATGCATCATCTCACACTGCTCTTCATATGTAGCTGTATTTGTAAACTCTTTGTGAAGTTAAAGCAGAAACATTTGAACTCTAGACTTGAGATCTCTGCATTCCTATGATTAGTAAATCAATTCATATGTATTTTGATGTTTCTCTTTTACTAATATTACATATCCTATTTTAGGTTATTTTCTTTAATAGTTTACTTAAATATTATATATACAGTTAGCTGATCTGTACATATTGAGAATGATGGAATATATTACTAGATGTAATCATTCTGAAATCGTACATATATGCTAGATTTAGTATTCTAAAAATCAGGTGACGGACAACCAATTTTGTAAACATCTTTTTATGTCTTAAAATTCTGAAAATCATATTAAAAATAATAAGTAAAAGCACAAAGACATTTTATTTAACCCTCTTCTTTTGCCTAGCTTAAATATTTTGTTTTTCTGAAATATAATTAATCATGCATTTTAATTTGAGATTTTTCTTTTGAAATTAAAAAATCACATTTTTTTAAAAATATAAAAATGTGTTGAGTTAATTTTAAAAATAATGTTAAAACTAAGGTTAATTTTTATTTTATTTGAAAGAAATATGTAATTTGGTTTACATTAACTGAGAGAAGTATGAAGATTTGCTATCTTAATATAAACTGAGCACTTATTATATATATATGTGTGGGAGATGATAATCTGAACCAAATGATGAGTGCTGGTTTAGCACAAAATACATATATTGGTGATTATTTATCTTTTCAACATGTGTGTGGTCATGTGTATCAGTTGCATGAGATAGTGTGGATAGTTGAAGGGTGTTTGAAAATCTGAGTTCAAATCCCCTATATTTACAATTAAAGCTTCCAGGTTTGTGCAGAATGCCTGGTTTTCAAATATTAATTGAGATAAGTTAAAGTCAGTTCACATATATGTTTCATTATAATTGTATATATAAATCATGGACCTTTCAAAATATCATATAATGTATTTGTTAACATGTATGTGTAAGTTCTATAGGTAAGACATTCAATTAAGCAGGGTTTATTTGAATCTTTTAATTGTATTTATATATTATAAACCAATTAGGCCTTAATTTTAGCCAAGTAAAGTAATATATGACCACTTGTTTAAACTTATAATGTGGTCACTCATGTTTATTTTTGTTGGTCTTTTCTTTTCAGGCTTTCATAGTTAAGAATTATTTATCACTCTTTTTAAATAATTTGCTTTGCTGGATTATTTATATATTAATTCATATATTTTTTTCTTAAAAGCAGACATTCACTCCTGTTTTGGGAAATAATTTGCCAGGTATTCCTGATATGATCTCAATAAAGGTGGATATATCTCATATTTTCATACTTGGAGGATCTTTGCTTGTTATTCATATTATTACCATTGCAAATGCTGCTTGGTAGTAATTAATTTCATTACTGGTTGTAGGAGCATATGCTCATTCCTGCTTCATATGATTCCTCGATCTGATGAAATCTTTGGGTATGGCCTATCCAAAACAGGGCATATATCTTCTTCATAGATATACTTTTCTGTTGTTCATAACCTAGCACTGCACTTCATAATTTTTCTGTATCATAAAGTCTGTTATTCCAAACATGCAGTCTGTTATAATTCTAAGTATATAGCAGTCAACTATTTATGATTGCAGCTTTAATATAATTAAGTACATACTCCCATCTCAATTCTGCTTGATTATTCTTTAATTAATCATTAAACCATATACACTCTGAAGATTATTAAAACATATAAAACTTATAGTCTCCCTTTCATGTAAATTAGTGATAATTAAGCTGTTGAGTCACTAATTAAGTTTATAATTTGCAAAAAAACTCAATTAATACAATCTGTAAATCTAGCCATTTAAATTTTCAATTCATTTTGATTCAAATTTTTTTGTTGTTGTCACTAATAAATTTATTTATATACCCATAACCTCTCACTTTTGTGTTTTATTTACCACAACAATTATTTTTTGTATAGTTTTTAAGAGTCTCTTGTATCTCCCTGATCTCACTAGGATATAAGAAAATGCCATATATGCTAGCAACAGATGCATTGGTCATGTAAAAATTGTCCAGGGGGCATAAGTAATGAGGTTCAACTTTGTATTGTTTGATAGCAAAGTTTATATTGATGTTATACACAGACATGCATGTTAGCCTTGGTTCCTAAAATTGCTTTTACTGACTATATGTATTTGACAGTTATACTACATTGGCTATTAATTTCATTATGATTGATTCCAATGCTTGCTGATATATCTTGATCCATATTCAAGTATGGTCTTAATCAAAGGGGGAAGAGTTTTGTTGGTGAGGTTGATGAATGCGATTTTATTAGCATCTGCAGCAGAAATATTTACTCCTTGTTTTTCAGTGAGAAAGTTGACTTTGTGAGAGAAATTGTTTAGTAACTTTGTAGAAAAATTATGTTTTGTCACAATAAACCCAGGTATGAAAGTATGCACTGAGGTTTTGCTGAAGAACTTTTTATCTGTTATGACAGCTTGTAACTGGAGGTCATACATCAATATCACCAAACATTTCCTCTCAGAAAATGCAGTCATCTGCTTAAAAGAAGATAAAGGTAACAGGTTTATTCTCATGGATAAATCTGAGTTCACCAACAAAATACAACTTCAAGTAAACAATTTAAAATTTCAGTGCAATTCCCATGTATAACATAAAGAGTAATAAAGTTGAGCTTGTCAGCAAATTATTACATAAATATTGCAACAAGGCCTTCATAAAGAGTGAGTACTACAAAATATATCCATCCACAGCCATCTGTCCATGAATGTTCACCAATGCCAAGGTGCGAAAGCCTAACATATCCCTCAGATTCATGCTTGACTTCAGAAGCATACATTATTTTAACACTGCTAAAATAATTAATCAATGGTTGACTGACCAGCTTGGTTATGACACATACACTATCAAGTCATCATTTGACTTTATCCATTTAAAGACTGCTAAACTTGACTTATGTGTATAAAATAGCTTCTCTAAATATTACTGCACTTTATAGCTCAATCAATAAGAAACTTTCAATATTTGACTTTATCATCCATTTAAAGAATTCTAAACTTGACTTATGCATATAAAATAGCTTCCATAAATATTACTGAACTTTATGGTCAATTAATAAAAAACTTTCAATAAATATAATTTCTCACCTGGCTAGATACCAATATTGTAGTCACATTCAATGGCCAACATTAGCACATGACTGACAGGTGACTGACAGGCTCAGTAGCATCCTATACAGCCTATATATAAATCACTTTGAAGTCATAATCTTTCCAGAAGCTTTGTTGTGCACTCTTGACCTCCTGTACATGCATTACACTGATGATATAGATATCCTCAATTTACAATATCAAAGCAAACCTCCATGCACCCTCAACCTTATGCTAATTATCAAATGGGAAGACACTTCAAAGTCTGAAGACATTCTCCTACAAAGAAAACCACCCCATCAAGAATACTCAATGCACATCAAACCATTTGAAGTTCATGGATCCACACACCCTACATCAACTTTCCCTCATTCTCATAAATTTTCTGGACTATCCATCTTCCTATATTGCAATCACTGTTATGCAAACATAGCTCATTGCACAAAGAAAATATAAAACAATATTTAAAAGACTTAATCTTTATCGGATTTAAATATAACAAGGAAAGTCATACAATTCTACCATAAACTAAACTCAACCTCCCCCCTCCTGCAATGATGATAGACCTTGGCTACTTCTGTCTATTCCCGCACTAAAAAAATTTTTAATAAAAAAATTTTCCTCAACATTTTGGCTAACTTTCCAAGCTTCACCTCTATCAATAGACTAATTAATAATTCTAAGGATAGAATTGAACTTCCAAAACTAATATAAAATTAAATGCCTCAAACAGGATGCTGAGCAACATACTATGGAGAATCTCAGGCATCTCTATCCACCCACATACTTATGTAAAAGAGTATCTGGCAAGCTAGAATATAACTATCTTCCTTGAACTCCAGAAAGCAGCAGGGCATATATTTAAACCTACTTTGGCTGCAATAAAATATATTAAAAAAAATGACTTAAAATATAAAATTAGGGAAGCTTGGTATATAGCTAACAATACCAATGCTATAAAATGTAAAGAATCATGCCTCCCCCTCGCTAAAAAATGGATGATCTGAACTATAATCTACATAAATTTAAGTAACATTCACTTATATATAATCCACCATTTTTCTATTATGATTCTGCTATAAATATAAGGACACAATAAAGTGCTAATCCATCATATTGATACTCTCCTCAGATTTTCTAAAGTTGCATCCCAGTGCAGTTAACATATATTACAATTCACACAAGAAATCTATGCATTTTTCATTAAACAGAAAAATGTAAAGTTGTGTATATCTATTATATTTACACACATATTTTATGATGCATGATTCACCAAATAGTTAATAACAAAATTCTTTTTGCCAAATTTAAAGAAGTTATTCTGCCAACATAATTTATTCTATACATCAAGAAAAGATTGCAAATAGGTATTTCATTAAGTATTCTATCATTAGTTTTTAGAAAACATGATTGAAAGACTATGGCATAGTGTTACTGCATACAATAAACTGAAATTCAAGTTTAGAATGAAACTTCACATTTTTTAAATATTTACAAAAATTTTCTCAAGTATTCAATTTATAACCTATCTAGCTGGTGATTATGTTTGCCTGCCTGGTTATATATTTATTGCTATTGATTTTCCTTTTAAAACAAATGAGTAAAGATATGAGTTGATCAGTGTAATATAGAAAGTTAAGTAGAAAAATAACCTATTACAATTTAAGTTACCATACATATAAATACAGTGAGGATTATATTTAATGAAAATTTGATATGATAGTACAGTTTCTGAATTTGCATCTTTTTGGGGCAGTTTTTTTTTCAAGATATAATAATTTTAGTTTACATAATACATAAATAAAATATTACATGTGGTAAAAAATAACATATTATGAAGCACAATAGAAAAATATGGTTTTTATTATTAAATAAAAAAAGAATATAAGCATTTTTAAGTATGTTAATTTACAAATGTATCTATCAGAATTCAAAACTTTTGATGGAAAAATCTTAAAATTAATAATTTAACAGAAGCTTCATTGCATTCTTTATAAAAATTATATTTAAAATAGTATTTAAAAAGTCTTGAACTTATAATAATTCATGCTGCCAAGGACACAAAAAATATTTGTGTATTTCACTTCTTCATATACTTACATGTTCACAAATGATGTGAGAGATGTTTCTTTACTAACAAAATGAATAAAATAAATATTAGACCAAGTCATAATTTATTCCAAAGTATTTATTAAATATAACATTGGTACATTTTAATTGGGAAGTTCAAACATAGACCAATAATTGTGTATGTGTGTGCAATTGATATGTACACATATGCATTCATATACTTGAGATTATTTAGTTACACAGACTGCTAACAAATTTTTTTTAAAAAAAATAATAATTAATTAGAACTTTTATAAAATTTCATATATTACTATAAAAAATTATTTTTAAAAAAACACTGTAATTTATTTATCAATACTATATTCTTAATGGCAGTATAGCATTGGATAGGTTATGTTTAATAGATTGTGTTTCATTTAATGTTGCAACTATGCTTACAGGATATTTTCCAGTTGATGAGAGAGGAAGTTGAGCACACTTTTTTGTTGGATTAGGAATAAGACCCTAGTCTTTGAAGTAGATGTCCAAATTTTTCATATCTTTATTAAAAGATTTTTTATTTCTGGAAGGATAATGACATCAGCCTAACTGAATTTCCTGCATTCTGTTTCTAAAAAATAACTAATAAATATATTTAAAAAAAGCAATTGAGAGAGGTGAACCCTATGGCAAACTGTTTGATAAAGTTTTGTATCTACTATGATCACTTACTTGAATTTTTCTACTATAGAAAATTCTGTCAATGTTTTTCTTGTATTTAAGGAATTTAGAAACTTTTAGATCATTTTTCTAAACAAAATAATAAGTAGATATTGGATCATTTTGTCTTGACCTAATTTCAGGTTACTCTATAAATAGATGGTTTTTAACTTTTGATAAAATTCTTATTAATACGATTTTTTAAAATATCTTTTAGAGAATACACAATAATATTAGATTTTTTTTCTATAATTTATTTGATTCTAAAATTGTTATAGTTTTGTTTTTATGCCATTTTTTTTTACTATTTTCTATATTAATATTTCTGAATAGTTTTGCCAATTATTTTTTGATTTTAATTTTCAAATTTTGACAAAACTTTGCAAAGACTCCTAAGTTTTTCACTGGATTAATACAATCAAAAACAAATTCAACCCCCCCCCCCCCATATCTGCTGATATTATTATATTAATATAGAACATTGTGAAAAGAAGTTATTTTGGGTTAAGAAGTCTGAAATATAATACTAAAAATCTCATTAGCAGTGTTGTTAGTAATTCTTTTAAAAGCGATTTTAGAACTATCAAACTTATGTAAAGTGATAATATTTTTAAATTAAATTCTTGTAAAGTTTTGTTTTTTCAAATCTCTCTTCACTTTTCCTTTCTTGAATCATTCAGTAATATTATGTTCCAGAAATTCCTGGATCTTTGGTAGACATATATCAGCCATAAAAGAGCATTCCTGTTTTGTTTTAATATAGAATAAACTGCTTTCAATATTTATGACAGATTGATTTTTTTGGCAGTCATTGATGGGAATCTATAGATATTCTATTCAAGGTATCTAGCATATTGATTTGTTTTTTTTTTAAATTCCACTTTTGAAGAGGGTGTTTCTCAACTGTATTTAAAGGTAATTAAGCATAGTTTTTTTATGTCGTCTGTGGTGGAATGAATCTAATATTAACAAAGAATACTTATGTTGAAATAAAACATAAATCAGGGCTTTTCTCCACCTTCTTCTCTGATATTGTAAAATAAGCGTATGTTATTGAATTCTATCATAATAAAAGTTAATTTGCATGACTCTCTTCTATTTATCCCTAAAGATTATTATATAAATTGAAATCTGTAAATATAAAAGGTAAAGGAAAATCTGTAAAAGGAGGCCAGTTATATTGAATGGATAGAATGATATTGATTCTACCATTAAAAAAGAATAACTTCCCTAAATTGGATATTTGAAATGAAAGAAGAGTGATTCATTTTCTCAGCAAAAAAAAGTATGATAAATAAAAATATAATTTTTATGAGAGGAGATTCTCATTATATGATAAAAATTATCACAAAAAAACTTTAAAAAAGTGTAATAGATTCTTTTTACTGGGAGAATACAGTTGAAAATAGGATAGAAAAACAACTTTAGTAAGGTAAGATGAAGAAAAATTTGCTACACAAAAGTTAAAAGCCATCATTGTAAAATATTAAATAATCAGACTAAATGATCATATCATATATGTGGATGTATTTGCAGTTCAAAAGTAATTTAAAGAGTCATTGCAAAACTAGTTTTTAACTGTGTGTTCTTTATGTTTTTCTATTATTATTATTTTTTAAATCCGGAATTAGAAAAGCTATAAATGTTTACAAACACTTTTATATATATATCAGAGATAATAATAAAGATAATTTGTATGACAAAATAGAAAATAATTATAAAGTGAAATAAATTTATTTTATTTTTATAAATATATTTACAAAAATAGATTTTCATTAATCTAGTATTATATAAAATCAACAAACGCAGAAAGAGCAATTTTTTTTTTTAGAAATTATGATGAATAATTATGCAATCCTAATATTTTTCTTATTTAACAATGTTGTATATATAAATAAAATCAGTATTATTATAAGTAAATAATAGACATTATTTTTAAACCAAGTTAATGCAAGACTAATAATATTTGTTGAGGATACAATTGAACTTTGAGTAATAAAAATAATTTTAATATATATACACTCAGTATATATATCAATGATAAACTTTGGTATTGTCAGCGATATATTGCTAAACATACTTTCAAAACATTTTTAAAATTATAAATACTAATTACATCGATAGTATTGTTATAGCATATATTTTAACGTCATTCAGTTATAAGTCTTCATATCTCAATATCTCTTGATTGTAAATTCTGTTAACCCCATGCATGCATGAAAATTATTTCAAAGTCATCATCAAACAATTAAAAATATTTATAAAAAAGATCAAAAATAAATAAACCAAATAAATGCTCTAATTAAAATGTTTAGTTAAAAAGAAAATTTTGTAAATATTTATGGATTAAATGAAAACTATATTTTCAAGAATTATTAAATGTCAAATAATCTAATTGGAAGCGACAGAGCTAAAATCGCGATCCCTAGACCTCTAAATGTTTAACAAATTGCATAGTAGTAAAAACTTTCACAAGAGTTTGCTAATTGTAAAAACTTCTGACTATAGTTTTTAAAAATCGCAAAATATTAAATAAATAAATATAAAATCTCCAGTCCACCCATTTTCTAATTAACTATGTATACATATACATTGCAATGATAAGGAATTATGTGAATAATATTTTTATTTTTTATTCAAACATGTTCTTGCAAAAGTCATACTGCAATTGCATGTATATAATATTAAGGCAAATGAACAATTTATCCGATTATTTAAAATAATTTAAAAGTACAATAATATGCAGCATAACAATATTTTGATCACAAGAGTTTTGTTAATAAGATTTATAATTTTTAAAACAAACTCAGAATTGGCGTAATAATTTAGCAAATATTGCAATATCAAAAAGGATATAGAAAATAATATTATCTTGATTTCAGTTAACAGTAAAAAGTATATACAATATGTCAGTGTATTTTAATCACACAGTGCAAACAATCTTTGCAGAATTTAAAATGCAGATTAATAATATTTTAGAAAATGTTTGAAATTATGGATGTCCGGCATACTGAAATAATATTCAAAATTTCTTGATGATAAAATTTCTGCAAATTGAAGTCTATATTCTTTTTTTCATTTAATATATTCTTTGTGAGTTGATAAATAATCTATTTTTCTTTCATCACTTTGACCAGCAGTCTTTCTCAAAACATATTCTTTTAAGCTATGAAGAAAACTGTTAGAGAGTTGACCCTGTCAGATTCATCAAATATAAATTAATCAAGCATTGTTAAAGTGATGAAAGAAAACTGGATTTACTTAATTATTTAAACTGAAATCTAATGAATATGTACAAAAAAACTTGGTAATCTTAGCATTAAACAAAATTCTTGAATTTGATATTATAGAAAATGCTATTTATTGTGCAGGGTAAAAACTAAATTATCTGTGTGTATATATATATTTCATTGCAAATAAAATTGTAATTGCTTGAAGACAGAACATTATTATTTCCTCAGTTGAAACACATAGATATATCACAGCTAGTGTAATTACATGACAATCATTATGATAAATGTAATATCTGTATTTAATGTTAAATATACAAGATGAAGTTCTATATATATATATATATAGATGTCTTTTGATTATAGTAAGGGCAAAATAGAAATCATGCAATTAAAATCACCATACAGCCAAAAAAAAAGTTGCCATATTTTAAATCTGAGAAAATAAAACAAAACGTGTTAAAGTCTGAAGTTTTGATGTTATTGTAATTTTGTTTGTGGTGGTGTGTTGAAAGAATCAAAAAATGTAATTAATAGGAAAAGTTTTTTTTTAATGGAAAAATAGACATCGCATAATAGAAATAAAACCCCTCCCCCCAAAAAAATCACCTTATAGTCTCTTTTAAAAAAAAAAGACAATGAAAGTTGAAAAAGTCAAAAGTTTTGATCTTCTTTTAATTTGGGGGGGGGGGGAGTGGGTTGACAAATACTTTGTCTTCACTGAGACAAAAGATAGAGACCAAAATTATTTTTTGTTTGTTTTTATTTTTAAAAAAAGGTAACAGAAATTGGTTTTAAAAATAAAAGTTTTAGTATTTTAGCAGTATACAAATAAAGCCCCCAAAACATATCGTCTTATATGCCAAAAAAAAGTGGGTGTATTTTTAAACAAAAAAGAAAAAGAAAACGAAACTTGAAAAAGTCAAAAGTTTTGATCTTATTTTAATTTGGGGGTGGAGATGGATTGAGAAATACTTTGTAAAAGTTAGAGACAGAAATTTTTTGGTTTTTTTTTTTTAAAAAAGGTGATAAAATTGACTTAAAAAATAAAAGTTAAAGCCAAAAAAGATCTTATTTTAATTTTGGGGAGGGGGAGTGAGTTGAGAAATACTTTGTCTTCACTGAGACAAAAGTTATTTTTGGTTTGTTTTTATTTTTAAAATAAAGTAATAAAAATTGGTTTTAAAAATAAAAATTTTAGTATATCAGTGGTATACAAATAAAGGCAAAAAAGAAATTGCCTTATAGGTCAAAAAAAGTGGCTGTATTTTTAAACAAAAAAACCCCTGAAAGAAAAAAAATTTGATCTTACTTTATTTTGGGGTGGGGGTATTAAGAAATACTTTGTAAAAGTTAGAGACAGAAGTTATTTTTTGCATTTTATTTTTTAAAAAAAAGTAATAAAAATCTATTTCAAAAATAAAAGTTAAAGCCCAAAAAAAAATCGCCATATAGCAAAAAAAAAACAAAAACACTAAAAATGAAACATTAAAAGAGGAAGTAGAAAAAATTTAAGAGATCAAAAAAAGTCACATTACATTTTATGTGATGTGATGTACTGTAGCTTCTTCTTAAACGAAGTTAAGAATCTCAGCAATCATGCTCAGAGAAACCTGCTAGCTACTTTAGTTTACATTCCCCAGTCTAAGTTTTCCCATATTCTTCTCCATCCCATTTCCACAACATAATCTTTGTCAACTCTATGGCCTTTATATCTAAATTCACCTTATCTTTTCCCAAACCTAACATAAAAACCAATAATACCTTTTCTGTATAATCACTTTTTTCAAAAGACAACCGGAGTTTGTATAATAAAAAACTTTTTTTTTTTAATTTTGAATTTTTTAAGAAAAATAATATAAAAATTAATTCTACCCCCCATAAACATCTGTGATAAATAGAAAAACAAATTAATTTATGTATGATTGATTAGATTTTATTTTTCTTCAGTTTCTTTTTTTTTTAATCGGGTAAAAATGCGATGAAAAAATAAATAAAAATTGTTTATATTAATTAAAAGTTTAAAATCTTATTATTTTGTTATTACAAACTTTCTTGTCAGTCTAGTGCAGACCAGCAGAAAACTTCTGCAGCCCGGTGCTGGTCTATGGACCGGTGGTTGAAATGTAATAGTGTAAAAATAAATTATAATAATCAAACCTCACATTTAAGGATGCCAAATGTGATGGTATTATCCTCAGGTAAGTCTTCTTTAGGCTCTACTTGGATTGCCAAATGTAATGGCTTTAAAATAAACAAAACATATAGAATGCTAATCTAATATTCTGGATAGTTAATATAAATAAAAATCCTTAAGGTTTAGATTAATGTGGAATGTAGCAATTGAATTATTAATGATTATGGAAACCAGCTTAATTAACAAAATTGAAAATTTATTAATATAAACAATAATGACAATATATATAAAAAATTAATAAACATATAAAATATTCCATGTCAAATAGTTTCCAACTGAGTTGATTACTATTTATCTATTAAATTTATTATATTATTTTATAAATGCATTTATCACATGTTGTATGAACAATACACTAATAAAAATAAAAAAAAAAGATTATATGTTAGCACAAATGGGTAAATAAAATATATAAAGTAAAATTTAATTAATATGTTTTATTTGTTTATTTTTCTTATCATAACAAGCATAGGCTTATTAATTTATATTCATAAAAACATTATCTTATAAGTATTTATTAAATATACATTCTATTAATATTACCCATAAATATTTATACATGAAAATCAATTTTCTTTTTAAATATAAATAAAGAAAACAAATAAACATACTTTTATTTAAACAAACTAAAATTATCATTAAAAAATATATTCTCTTGATTTTTGTTTACTATTACTTTAACCTTTAATTTTTGATAATGATATATTTTTCTTGTATACACATGCATACTCAAAATATAAAGAATTTATAAAAAAATATATTTCCTGGTAAACTTTTCTTTTCTACTCACAAGGAATGCCAATCAAATTGCAATTCTATGGAAAACACAATATTTATTATGTACAACAAAATGTTATGATCAACTTATATGCACACACAGAAATAATAATTTATAGTTCAAAATCTTTTATATATTCTTCTGAAAATCCCACAGTGTGTAGATAGATGTTTAATCCAAATTATTCTATTAAAATTATTCATTTTCAAGATATATTTTTAATGAAGTATTCCATAATTAATGCTTTATAACATATAATACTACTTTACTTATGTAATAGCAACAACAGTTGTCACTTTCGTCCAAATATTCTTATGAAGTATATTGCAGAACTTTGATATTTATCACAATGAGATGATTTTTTAATCCAATATTATTGTTTAAATTCTCAAAGTACTAATACTTTTACCTCATATTATTCATTTTAAATTTTAAATAAAATTATTAATATACACACACAAACTTTGTATAATTTAGCTATTGAGATAAAAAATGATGGAATAGGGTCTAATCTAAGAATAGGGGCATAAAAAACTTTTTTCTGATGATGTCATACTTATGTCATTATTCTAGATATTGTTTTTATGGTATTTCATTTTAGCAAAACTATTTTAATTTGTTTGCAAGGTCTTTTCTATTAAACATCAAATTTATTCATATATTCAGTCAAAAAAATGCTATTTTCTAACAAAACAGTAATCATGATGTTAAAACTATTATTTTAAAACTTTATAAAAATAAATATTATGTTTTCAAAATTATAAAAATGAATATAATTTTACAAATTAAAACATAAGATATTCTTAAAAACATATCTTAAATAAAATAGCCATTTCTTTTAACTATTTTTATATATCTTAATTAACATTTTAAATATCCACTCTAAACAAATTAAATATTTTAAAATAATATATCGAATATGTAAAACTTAATGCTCTTTGAATTATCCCAAAACATATTAAACACATATTCAAGCATCGCAAACTTTAAATAATAATTTAATATATTTGTTTATATTTAAATTTTATTTTTTAAATATATGCCATAAATAAAATCTTAACAAATAGAGTTATCAATATATATTTTATTTTATTATTGTCACCATACAACACAATTTATACACATTTATTAATAAATCCTTAACTTAATTTACATAAATCATTAACTTTATTATATCATACTAAAAATAAAAAAAATATTAATCTTAAGTTTTTGCGACTATATAACATAAAAATAATATATTTTGATACTTCATCACTTGTTAAAATATGTATGACCATTTTATATTACAATGCATTATTAAAAATCCATTTAATAACAATGTAAACTATTTTAATTACTATTAAATTAATTTAGATAATCTTAGAATTAAAACAGAAGAAAGAAGCTAACAAAATTTTTATGTGGATAAAGTCACCAAATTTAAATTCAAGACAGAATGTTACAATATATATTCATGGATAGTGTGTGAGGGTAATTTATTCTCACACATTAAGTGGTTATTAATTACTTTTCTAAAGTAAATTATTTTCATATATTATTATTTTCATTATCTCCTACAAGTAAATGAACTTATGGGTGAATATTAAAGTTTTGTTTAATGTTATTTAATAATAATTTTGATGCTTTCTAGGCTGATATTATTGAAAATATCCCTGGATTCACAGCAAAAACAGAATAAAATATAAAATGCATAAAAATAAAACAAACAAATACTTCAATTTTCAAAGCTGATCCATTTAAAATGCATGTTTGAAATGTGAGAAAAGCATTAAATTAAAGCAATTTAGTGCCTCTTCTTTTCTATGAACGTGGTTGTATCTAGCTTAAAATGAATTCATAAACATTATCAATAAGAAAATGTGTATTAATTATCATGCATATGTTAAGAACAGACAAAATTCTCTATACATATTGCCACTCAGTGCAAGCCAGAGTAATCAATGGATGCCAGAAGGCTTCTGCATAAAATCCCCATCTAGTGCCTACTCATCCAATATCACCAGACTTGTTTCTGGCTTGTGGCTTTTGTAAGTGAGGAGCCTTGGATCTGAAAGCACTGCAGCTAGATCTTTGTATCTAATGCAATCCTCCAGTAGCTATCTTTTATTTCTACTTAACTACAAAACTATGAGACTTAAATTGAAAACACTATAATATTTTCGATTCAAGCTCATCAGCTTATATAGTCGTATAGGACTGAACTTAGTTCAGTACCTATACATTTTGGTATCTTTGGTTCTTTAAAAACCATAGCAACCACTATCCTATTAGGCAGGATTAGGTTTAAGATCTAGCTGCAGTGCTCTCAGGTCCAAGACTCCTCAGTGATGAAGGCCACAAGCAAGAAACTACTCTGGGGATATTGGATGAATAGGCACTAGATGGAAATTTTATGCACAAGTCTTCTGGCAATATGTATAGAGAGTTTTGCCTGTTTTAATAACAGTTAAGAGCAAGCATAAGAAATAGTAATCATGTGATGTTTATTGGCTTAAAAGATATGTTAAGAGTAATTGCTCCCACAATATTACATTATTAAGTTTGGTAATTAAGGAAAAAATGTATGCATTTTTGAATTAAAAGAATTTGCAATTCTGATAATTATAACAATTTAAATAATTTGCAAAAAAAAAATTGTAAAATTTTCCACTTACAAAATATTTTGAGCAGCAAAAACAAAAAAGAATGTTAAATAATAGAGATAATTTTTTAAATATATTAAATGCTTTTATTTACCATGCATTAAAAAGAAAAAAATAATTATTTCTTTAACCACAATTGACATTTTTAGATTTACCTTGAAATAAAAGCATGGGAGGAGCAAAAATTAATTGAAGCCTATTGATTTAATTAATTTCTGGATCCCTCCCATGCTTTTATTTCAAGTTAAATCTAAAAACCACAATTATGATTACAGAAACATATATATATATTTTCCTTTTTAATGCATAGTAAATTAGAGCATTTAATATCAATTTTTTTTTATTATTTTTAACTTTTTACTATTGACACAGAAAATAAAAGTATAAAACTCTTGTACTTTAAATTGATTTAACACTTATTGTTGATATTAAATAAATAAATCAATAATTCTGTCTATAATGTAAATTATATGCATACATATATTTATGTCTTATATAGGATGGAGCAATTCAATAATATTAGAAATATTCAGCCAAGTATGTTTTCAGTATTGTGTACCAGCCTCATGGTGACTATACAGAATGAAACAATTCAATGATATTAGTAATATTTGCAAATCATTCTTTTGGTACTATATACCAGACTCATGGTGACTTAATGATTATACAGAGTGGAACAATTCAATGTTAAATAAGTCACCATGAATCTGGTTCACAGTATTGAAAGAATGCTTGACTATATACTACTATCATTGAATTGTTGCACTCTGTATGACATATAAGTATACATGTATGTATAATTTATAGTTGAAATATATATTGCTAGATATTTCTGTTGTAAGTTAATATGTATAACCTTTTTTATACATCATATTTAGTATGTGTACATAATAATATCTATGTATAATAAAGTATTAAATAATTTACTTTTCTATTAAAAATTGTTGGACATTTTTTCTTTTTATTTGAATTTTTTTTAAAAAAAAAAAGCTATATTACAAATTAATTTTCTTATTTTAACTTACATGAAACCAAGAAAATTGTGTGCATTGATTAAAGCATATTGAATTTTTCTAAGACCAATTTTTAAATTTGATATCAAAATATTTAACACTTTTCCCACGCTTCCACATCTACCAAACTATGTTATTTATCTAAAATATTATTATACCCTAACACTTTGACAGAAATTTTTAAAAAGTATATAAAATTTCAACAAATTATATTGAATTTATGTTTATTTAATCTTGATTTTAAAATGTTATTACAACTAGATTGAAAGCAAAAACAATATTTATACCATTCTCTCATGAGCCTTTATTATCAAGAATGTTTATTACCTGTATATACCGTGGTTATTTAAAGAATAAATCAATATATAAATTAAAATTTTTACATCTATTTTGTAAAAGGATATTTAAAAAGTAGAGTCTAAATCTTGCTGAGTTACCTCATGTTTTAAAAGTCCTGTGCTGACATTGCATATTCCACAGAACTGTCTTTGTTTGTTTTGTTGCATGCTTTTAATGACTGCATCAATGTTCTTTCATACTGATTTCATATATGCCCATGTTCTGGTAGAATGTTTTCAGTACTGGCACATGTTCATTGCTGTTTTCACTTTGTTCTCTTTATTCTGTTGAATTGTTATTTGTGCTTTTTGGTCTTCTTGTTTACTATTCTGTATCACTAGTTGTTTCACTGTTAGAGTTTGTTAGCCCTAAATCCTTGACGTTTCCAGCTTTATTAGACCCATGTGTTTTCATGAAGAATTGGGGGGCTATCTGCTGTTTTTCTTAGTAGGATTTGTTGTGGATTTCTATTACATTGGTTGAATATCATTTTGCATCTTGTGAGCCAGAGATGCAAAATGGTATTCAACCAATGCAATAGAAATCCACAACAATTTGCCATCCCTTTGTTCCATATCTAAGAAAGTAGGTCACCTATCTAAAATATTAGTCTCATATTGCTTTGCCTGGTATTTCTTACTTATATACCAAATTTGACCCAATTCTATTGAATTTAAATCTATTAAACCTCAATTTTAAAATTATATTCTAAATTAAATAATAAATTGTTTTTCTCTTCACTAGTAAATTTTAAAATTATATTCTAAATTAAATAATAAAAGTGATTATAAAATTTACAAACATACCAACAAACAAATAGATATTTTAACTTAAATAAAAGTATTTAATAATAAAAATAATTGAATGTTTAGTCTCTTGGGAAGCCATATGATTGAAGAATTAGAAGTGATAGATTGAGTTCAAATTTAGTAATTTTTACTGTGAAATCCGTCACTTTAATGTTGCATTAAACTGCAAACAGATCACTAATAGTATAGTATAAAAATAATGTAACATCTTAAAACATCAGAAATTATATTTTGAAAATAGATATCACCATATCAAATAAGCAGAAGAATGTACTAATAAAAAAAATAGTTATTTTATTTTTTCATGATTTTATCTAAATATTTTAATTCATTCACATTTTAAACTGGAAATTTCTCAAAAGTAAAAAGTGCATGAACTTATTGCATATTAACTATTAAGTCAATTTTTTTTTTTACAGATAACATTCAAACCATTAAAAATGTCTGTAGACCATTCTTTAAATTGATAAAAATAGCATAACCATCAATATACTACAAATCTAGAAGACAAGAAAATGAAGTTTTTCTTTTGGTTAAAAAGTCAATCATCAAATATATGTTGAATCTTGGTGCTTATTTTATGAAACCATCTAGCAACTGTTCAAAAATCATTGACAAAACTGAAATGAAAATTGGAGCTAATATACATCTTTCACAAACACCAGTTTTCATTTATATCTAAAAATTCTTATTATATACGGTAATGTTTAATTTTATATTATCTTATAAAATATGCATAATATGAATAAACTTCAGTCGAATATTAATATCAAACACTTGTAGAAACATTTTCCCTAAAAAAACAACATTTCTTTCACACACACATATATATATGAAATACATATATATTGTAACGTTAGGTGAGTATGGTAATTGAAAAAAGAAATTCTATAAAAATAGTAGTTTTAAATATAAAAATCTTTTTTTCTGTTTTTCATTTATTACTTTAGGTAGTTAATAAAGGGTTAATAAAAAGTTAGAACTAAAAAACAAATAAAATCAAAAATAAAAATAAAAATTTAAACAAAATTTTATATTTGCAAAATTGCACATACATATAATTACATGTATATACATTGATACTATAATAAATATCCATGCGCACCCAAGCATTTACGTTTTAAATGTGTGTTAGCATACGCATCTATAAATAGTAGAGTGAAGTTGTGTGTATGAATTTCATTTTAATAATTTTTAAGATATAAATATTCTAAAAAGTGCTGTGTGAAGAATGATATGTGAGAAGTTTTAAATAAAAATTTAAATGCAATTTGAACAAATTAGAGATTTAAAATTTTTAAATCCTTTTGGTTTAAACAATTTTAAAATTATTTTTTATTTTGTAAAAAAGTTTTTTACTTAGGAACTAAATAAATTTTGCAAAAATATAATAAATCCTTTCAATTATAAGATATGCTATTTCAGCATTAATTATGTGATGCAAACAAAAGTTATAAAAACGATTACATATTGTAGAGTGAAGCAAATATTAAAATTAAACTCACTAAATAATGTAAATGTGTAATATGCATGGCTAAAGAATTAACCTAGTGAGTTCTCTGATCCTAGCATACTTCAGTAATTTAATCTCGTGTTTCAAACACCATGTTAATAAGCATTTATTTTTATATAGTGCAATATTTATAAATTGTAATACATTAAAGATCAGCCTTTCAAGCTATTGTGCATGCGCTTTTTATGAGTGTTAATAATAAATGAATACTTTTACTCCCAACACAATCATTTCCAGTGCTTAAGATTTGGCCATATATAAGCATTTGGATTTGAAAGAATAAGTGGATTCATTTTATTCATAAATACTATATCTTGTGTTGGGAGTGAAAGTATTCATTTATTATTAACACTCATAAAAAGTGCATGCACAATAGCTTGAAAGGCTGATGTTCAATGTAAACACCATGTTACTATAGGTATAGAAATAAAATTGCCTATGTTGTGAAGACAAATTTAGGATATCTTGAAATTCTGTGCCACAAGCCAATTTTTTTTATTCTGAGTTTTTATTTTACCATTACCTCAAATTCTGATGATGAGGTCACAAATTTAATTTCTGATTTATGAAGCATTAATGTACAGGATATGACTGAGGTATGGCTTTTATTTTAAAATACTATTACTTATATGTTTATCCAGCATTATCATATTTAGTCGATTTATTGTTTTTTTCAGGTTGTATTACTAAGATATTGAAATATAATATCATTATTCCATTATGTATAAAAGGAGAAGTTTTTTTTTATATTGCTTTGAATTTCAAACTCTTAAATATAGATTGTTACATTATATATTTATGAGTAACATACTTCATGATAAACTATTTGATTTCTTACAGGACAGAGATACATGTGATTAATAAACATGTGTATTGTATTGTTAAGCCTTTGAAACCACTTTATATATTATTGACATATCTTTTGATCTTACTAAAGCATATGACTGTATTCACATGATATATTTTATATTACAGTAGTTTTTTTATGGAGTTTGCAGTTGATTACCAAAGTGGATTATTACTTATTTATAAGATTCAAAGAAAATAGTAGTAATCAATAATATTATTAGTAATATTTGTTTATTAAAAGAGGAGGGCTTCTGGGAACAGTATTAAATCCATTACTGTTTGTCAGGTAATTTAACTGTATTCCTCTTTATAGGTATATGTTTATGATCTTGTAATTGTAGCAGTTGAAATATTTAGAGATCTATCTAAAAAACTGTGTTAAGCATAATTTATTTATTATAAAAAATTTGTTAATATCAAATAATTTTATCATTAATGTAGATATAAAAAAGTAATTAGTTGTGGATTTGCACAGAAATATCAGGAGCCACTTAAATTCTGACAATGTTATATAATAATTGTACTTGTGAAATGTTGAATTTGTCGATGAACTACTTTATTTTGGTGTGTCAATAGATTTATATTTGTTATGGAAAAGTATTATCAATGTCACACACACATACACATGTTTTGCTCATATATACATGTATATGTATATTCACATCCACACATTTTAGTATGTAACTTCTTAGAATAATTTTTTTGTGTGTATGTATATTAAAAGCTAGATATTTTAGAATGAATATTTAAAATGGTATTACATATAATAAATATTTAGAAAATATTTTTTCATTAATATATTTATTAATTTTCTTTAGCCTTGGTATCAAGCGAATAAATTGAACAAGGAAAGTTTGTAGAACTCTTATGTATTCTGTGCATATTAATGACTGTAAAAAAATTTTTATCCAGAGTTTAACTTAGTACTTTTATGTTCTGTTAATAAATCATTATTTATATGATAGTCTATTTGTTTTTCTTTATGTATCTGTTAAATTTAATTATATTGATATTTGTGCTCCATGATGAGTCTCAATTGCTTCTTTCAGCAATAATAAATAAATGTGTATGGTGATGTTATTTTGTATTGATTGTATCTAGTTGTAATGTCTGCCCCTTATTTATTTTTCTAAATAATCTGTATATGACATTATATAGTAGAAAAAATGGTGTTATCTTTAGATAAAGTATTAGTATAATAAAACACATTATAATGTTAATCTACTTTTGAAAATTTCTCTTTTAAGTAAAACAAATTATTTTAAGAATCTTTAACTAACGTATTTTATTAATAAATAATGGTTCATTTTATATCTTTACAAGTTTTCTTTAAACTAAATAATAATAATTTATGATAATGTTTTATTGAAAGAGCATTGAGATATGATAAAAGTTTCACATTTCATCTTAACGCATTATCAGTCTTCTTAATGATTCTTACAATATATAATTTATTTATTTTTCAATTTTCAATTAGAAAAAGCATCATCACCATTTGATCCTTCATTACAGTAAATTTAACTAGCTTTGGGGTAAAAGTTACATTTTCATTTGATTGGCCAATGTGCAAGCAGACAAGGCAGCAAAGTTCGCTTCTTCCATTACAATATTTACATAAATATATAGCAGTTAATAAGAAAATAACAACTAATGATAAAGCATTTTTTTAAACTCAATAAAATTATCATGCCTAATTCAAAATTCCTTGACTACAAAATTTTATTTGTTTGGCATTAAAATTTAATAACGTGAAAGCTAAACACCTTCAAACAGATACGCTTTAAAAATGCTTATGTGACAGCCAATCAGATGGAATAATGGCATCACATGGGACTCTAAATTCTAAAACACAAGCCAGAACTATTAGAAAAAGATGGGTTTACTCAAATAAAATAAAATATACAAAATAAAAAAAAAGTTATCACTGTACAATAAATAAATTAAAAACCCTAATTGATATGAATACCTATTTTTCCTGTTTTTTTTTTTACTTTCTCATTTTGAACTTTCAAAAACAAGTATCCAACTTTTCTAACAATTGTGTAATCTTAGTTTCCCCCCACCCCCACATATCAACTAAAAAAATAACTAAATTGGAAACATATTACTCATTAACTTTTTAAAATATATTTTCATATATAAAAGTTATTGAAAAACTAGGAGAAATTTTGCTGGTAAACAGCATTAAAAAAACGAGAAATTTTAATCATTAAATGTTATTTAAAGGTTGACATGAATGAAAAAAAAAGTAAACAAACTAAGATAATATTTTTATTTTGATATAAATATAAACTTAAATTTTATTGTTGTATATAGATAATATCATAAATGTGTATACAGTAATATTAAAATTAGTAATTACTGACATCATTTAATATTTACATTTGTTGTTTAAACTTTTAGCAACCTATGATAGAATTATCATAAAGATGTTGATTTATCATTATGTAATTTTTCAATCCAGAAAAAATACTGGATTATTAATATAAAATATCAGCCTAACTTGTCTGGGAAATGTATAATGATTAATTTGTATATACTATCTCAGATCTTATAGGGTGAACAAGCCTATTAAGTCATAGTATAAAAGCTGACACTCAATTCAAAAACAGAGATGTAAACACAACTTCTTTTAATATTGCCAAGCATTAAGTGTCACATGGTAAAGATAATTTTAATTTATTTAACTACTGCAAATTAACTAACTAATATAGTGTTTTTTAAACTATATGTAAACAGTAGAATTACCACCTTTACAAATGTTATTAATATCCCTGTATTGACTTTTTTATCAAAATATTCAGAAATAATAAAATAATTATTTGCATATACTATTTTAGATTTTGTAGAGAGGCCAAGTCTGACAAGTGAAATATCATTAAGGTTGAATTTCAAATCAAATACTGACATAAGTACAATTTTTTATTATCATGGGAACATTAAAATTCACATGGTAGAGATAATTTCTGTTTATTTTTAAATTATTGTAAATCAATAATTTGTAATTGAATATAAAGTAACTGAACAATACGGCTTTTTTAAAATTATATATACACAGTAAAATTATTACCTTTCCAAACATTGTATTATCAGGGTGCCAGTTTTATTATTAAACTATTCAGTTCATATTAAATAACTATTTATATATGTTAGTTTATAGAAAGAGTATGTCTGCAAAGTGATATTATTTCAACTGAAAGTCAAACAAACACAGATATTACAAAACCTTTACAACCAAACTGGAGAGTTTGAAAAAAAAAAGTCTGGAATACTGATAGTTGCAGAATTTATACCTGGTTTAAAAAATGTTATATTAATTAGTTATTTTATATTTGATTATAGATTATTAAGTCATAATGTTTTAAAAATGAATCATAGTTATTTTTATTATGTGAAGTTTAATATTTGGAAAGGGGTTTTACTTATATCAGTTTTGATATGAGGTTTAGCCATAGTAATATTTTCCAACTGTCCCCTCTATAATGATATTAGATAGCATATGTAAATGGACATTTTAAAATGACTCACTAGTTTGATAAAATGGATTACACATTGATATTACAAATATTTGGAAAGTTGGTCATTTCAATGTTTACATAGTTTTAAAATTGCTATGTTAATTAACTATTTGAATATAAATTTTATAGTAACCAATATAAACTAAGTAGCAATAATATATATCTTAAAAATAAGATAGAATTTTTTATATGTATATATGTAAATGTGTGTACATTTTTAGGTTAATATTTGTGATATTCAACTTGATCATTAATTCGAAATTTAATCTCAAAAGACTTTTAATTTTAAAAAAAAATATTTATTGACATTATAAAATTGTACAGATGCATAATAAAAACGCTTTGTTAATGTTGGCTCATCCATTGCTGGCATTGGTCTGGAAAAAGTATGCAAGAGCCATTCTCTGCACTAGCAGGTTATAATATGAGCAAATACATACTATTTAGTTGGTATTGCCCACCCCCGCCAGTGCAGAGAATGACCCAATAATGCTAACTTATCAGCTGGGATACATGTAGTGTGAAATCAATGCCCCTCTAGTAGAATCCGACATGTTGCAACACAGACTACTTCTTCTACGATACACTACAATGTGGATATATCAGGTCCAAAATTCATGTAGAGTCTGTGGGCCATACTAGTAGGCTCCATGTACTATTAAACAAAAATCTAGAGGATAGTATCTTATCCTTGTCTTGAAGAGCTTTGAGCTTATCGCAAAATATAACATTGGGATCCAGTGTTGGTTGTGTGAACTTTGTCCTGCACCTTGTGTACCAAAAAGCATATGTCAGGAAGATTGATAACCTGATTTACTGTAAAGTCTCCAGAGAAGAGACACCCCTGATGTCCAGGATTTTATCGACTGCTATAATGCAGTGTTGAGAGATAATTCTTCGAATACTGTTATAGCCTGGACATATATTTAACAGATGATTAAAGGACTTCTCTCCTATAGAACAGGCATGACAAATAGGGTCTATTTTATTTAGAAACCGCTTGTAGTATAAGAATGTATTAGTTGGCATGGAATCCATATTCACCTTGATCAGATAATCCAAAAGTTTGGGCTCCAGTAGCAGATATTTAAATATTGAGGTGATTTTATGATTGCTGCACCCTAGGAGAGCATAAATAACTGTATTAACAGGATTTAGCAGGCAATGTGCCTGCCAGATGTTGATTTTATTATTAAACTCTGTTATTGAGTGCCCAATGTATAGAGATTGTTGTTTAATAATGGTGTCAAGCCATGTGTGTTTATTGGGGGGAGGTCTGTCAGTAGGTATTACAGTCTCTATAATATTTGATAGAGGGTATTTTTTCCCCAGGTTTACTAAAAGTGAATGCCCTTTTTGGAAATTGGAGACCTATACCATTCAGTTTCCTGTGAAACTGAAGTCTGTGGATGCTAATTGCAGTGGTCCGACCTCTCCATAAGAGCTGACCACAGAGCCTCTGAATCTGTAAGGTGAATGATTTGGTAACTGTCATTATTGGCAGGTAGTAATTTATGCTCGCCATAATCTTCATATTAATAAGAGCAATCTTCCCCTGTAGGAACAGGTATGTCCTTGACAGCGACTGAACCACCTTAGTAGCATTGCTTATGATGGATTTTTGTAGGCAGACAGACATAACAGTCTGTGACTTGAAGACAGGAAACCCCAGAAAACACTGAGGTTGCACTAAAAAATTGAATAGTATTTTCCTACCAGTGTTGATACACCAGGATGATGACTTGTGAGGATTGATGGATAATTTATAATCTTTAGTATAATTGGTAATTATGGAATGAAGTGTCTTCAGATATTTACGGGATGGAAGAATCACAAGTATGTCATCCATGTATGCAAAAACCTTGATGTTTTTCTTAAGCCGGGGCACATATATATCTGGAAGAGGATCTAGCTCTTTAATCAGAGGGTCGATGTACTTTATGAACAATAGACCACTCAACGGTGAACCTTGTGGTATGGATCTTGAAGGGCCAAATCCATCTGAGTAATGTCCATTTATGGAAATATGAATATGCCTATTATTCAGGAGATTGTCCAATATCTGAATTATCTGTTTTGATATGTCCAACTGAGATAGCAATTCAAGAAGAATGTTGACATCTACTGTATCAAAAGCATTGGACACATCCAGCTGGACTGCCACAGGCTGGGATTTTCTGTTAGATCTAATGTGATCAAGCAGAATTTTCACTTCACCAATTGCAGTCAGCGCCGATGATCCCTTCCTTGCATATTGAGAGGCTGATATATCCTGTAGAATGGCATTCTGAATTTTTTCTTTTATTATACCCTCCATGACTTTGAACAAAATTGGTGTCATCGATATTGGCCTGATACTGCTAAGAGAGGTAGGATCCCGGTTCTTTTTAATGAATGGAACCATGGCGATTGGATATAGGTTAGGAATTACTCTCCTTTCAATGGTGAGGTAGGTTAACATGTTTAATATAATCCTCACAGTAAAAAAAATTGAGTGAACACAAACTTCGGGATAGCATGAATCCCAGGATGAACACTGTCAGGGAGACCCTGCAACCTACTGGTGATGTCTTGGAGTGTAATACCATGATCTGCCTCTCTGGTTGTGCCCACCCACTCCAAGGCAGGGTTTGTGTGGTGACCTAAGAGAAGGTTTTGAAAGTGGTTCTCTATGTGTAAAATCATATTCGCACCAGTAAGGCTGCCACCATTGATGAGCAATGAAGTAGGAACCTCCTGTTTCTTTCTGGCCCCCAGAGCCCACCTGAGATAGCCCCGGGTCCAGAAATGTTGAGCTGGCAGGTAATTCTTTGCATTTTTTGTAGCTATTATCTCTGCTACTGCTGATTGTTTTGATCTGTATGAAGCTTTTAGCTCAAGTAAGTATTCAATGTTGTGATCCTGACCATTGAAGTTTTTAATTTTCCAATTCAGGCTGTCCAATTCACACATCAGTGTGGTTGTTCCCTTAAGCTTGAAGGTGTATTGAGTAATCAGTGACTGAATAATGCCTATAAATGTAGTCCAGGCCTCGACCGGGTGTAGGTATATGAGGTTTGCCTTGTGAAATAGAATGTAGGCCTCTGAGAAGAATGCCTCAGTGGCGTTGGTTTTAGTGAACATTCTGAGACTCTGGTTGACTTTAATTTGTTGAAAGTTGTTCAGCTCTATGGATGCCATAATCGCAAAATGATCCAAAAAGGCTGTCGGTTGCAGTCTAGCCTCTATCCCATAGTGCAATTCGGCCGAGTAGAACATTAGATCAATGAGTGTGCGACTGTTTTTTGTATAGAATGAAAATGCAGCAGGTGGAAAGAATCCCCTCCCATTGAGAAATACTTTGTTGAGTAGGGGTAAATATTTATTTGTGAAGGATTCATAGGAGATGTTAAAGTCACCGAGCAGAATGGTAGGCGCATTATTATTATTAGTAATTAGGTTAATTGTGTGGACTATTTTCAGCAGTGTTGCATTAACATTGGCGCTGTATACATAAATCACATTGAAAGTATTCAAGAAGAAGGTAAACTCCAAGGCAATTAGGTTCTGATCTAGATAAATTGTTCTGAAGGAGGTTGGTGCCAGAAGATTATTTATTATTACCCCAACTCCTCCCCTAGCCGCATGACCTGTAGATAAATGGGTGAATCCTATTTTACTAAGTTCTGATTTTATGAAGTAGTTTGAGTTTAGGTGATATTTTGTTTCACCTATGAACAACATATGTGGTGAGTTTTGCCTAAAGAAATGCCTGATGGCATTAATACGACCGAGGGAATTAATACCTTAGACATTGACAGCAGAGATTAAACATTTATTGTTATCCATTGCAAGGTGGCCCACTAGATTCCACTGCAGGCGGTTTCAATGAAGCATCAGCAGACTCTTTTTTTTTATTAATTTCCTTGCAGATGTTTGGAGGGATGTTTAAATCTGAAATGGGGAGATCCACAGGCAAACCATTGGTAGGATAACCAGTTAACAAATCAGATGGAAGATTAATCTTGCGTTTCTTTTCTGTGGCTCCTTTATGCTTATTGTTTGTTGCATTTGATATTGTGGGTTTAGACTTTTGCCTCACTGGGAATGCCATCTCTTCTTCTCCTGAGCTAGGACTAGATACAACCCATAGTTTTCTTTTATGACTGGTGCTAGGAGTGATGAATCTCTCCATCTCATCTGCAGACCAGGAAGCAGCAGAATCTACCGGTGTTTGGCAAGGATTGATATTTTCATTAGCCACAGCTATCAGTGTATCACTAAGACTTGGTGAGATGTTATATTTACCTTGGATGGAGTTAGGTTTAGGTATTTCCATCTTTTTGTTTGTTTGGTTTGATCATCATCTATATTGTTTTCACCAGCTCTATTACTAGATGCTGTAACTGAGCTAAAGCCTAGGCCTTCATGCAAACTCCTAGGTCCAGAATTGTGTGAATCTTTTGGTTTTGATTCCAATGTCCTTTGATTACTGTTTTGGTGACTATAGTTATGCGATGTGTTAAGTTTGTAATCCTGATTACTGTTAATTAAGGAGGGCTGATTCCTTTCATGTATTAGGATACTTTTTTTATTTGTATACTTTAAGTTGAGTTCATCCTTCTGTTCTACATTGTAGTGTTGTGCACTCGGTTGTTGTGAAGCATGTTGTACCTCCGGAACTGAATGTGAAGTCTGTTGTTGCCTACATCTGTGAGTGCGACCTTTTTTTTGATCACAAGATGTACATATACGATTCAAAAACTCCTTAATCAGGTGAGTTCTTTGTCCACAGTAGAAGCACTGTGGCCTAACACCTGAAAAAGATAATATCATGGGACAGTCTCTATCCGACAACACTGTTGGAATATCTGTTGGCACTATTCCCTTTTTTAGGAGCAGTCTAAATGTTGCTTTGTTCAAGAGAATGTTGTTAAATGTTTTGTCAATTGGAAGGCAGGTGAAACTTGTCACCTTGCCAAAGGGTTCCAATATCTCTTGTAAATAAGATTCATCTATTCTTGTAATGCAATCTTTTATTGACCCATTTAGAGTGGATGATCTGTTTATATCTACAGTTACTATGATCTTATCATCCAATACTTTAAATTTGCTTTTAAAGTTATTCCTGCCAGCCCAGGGTCTTGAATTTGACTGCTATATAGCGGTCATTCGGATGGGTAGAAATCCTATGAATTTCGTTTGCAATATTTGCTCTTCTAATTAACTCAAATAAGGCATTCATTGGAAATTTAAACAGAGCACACTTTAGGGTCCGTTACCACTAGTATAATGCTCTTATCATTGCTATAGTTAGCCAGCGATTTTAGAAGCATGTTTGGAATAGTCAGGTTAAAATTTGAGACAATAGTATCCATTTGCTCCACTGAAAGTTGATTTAGTGTAATATTGCTTTCAATTGGATCCACTTGAACCAGATCATCTTCATAGTGTGATTGCTGTTCTATCAACTCAAGAATGTCCATTCCCACAGTTTTTGATTTGTATTGCTGCCTTGGCGAAAAATAGTGTGTTTTACATAATTTTAACAGACAAAATGCATCATGTTTTACACATTTTAAACAGGTTGGAACATTTGTATATTGGTTATCTTCTGATTGATAATAATGTACTGATGAAGCTTTTTTAACCACCTATTAGAAATAATGAATAATGTATGTATTAAACATCTTTTGCTTAGTAAATCTATTAATGTTCCGGTGGATCTTGTATATTAAATAAATTCCATGTTTCACTAAAACATCACATGATTACTACTACTGTATGAAGGTTTGCTACTGTTTTAATTCAAATTTTTTGTTTGTTTTAAATTAAGATCAAAACAAATCTTGATTTGGGCCACTAAAATTAACTTATTACAAGAATCACAAAAATAATACCCTAAGTATAGTCTTCTAAGTGTCAAGATTTTAGGTCTATAATTATTTATTCAAATGAATAAATGCTTTTTAAGATATTCTACAAGGTCTGAAAAATGATCACAAACAAATTAATCCAGAAAAAAAAACCTGCAGTATTATATTAATCAGGAATACAACTTCTGATAAAAATAAATAATTAGAAGTTTAATAAAAGAACACCAAGTAATTAAATCACTAATAATAATATAATGTCTAAAATTACCCTAGTGTCTCACTGAGAAGTGCCAAAGCATGAACCCAGTGGTATGTGAGGATTGGGGGTGGTTTCTAGATAGAGATTTTTAAATGCATTCTTTTATGGCATTTATCAATAAAGCTTGTCAGAACAATTAGCACTGCTCCTTATTTTTATTTACAAGCTTAAAAAATTGGGTCATGTGATATATGATTTTATTTTTTATTGACTATTTAATAATCTTTGAATGTGCATATCATAATCATCATCTGGTAGTTAGACTTTTTATAGACATTTAATAAATTTGAAAAGAATTCTCTCTTTTATATAAATATAAAGTAACAGTGGATAGATGGTTAATATTATATAAAGAAAATTATTCTACTAGAAATATTTCAATTTCATTTTAATTATTATTTAAAAGAAAGACACATTATCTAAATTAAAAAAACAATTGAAACGAATTTTTAGACATTAATTTCAAAAATGACAGTAATTATCTGTTCAACTGAAATGCGTATTAAAATGTAATGCTCCAAGTATTTTAACTCAATGAAAAAAATGGCAGACTGAAGAGCTAAAGAATGATTTCCAGATAGAGTAAAGTAAAAAAAAAACTGTTTGGTTATAAATAAATTGTATATTTTTATTTAAATAATATATAATAGCATGCAATATACTGATTATCTTATTCTAACGTACAAAATCATTTAACATATGCTTTCCCCACTAAACTGAGATTCAAACAGAGACTGCCAAGTCATAGAATGAACACATTGTATATAGCTTAGCTACCAATTGAATTCATGTAATTCAAATTATTGACTTCAATCCTCAAATTCTTCAAGGTTTAAATATATATCATTGTAATTGTCTTACCAAATGATAAACAATAAGTATTAACAATATATTGAGACATTAAATTTATATTTTCTCTTAAATAAAGCTTGAATAAATTTAAAGATAAAATATATCATATAACTTCCTAAATTACAATGTTAAATTAAATGTAAATTTAAAGCACTTTTTGTACATATATACTATAAACAAAAGTATTTCAAAGTAATAACATTATATATTCAATGAAATTAAATCAAAGGTTAAACTGTATAATTAGTTTTTTATATAATGACTTCGGTTTAAATAAAAATTGTGTCAAAATATTATTTTTAGTTTAATTATTATTAAAAATATTTTTAAGAATAACAAAAATGTAATAAAATAGTAAAATAATGTTAGAAATTTTAAAAAAACACCTGTAATTAATCTTAAGTAATGTGATGTAAACAATTTCTGCTATAATGCTTAAAATAAATAAATCAATGAATTCCAATGTTACAATGAATGCCACTGGTGGTCATAGTGTACACAGACACATGATATTTTTAGGGTTTTTAAATCATTTTTTTTTTCAATACCTTTTTTTAACATTTTGTAAGGAATTTGTTACCAATTTAATTTTCCTATCTGTTTAATTGTATCTTTTAGCAGTGAAAATGTTTTTTAATATAAAAATAACATACATATTGCACAGTAATTTTATTCATGAACCAGTAAAACATAATTAAAATACTAATTTAAATGCCAGAAAGAAACTAAAGAGAAGTAAAACTATTAGATTTAAATTTTTAGTGTAGAATACTTTTTAAAAACTGAAACACAGGCTTGTTATATACCTGTGGCTATATATATGTAATATAGGGTATATGAGCACAGACTTTCACACCACCCACCTCATGCACAGAGTAACAAAAGTAATTTCCAAGTTAAGCAGCTCCTATTGTAATACTATAGTATATATGGAAACTTATTAATCTTGATTAATGAAAAACAAATAGCAAGTAATAGTATCACTTTAACATGTTTGATTTTAGTTCAAATTAATATATAGAGTAAAAATGCTGTCAAATACAGCAAATAAATTTTGTGGGATTTTTTTTCATTTTTATTTTTTCTGCTTAAATTGGGTTGAATGATAAACTTGACTGCAGGCTATGGATTTAGAATGTATTACCTTAAAATACATGCATTTCAATGTAGCACTAAATGAAAAAGACCATTTATTTTCTGGAATCAATTACATTTATTATGCTTATCTACTGTATATATATACATACACATGTACATAGTATTATTTCCAGGAGCTTCATATATTGGACAGATCAATTATAGAATAAACATAAGAAAATAAGAATACATTTCACAATTAGAAAAAAACCTAATGCATCAACCATTTATTCACATATTAAATTAACTAACCATGACATCGATTTTAATAAATCACATATTCTGACAAAAATTGAACAATATGACCAGAAATTGCTAAGAGAATCTATAGAAAGGTCTAAGAGCATAAATGAAAAGTATGAATTGAAGAAAATTAACAATATTTGGAAAAAGCTATTGGAGGATAAAAATTTTTTTTAAACTTTTCAACCAAAAGAATTTGAGAATGAGGATAAAATAATAAAGAAAAAAAAATTTTTAAATTTCAACATATTCTTATGATTTGAGAAAGAAGTTCTGAGGAAAGTATTTATTATTGTACTGAAACATCAACTGTTTAGCTATTATATTTTTATTATATGGAAGATCCTGGAAATAATACTATGTATTCTTCATTTATCTGTGAGAATATTAGAATTAGTATATATATACAAATAAAATTTCCATTAATTATATATATGAATTTTCAACTAAACCAAGATGCAAACCTGTATTGTGGTAAATGTACAGTTTCAAAAGCCTACAAACTACCAAAGATGTGTTAATTAAAATTAATAAATCGATTGTTAAATTAAAAAAGAAATAATTTTCATAAATTTTAATAAAAAGATTTATTTCAATTCTTTTTTTTTATACTTATATTGCAATGTGGGAAATGAACCTATGTGCATAACATTATCAGACTTTGGTTCACAGGGTCTATAATCCACCAAAGATGCATTAGTTGTTAAATTAAAACAAAATTATTGTCAAATTTAAAAAAAGAATTCTGATAAATTTCATTAAAAAACTTTATTTCAATTTTTTTACTTATATTATAATGTGGGAAGTGCTGAGACACTTTTAATATTGTTGTATTTTGGTTCACTTCAGTGTGTTTCATTTTGTCAAAAGTTTCTTTAATAAATTGTCAAAATGATTACAAATTTAAAACCTTCCTGTCACAGAACTTGATGCAGTGGACTATTTTCAAAAATTCAGGATTCTGCTCTCCCCACCAACATAGTGTAAATATTGTGTGTGTATATATATATTCTGTGAATAAGTTAATCAAAAAAAAAGAAAATAAACTGTAAATATTGTAATTAATTTTTCCACAATGATTTTTTCATTTATAAAGCAACAGAAATAAAAAATAAAATGCAATTATTAAATACATTTTTTTTTACAAACAATTTTTGGGGCCCCCAAAGCTGTGGATTTATCTTGATTTACTTAAAAACTCACAACTACTATATTTAATATATGTTGAATTAGATACTTTATATAGATTTTTAATTTAATACACAATAGAAATAAAGAGATCATATCTATGTAAACAGAGAAAACTTCTATTTTTTGATGTTGCCAGAAAATCAATTACTAATTGACTGTCCTGAGTTTAAACAAGTTTTCTCTATTAACCTGTTCAATAAATAGATCTTTTGTTTTGGGTTTTAATAAAGTAAAAGGACTTCTCTTTTACTTCAAACCCAAATAACACAACTTACATATAATTGTGTTTTTTTTAAAAAAATTTTTTTATATTTTTCATATTTTTATAAAAGAACATATAATTTATATAAATAAATGTCAAAATAAAGCTTTTAATTAATTTTTTCTTTTTAATTTAATTAGTTATATATACAATAATATAAAAAAAAACCTTGGTTTGTTTTTATAAGTAATTAAAAAAATGTTTAGCCTTATGAATACTTAAGTTATTATTAGAAGACTAAAAAATTTTCAAAAGATTCTTAGAGTTAAAAAAATTGAAAAACAAACTAATTTTATAAAAAGAAAAAACAACTAGTTGAAAAGATAATGAAATCTGATAAGGCAACAGGTTCATGCTCTTGAATTATAAGGATTATAAAGAAAAATGACGACTCAAATCAGAAAGTTAAAATTTAATACAGTGGAAAATTTTAACAACAAGCTTAATAGAAAGAAATTTATCACCTCAATTCTCAGAGCATGCAAAGACAAAGGCATATCTAAAGCAGAATATTACCAAATTTATCCATTTGCCACCAGACCACCAAGGACGTTTTCTAATTCAAAGCTACATAAACCTGGCGAGCCTTTAAGACTAATGCTAGATTTTGGAGGTGTTCATTACTTTCAAACTGCTAAACTGGTCAACCAAGGTTTGGCTGATAGTATAGGTTTTCATGTCTACACAATTAAGCCTTCCTTCAAGTTTGTTAGAAAAATTAAGAATACATTAATAGATCAAGATTTTGAAATTGCAGCCATGATTGTGACAGAATTATATGAATTGATTAACAGGAAGTGGTCGATCGACATTGTTCACAAAGAGTTAATAAATAATCATTGTCCAGTTGAACACATGAACTTTATTCTAGCCTTCCTTAATTGGTTAGACAATCCCATTTTTACAACTTTTGAGGGTAAATGGTATAATATGAAAGATGATTGGCTGATCAGTCTCTCCTTAAGTGGAAAAATTTCTAGCATATTTTAAAACTTCTTCAAAAAGCAAATCATCTCTAAATACTAATCTAACACTCCTGGATTAATATACTCATGTTATGTTGATGATGTGTTCATTGCAGCTCAAAATGAACTACAGCTGCAAACTAAATCATGAACACCATTTGGGAGAATGAATTTCAGAAACTAAAGTATTTAGATTTGCTAGTTCACAGAGAAGGCAGAGCTCTGCATTATTGCCTAATTATCAAATCTCTTGAGGTCAGAGGATTCACCCACCCAAACTCAAATTCACCTACATCGCATAAATTCGCAGGTCTAAATGCGTTTTTATTTAGGAATCAAATTCGAGGCTGATAGGAAGTTAATATTGCAAGATACATAAGGGATTTATTAAGTGTCAGCTTCAACTACAGATTAATTATTAAAAAAAAAAGATCAATTTTATAAAAAAATCAATAGCTAACAACACTATTAAAGATAAACCTCAAATCACCCTCCCTTACATCCCCAAAGTATCTAAATCAAAAACTTTAGCTAATGAATTTAAAGTTGGCTTCCAACCCCCCCCCCATACTAACAGACTCATTAACATTGCGAAGGACAGAATCGATCTATCTCAAACCCCTCAAGTCATATATATCCTATCATGCCCTCTGGATGCAGTGCCACATACTATAGGGAGACCAAGACCACAGTCTATAATAGAGCTGCTTTGCACATGTATACATGCAGAAGAGCAAAAAAAAAACACAATGATAACATCTCAATATTATTTGAACATGAGAAACAGGCCAGTCATATGTTCAAACCCTCCAACCCCAAAATAGTGTGCACTGAGGCTAACGATTGCAAAAAAAATCGTGTATTTTATCATCAATGATCATCTCCAGAAAATGGACAAGTTAATTTACATATGCATTTACATACATTACCATTTACCAATATCACAACAATGATTTAAAATCTGTTTTGGCTATGAATATGAGGGACAAAACCTCAAAAGTGCTAGGTTTACATTAATTTTGATTGTTTTCTTACCATTAACTTAACAGCTTCTTCACCCAGCATGTTAAAGCACTTGTATATACTATATACTAGTAGTATTAATTATCAATAATAATAATTTTTATTAGTCATTCATTAGACTAAAGATTATCCATTTAATGAATAATATTTCTGCAATGTAATTTTTAATATATCTTTTTCATACAGAGTAGAGGCTGATTTCTATCCATTTTTAACACTTTGAGGAGTGATGCAAGCAATCATAAACATATGACAAAAGACATGCAAAAGATACATATCCTCCAAAATGCACATTTTATGCTGAATCAGCAGTCATCAGTTGGCCTAAATCATGTGACAAAGGGCAAACTTACTGCCATTATAACATTGACACAAACTAATTGGTAGGAGTGTATTAATATTTTTAATTATTTATTTACTCTCATGCAAGGTAGATACTTGTTTCCATCCACTTTTAACACCTTGAGAAAGAGTGCAATCATAAACATATGACAAAACCATATGAAAAAATGTATCATTCCAAGAAGCACATTTCATCTCGTCTTAAGATCATACATCCTTTTCATAAGCCGTTGTTCATATATTTATGATTGCACTCTTCCTCAATGTATTAAAAATAAATAGAAATCAGTCCCTACCTTACACTACAAAAATATTATTATTCATTAAATGGATATTCTCTAGTTTGACACCAACTAAGTTGTAGTAACTCCATATCTAAATATATTGAACAATGATAAAGATATGTGAAAAAAAATGTAATATGAATCAATTGATGAGGGCTGATTTAGCATAAAATGTTCTTAATAGGGATATACATATTTTTCAAATGTCTTTAGCCACATTCTTAATAATTACACTCCTATCAAAGTGTTAAAAGTGACTAGAAACCAGTCTCTAACTTGCATAGGGGTGGTTTATTGAAAATTACTCTACAGAAATATTATTCATTAAATAGATAATCTCTAGTCTAATAAATGACTAATAAAAATATTCATATATTTCTTTCAAGTGGTTTGTCTTACAATTATGAGGGCAATAAGTTTGACATTTAGCAATTAAATTGTAGTAATTCCCTCCACTCTCTTTCACTCTCTCTTACTCTCTCTCCCCTCTTTCTCTCTCCCCCTCTCTTTCTTTCCCCTTCTCTCTGTCTCTCTATCCCCCTCTTATTCTCACTCCCTCTTTCTTTCCATCTCCCCTCCATCCATCTATCCATCCATCTATCTACCTACTTACCTACCTACACACCTACCTACCCACCTACCCACTTACCCACCCACCAACCTATCTACTATCTACCTACCTACCTATCTATCTATATGTATGTACATACTTCTATCAAATAGTTTTCGTCCAAGTTGTGAGGGGAGTAAATTTGACACATCAATTACACTGTAAGAATTCTCTATCTATATGTACTGAACAATGATAAAGGTATGTTTAAATGAATGTGATCTGGGCCAATTGATGAATGCCAGTTAAGGACAAAATGTACATCTTGGTAATCATATATCTTTTTCACGTCTTTAATCATTGGTTTATGATTGCACTCAACCAGTCCCTTGTGCAAGAATGGTGATTACATTACAGAAATATTTATTAGTGTAAATAATATTCAAAAATTAAAACTTAACTATGAATAGTAAACCAAAATAATTATTAGCAGACATTCTCACATATAGAATGGATTGAACATAAAAACTACATTTAGATCAACTGTAAATATGTAGTCCAATTTGACCTGAACATTTACATATGCATTACATACATACATAACAAACCAAATGAAATAATTTTAAAATTTATATGAAATGTTAATAAAAAGTTATTAATAATATATAAATTATATCGATTATCATAATGGTATTTTATATTAAAACTGTCTTGAAATTATTAAAATTTTCAATCAAAAGATCAACAAAACATTTAACTCTAAATTAAGGAAATGAAACACTGACAAAGATGCTTATACTATGGAAGTTTCCAATCTTTTACTTCAAATGAATCAAATTATCTTTGCTACAAACACTATTGAAAATCACTATGCATAGGTTATATTTTAATTTAAAACAAAAAATAATGCTAGTAAATAATTCAAATTTCTGCAGGTATGATATATTTTCATACTTAAAAATACTTTGAACATCTAAATATTTAATTTATTATTTTAGCATCCATTTTTAAATTTTCTATTAATTAATTAATATATACTGTTTTGTAACATATTAATTATGTCTAGAAATTCACTTTAATAATATAAATTAAAACAATTACTTCATGTATTGCATAATGATTGGTAGACATAAAGCAAAGATAGATAAAATATTTATAAGATAGATAAGTAAAATATTTAAAAATCTATTTAGAAAGTAAAGGATCAAGAAAATAATTTATTTAGCTATAGTCAAACTTTTTACAAGTTAATAGATTCAAACATTACATATAAATATATGGTAACAGGACTCCTATTAGGACATTATAACTGCACTACACTTAGGCACAAATATAACTGTCTCCAAGCAAACAAGATAATGGCTTACTGGCCCAATCATAAGCTAAGATGATCATACTGATATAACTTAAATCCTATTTCTGATAATATTAACTCCACAACAGTAATATTTATTAGTTCTGGCTGATTATATTACTCCTAGCAGCATCACTAACAATCTAGGTTTGAACTTACACCTTTTTGTAGAAGTCCTGACTACCAAATCATAGCTGTAGGATTCGAGAACTCACTAGCAATGCTGCACTACTCAGTTAACTTAATGGAATAAACAAATGAAAAGTGAGTAAAGTAAACCCACACAAACACACATATATATATATATATAATAGTACCAGTTTTATTTCAGTAATATGCAAGTTATCTCTATATTCTCTCAAACAATTGTTGTTACAGTCCTTGACAAGTCAATTGCATCACTAGATAATGATAAATTATATTACTTTTTTTAACCTAAAAATGTATTTCCCCAGATGTCCATCAATGTTGAATTACATACAAATTAATTGTATATATATCTAATTCTTCAATTAGAAATTAAGTAATGCAAACATACAAAAAATATATAAGTATAAATCTTATTCTAATATATAATATTAAGAGGAGATGGGTTAATATAAAGAAAAATTGATATGAGTGTTAATCAACTAAGGAGGGAAAGTTTATGTTTATATAATATAATGATAATATAAATAATTATTTTTACCTTTACATTTGTCTTTTGTTGGCAGAAAGGTAATTATATAAAAGCTGATGCTTTTATTGGAGTTTTCAATGAATTTTTAGTCCACTGATTACTTCTACACAATTTGTTATGGGATTATAACTAAATAATTTTATCCATATAGAAATTTTAATAGTTGTGATATTTTGCAAGTTAACAAAATGGCTCATTATACTTTTTCTATGATTGGTCTTATAAATGATACATGTATATCTCATAGTTTGGCTGGTCATTATTAAGCCTTATTAGATCTTTTCTTCTCACTTGAGTAAGGTACATGTGTATGCGATAGAGTTGGGATAGAGCAATTATGATTTCTTCTTCATGTTAGGTCATTTTTTATGCATAGGCTGAACAACATAATTTCTTCCTCCAAGGCATGCAATATGGCCAAAGATGAACAAGAAGAGCTTTTCTAGAAAATTAATTTTATAAAATTTAAATCATATACATATGAAAGTATCACATATTTTAATAATAATACACTGTTAACTCTGGACCATATTCATATGCACTAAAAGTTGTTACATTGTTTTTTGATAATAAAATTATCAAAATTATCAAAAACAATGTAACAACTTTTAGTGCATATGAATATGGTCCAGATTGTCTTCACAATAAAAAAATCTGACTCTGCCAAAAAAAATATATTCTGCTTCCAGAACTTCCTCTGACCTAAATTTATTATGACAGACTTTTAGAGTTTATCAAACTTAATTGCTTCTCTTTAACTTTATGATGTATTTTTCAAAAAACAGCTTAATTACTATCACCCTTACAACTATTATCATTATTTGCTTTTTAAAAAATACAAAAAAGAGAACAAAAAATGATTCAGCATAATTGGTAATAGAAAAAGAAGAACAGAGAAATAAGAAAAAATACAAATTTATTCTGAAACTTCACATTTTAATGAATGAAATTTAGTTAAGAATTCTATTGTACAAGTGATAAGTTTTACAAAACTGTTAATTTTACAATTAACAACCTTTTTTCCTTTTATTTTTTATATAGAACTGTTTATTTGAGATGAAATGTGAAGAAACTCCCACACATATTACTTAAACAAAATTTAACCCTTTATTCACCAAGTGTTTAGAATTGAAAATGTAGTTAATTATTATCATATTCAACATTCATATTTAATGCTTGTAGTTAGCTAAACATGGCTACAATACTACCATCTAACATGGGGAATAAAATTTGCATTGAATTACATCAAAACCATTTGTTTGTCTAGACCAATTTCATTTCACATTCTTAAACATTGAATCTTATACTCAGCTCTTATTTTGTCATTACCACAGATTTGTGAGCTGGTATTATAATTTCACTCCAGGGTGTCTTGATATTATGACGAGTTTGTCTTTCATAATTAATTTCCTAAAATTGGGATGACTTAACTCTCAATGAGTGTATGATTGAACTTTTTTCATGGGTATACTATTGCTTTTACTAAAGCTGAGAGACTCCAATACCATGATGAGTAAAACACATGATCATAGGCTGTAAGTATACAATACAACACTAAGACCAATAAAGTTATCTCACTTTAAGTACATTGCACAACTTACAACCAAATTTTTGGCACAATGAAGCCTTGCTCATTTGATATTTATAAGTCTTAAAGGCCATGATCTATGGAACAGTTCTGCTAATGGAAATTATCATAGTAGATACTTTATTCAAGCCCTGCTCTTTTGAGTAGTAAGGGCTACTTTTGCTGACTTTGAACCTTCAATTTTGGATAAGTGCAGTACATAGATATATAACTGCATGGAGCATCATGAAAACAGTATATCCCCATGCCAATGACAAAACCTTCTCATAAGTACTACTAGAGGATTATTTTTTGTAAAATACAAATCGGACAAAGTTAGTTTCTTATGTTTAGACAAAGTTTGAGTATCACTTAGCTGACAAAGTATATTAATTAATATGGTTAAATCATAAAAAAGCAAAAAAAAAAAAAAACTATCATCACATATTTGTTTAAAGTTGAAGTGAAATGCTGAAATCTATAGATCAACTGCTGATTAAAATATTTCTTGCTTGAAACAAAATTTATATCTGAATAGTTAAAAAAACTTTGAATATTTCTTTGAAGACTGGTAGTAGCTAGATCTAATTAATATCCCATGCATATTTTCAATTGTCTTGACAATATTTTTTAAATAAATTATTAATCTATCAGTAAAATAAACACTTCAATATTAATAATCAAATAATTTTTGGCAATATTCTTTAAACTATCAATTATTATTTACTAATAATGAACTGGGATTTGCCATAAAAGTTTTCTAAGAAATGCAATATTTCAAAATGAAAATATCAATGTAAAAGACCAAATGGAAATAATGTCTACAAAATGAGAAATTATTACAGGGGGCATTGATATATGTTACATTTTATTCCAAGCTCTCTTTGTGTATAATAGCATGTATAATAGCTCATATTTTGTTGATGAGCTTTGATTACAATACAATAATTATTGTTTATTGTACTCTAGCTATATAGTACATGTACCTTTCGACATGCTTATGTATATGTAATATACAATTTTTGTGCATACATATGCATGTACATTACAGTCTAAATTAAGATTATAATATAAAAAAAATTTAAAAATATTACATAGTGATTAATAATAAATTAAGAAAATACATTTACATATATATATATATATTGTGTGTGTATATTCAATCATTCCTACTCATCAAAAAATAATAAAAACTTACTGCATTATCATATACCCTATATATTACATATATAGCCACAGGTATATAATAAGCCTGTATGTTTCAGTTAAAGCATTATATCTTTATTTATTTTATTTTATATATAAAATGGATAGTGAATTGTCTGTAATGATTTTGGAATCTTTATAACCACTTCTTATTTGGTGTATATAATCTTGAATTAAGTATTCCACAACCTTGGCCAAATTGTTCATAGAGACTTAAGGTTTTCTGATTCAATACAAGATTGTCAACTGGAATATTCTTATGATTCATATCATTTGAGGCTTTTTCCATTTTAGACAAAAAATTGCACCTTAGTTTAGTTATAATTTTAGCGATTTTGAGACCACATGTGATAGTGGCACGAATCTGCTTCCATACTTTTATAATTTCTCTACTTGCTTTTTCACAAACATATTCCATTTCAGAATATCATTTCTTACTTTTCCTTAATAAATCAATAATTTTCATTATCACTTTCTTTGGATTTATCACTGATTGTAGTACTACAAAACATTTTTTAAAATTTATATGCTAATACAATAAAACTTTTGAAAAAAAAAACACAGAAAAAAAATGAGTACATGTGTTACAATTCTGGTACTGAAATGTACTTAAAACATGAAGAAAATGAGATGAAATAAATTTGCATTTGAGATATGAAGAAAAAAGGCTGCTACCATATTGAGATTTGTGATTTGCACTGTTCTTATTGTTTATTTGTTTACATTTTTTATTGAACCATGCAAATAATTTGTTACAGTGTATATTGTAGCTTCACTGTATTCAGATTCAAGGGTGATTCTGTTTACTATTATTTTAAATATACTAGAATTCTCATTAAAATTAGAAGCTTTAGAAATCTACAGTATTTATATATAAAATATTCCTGTCTCAAGAAAAAACTGCGATTTGTTTTGTATAAATTTAATAACTTTGTGAGATAAAGAAGAAAAAAAAAGAAAGTTATTCGAATATATTTTTTTAATTACTATTATATTCTAATTTAATTTTTTTTTTCTTAATAGAGAAAAAAAAAACCAGACAATATTTCAAATAAGAATAAATCTAGGGTGGATAGTAAAATAATTTAAGTTTTGTTTATAAAAGAAAAAAAAACTTATTTTAATAAATTTAACAATTGACTTTAATAAAGAAAAGTATTAATAAAGTTATAAAATATATATATTATTTGATTCAAATATAAACTGATAACATTAATATAAGTTATATTTAAAAGGTGAAATAATATTTCTTTAGATTTAAGACAAAAGGTGTATCGGGATATTATTTTAAATTATAAAAGAGAAATAAATAAAAAAATCTATATTTAATTTTAAAAAAAGTTTAATTAAATAACAGAAATTTTTATTAAATATATAATTTGCTTTGCGAATCATGAATAATTATATAACGTAAATCAGCCGAATTAAAATTTTAAATTAAATCAAATTGATTAATTATTAAAGCAAAAGCTAAAGTCTTAGTGAGAACATTTCAATAGGTGTGTGTGTGTGTGTGATATACATATACCGTGAAGAAGAAATTTGAATATTTAATTATATTGTTTTAGAAAAGATTACTTGTTCAAACAAAATGATTGTACGCATTCATGCATTATTAATCTTTGAAAAAGATTGCAAAGACATTTAAAATATAGAGGAAAAAACTTGTATGTTTGTTGATTGATTTACATGTATTTAAAAAATGTTATTTTAATTTTAAAAAATGTTTATTGTCAGTATTATAAATATTATCAATGTCAAATACTCCTGGAATGATTTATCAGATCCAATGCAAAATTGCCAATGAATATTCATGTAAGAAAAATGTACTAATTATAATTTTAGCTATCCAATATTTAAAGTTATATTTGCTAAAAACGATATCAGTTTATATGAGTCTACAAAATAGTATACCATGAATTTCTTAATTGATGTGATCTATATTACGAGCCAATATAAATTGTCAAAGGAATTAATATTTATAAGAATTATATTATCTGAAAAATTATTTCATAGCATTTTTCCATATATATAGTTAAGGTGCGCTATTAAAATGTTTTTTTTTTTTTAGCTGTTATACATACATATGCATATAAATATATAAAATTCATTTGCATACATTAGTTGGTATGCAGTTGTTCTCTTTATATCTTACATCTGAATGCACTTTCAGTGGTGAGCATCATAATTTTAGGCTCTTATGTCAGCATGTGTTTACATCATTATCAACAGTATTCTGTTCAAATGGACAGGTCCAGAGAATAGTCACATCATCAGTTCATTCATTTTCCCATTCCATTCTCTTCCTTGCCCAGCTCTTCAATTCTACATAACTCCTCCCACCTTCTTTTTTCATTTACTCTTTTCAAAACTTTTTCATTTGTTAATTTGTTCATCCAACTGATTTTTTCCATTTTTCTCCATGTCCACATCTCAAGGTCTTTCAATTGGTTCCCAATTTTATTACTCATTGTCCATGTTTCACAGCCATATATTCCTACACTCCACATATAGCATTTCATTAATATTTTTTTTAATTCACTTTTCAAAGGTCCACACAATATTTTTTTTCTCTTAATAAATGCCTCCTTTGCCAATGTTATTCTTCTTTTAACTTCATCTTCACTTCTTCCATCCTCACTCAACCACTACCTAAGTATCTAAATACCTTTATCTATTGAACTATTCTATCACAGATTTCAATTTGCAGACTTTTTGCATTTCTCTCTATTCATAAACATTTAGTCTTCTCAATATTAATATTTATCCCATATTTCATATATCCTTCCAATTTATTCAACATATTCCGAAAATTTTCATCCTCAGCTATAAGAGCCATATCATCTGAAAATTTTTTGTTTTCTATTTCTCAGCCTTTGACATTTGCTCATCCACAGTCTAAATAATTATTTAGCATGTCTTTTAAATAAGTATTAAAGAGAACAGTTACATAATGCATTCTTGCCTATCTCCCCTTCCTATATTCACTTCATCAGTTTCATTACACCCCAATATATTTCTTATTCTTTATCCAATATACTTATTCCAAATCAATCTCCTCTCTTTCCAAAATACCCCTTTATCTTTTAAGATAGACATAAGTTTATTCCAGGATACTCTATCCAATGCTTTTTCCAAATCCATAAAATATATACCAATTCCTTTATCTTTTTCAATATATCTCTTTGCAGTTGTTCTAACAACAGCAATAATATCTCTTGTACTTTTCCCTCTTGGAAAACCAAACTGTTTTTCTCCAATATAATACTATACCTTCCATAAATTCATTGAGTTAAAATAATCAATAAAACTTTAGAAGCATGAGATAATAAATTATTATATTTACATATCATGCACAATTAGATCTTAGTATTAATAAAGTAGCAGCAACAACAGATAACATGAGAGCTATCATTATGATGCTCAGTGAAAGCACACTCAGCTATATGATATAAAGAGAAGAAAAATCGGCTTCATTACACATATGGACTAACATACGCCAAAGAATTACATACTCAAGGATAAATCAACAAATATATGTTTAACTCAATCACATAAAATTCAAATTAAACAAAACTAGTGCAAACTTAATAGAAAAGGCCTGCTTTGGCAGGGAAACATTGGTTGTGTTAAGATTTATTTCAATTTTTTTTAAAATTTTGGCTAGTCTTATTTAATTTTGAATTTGATATAAATGAGTTATTTTATTGATTACTTTATCTTTAAGCTATACACATGTATACACACATTTATATCTATATCATTGCTTAGATATAACTATGGAAATTATTGAGAAATTTCTTATGCTATTTCTTTTATTTAATTAATGGATGTTATTTAAAAATATGATCATATTTATCTCTTAATAATTTTATTAGTTAATACTGTCCTTGTTGTATTCTAGTTCTGGCATATTTAACTTTAAATTCATACTTTGTGAACATTATATGAGTTCAAGTATAGAAAATTATGAATTGTGTGATTACTATAGCATAAAGAGAATTCATAAAGTGTTGAAGAAAAAATTTTCTAAAGTGCTCCAAAATTAGAGATTCATGCATATACATATTAATTCATGAAAAGTATGTGTGACATATTTTTCAATATACTGTTAGTATTTATAAAGTTAAATAGAATAACTATATCATAGCTAATAGTTAACCAAACACATAATAAGATAAAATAAGTCTAATGTTAAAGCAAATCATGTGAAATTTTAATAATGAATCATTACTAAGTCTGGTGTAATTAGATTTTAAGAGTAAAATAATTAGAAAAAAATGGTAATGAAAAATAAGTCATAGAAATTAAACTAAACTTAAATTTAATTAATAGAGAAATAAAATGTATAAACTATAGGAAATAAATAAACTTTTATTAGTATAGAAAATATGCTGAAGTATAATAAGCTATTCAAGTAAAAATATTTTGTATACAATAAAATATTATTAGTATTGTGTTTACATTAAACTGATTTTCTCTTATTTTGTCTTTAAAAACAATTTCATTTAATGATAATGCCAGAGAGTCTCATTAATTATAGACCTAAGCTTGAAATAAATTACTGACTGTGAACGATCTTATAATGGAATAATATTGAATGAAGGCAAAGCTATGAAAAGAAAGGAAAGAACAGGAAAAAGTAACCATTTAAATGTATTATCATGGTCTTTATTATTAGAATTGTTACTATAATTTTTTATAGTATACCATGCTCATTCTTATTCATCTTTTAAATTCTAAAAAGTTTAATGACATCCAATGAAAGGTGACTATTATTAATATGTGTATAACAAATATTCTTCCAACCACTTGTATTCAATTTTAATTAATGGGATTTTCAAATGTTTAATTTAATTTTTGATTAGTAACATTTGCCTAAAACAGTGATACCAAATCTTAACTTAGTTTGAGCCAATTTAGAATATAAATTTTTTAGGTGAGTCACAAATAAGTTTTGCACTTTTAATATTTCAATAAACAAACAATAAAATTCCTAATATGATAAAGAAAATATGTAATTATATACTCTTATATTCCTATTTGTTATGAATACAGGAAATATATTTTAATGTGAAACCTGACATTGTATGCCTTCCACTAGTTAATTGTATTCTGGCACATGTGATGTTATAATTAAAGTCATGCAGTCAATCAAATGTTCATCCATTATTCTGGATCTAAATTTTGATTTTAAAAAATTGATTGTTGGAAAAGCACTTTCACAAAGGTAAGTTGAATTAAAGCAGGAGTTTAATCATTGAAAAGTTTTTTTTTAAGTGGATACTTTTTCTCGTCTACAAATATCCAAAAATCTTTTTGTAATATTGTTGTTTTTAATTATAGATCAGATTGAAAATCAATTATTTCCATTTCTAAATTAGTGCATTTTTAATTATCATACTTGCAATCGGTTGCAATATTTCAGAAATATAAGCATCTATAAATGGATTTAAAGTGAATGAAGTAATTAGCTGAAATTTACAAAAATCAGAAAATCTAATTTTGAAATTATTTTCTCAAGTTTAGCTAGATTTTCAGAAAATATTTCTGTTTTGATTTTCTTTTATGTTTCAAGGTAATTCTTCAAATTTGAAAAGTGACTAAAGTTTGAGATATTCTCAAGAGTAATTTTGATTTAAATGCATTTACACACTTCCTATTAGTTCAGTAATAGTTTTTTATTTTCCTGAAATTCAAGATTGACTACATTTATTTTTCTTGTTATGTCTTTAAAAAATGCTCTATCAGATAACCAGCTATGATCACTAAGTCTTTGATAAATTTCATTTCTGGATTTTACAAATTGTTTTATCTCTGGAAGAAGCTCTGAAAATTGTTGTAAGACTTCTTCCTTGCTAAGCCATTGAACTTCAGAATATAAGATTAAAATTCCAATACTCAGCATTAAGTTCATCAATTACTATTTTGAATAATCTGCTCTGAAGTTCTGGCACTTTGTACATAATGATTGTTGATGTATCATGCAATGATAGTAAAAAAGTTTGGAACTCCACAACATTCTTACATGATGTGTTGAAGCCAATACCAGAAACAATAATGGCAGTTGCTTTGAAGCAAGAGATTAATTTCTTTAATATGTTTTTTAATAAAGTGGTTTATGTCCTCTCCACATGTATTTCTTTTAATAGTAAAAGTGACAGTATATTTTCTTTTACTGAGCAATATAAAAAAAAATTAATTTGAGCAATATTGTAAATGTCTCATCACACTTTAAACTTAGAAATACACATTTTGTAAATTAATTTTATACTTGGGCTCAATTATTTTTAAACATTGTTTCTATTCTACTAGTGACTGAAAAATTGAACTTCTTGGACAACTGACATATTCTTATTTTTAAATTCTTGAAATAATATCTCTGATGAAATAAACATTGCTTCTTTAATTATTTTGCCATCTTCTAAAGGTTTTTTTTATGCATTGAAGTATATATGCAACCATACATGACGCAATTGTAGCAGCTTTTATTTTATTTCAATTCTTACTTCAGATTTTCTTAAATTGCTGTTAGAAGAATATTCAGCATCATATTTTTCATAAACTGTTATAAAATGTTGTTCTAACCAAATCAAACAAATATATTTGTTATTAAAATAAATAAATATTTCCCCATTTTTCATAAAAATGATAGTTGTATATACATTTTATTCTTTTTCTCTCACCCATATGCAGACATAATTAGGTAATTACAAAATAATTATTAATATATTAGTGATTAACATACATTGAATAAGCATATATTTTTACTTTTGGATGAAATCACCTGTTGTTGTCATATTACTTCGAATATTTGATTCATATAAAGAAAGTATTAAAAAAAACTCAACTCACTGCTCTCCTAGTACTACTACTCCATGTTGTGCTTCAATGGTACAAAAGTGGTGCTTCTTAGAGACAGTGTGTCATTGAGTTCACATCATTCATAGAATGAAATATAATATAAAAGATTGTGTAGCCATGTGTGGCTCTTAAGCTACATGCTGGCATCTTTGACATAAATGATGTATGTTGTAATGAAGTTCTAAGAATCTCAAATTTGATTCTTTTAATTACTATATATTTTAATAACTATGAATCTATAAATTTGTTAATTAAATTTATTGTTGTTAACTTTTGGTATTTTTTTTTGTCATTCTAATAATTTTAATTGTATTTACTGTAAAATGTGAAATAATAGGCACTCTTATACCTGGAGCCTAATTGTAAATATAGGGGATTTGACCTCAGACTTTCAAGCTCCTTCACTATCCACAATATCTCATACTATTACCACACATATGCAAAAAAGATAAATAATCACCAATATACATATTTCATGCTAAACCAGTACTCATCAGTTGGTCCAGATTACTATCTACCATACATATATATAATCAGTGCTCAGTTTATATTAAGATAGCAAATCCTTACACTTTAATGGACAGGCTTCAACCCATTCCGACCCCAACTCTTCAGCCATCCATACCATTGAAAATCTGATAATAGAATTCCCATTAACAACAATATTGGTATCAGCATGGGATTTGGAAATTCTATCATCATATTTTCAATGGTATGGTTGACTGAAGAGTTGGAGGTTGGAATGGGTTGAATCCTGTCCCTATAATTAATATAAACTGAGCACTGATTATATATATGTATGGGAGATGACAATCTGGACCAAATGATGAGTGCTGGCTTAGCACAAAATACAAATATTAGTGATTACTTATCTTTTCTGCATGTGTGTAGTCATGTGTATCAGTTGTATGAGATATTGTGGATAGTGAAGGGGCTTGAAAGTCTGAGTTCAAATCCCCTATATTTGTATTTACTGTATAGTGTGATCTCATACTTACTGCTTGACTGTTTTTTTATGACTGGGATACAAATAATTGTTGTTTTTGACCAAGAAAAGATGACATCATAAACAAATATTTCTTCTTTCCAAATATATATGTAGGGAAGTAGCATTTTAGTTACATAATTGGTATGCTAATGCAAGATCATATTTGAAAGTAAAATTTCCATGGCTATTTACTTGACTTTTTATTTAATAATTGGAGCTCCAACTTGGTCATAAATTAGTATCATAAAACCTAATTGTTTATTATAATATATACATAAAAATATTAAACATTTATATTTAGTTACTATTAATAAGAGCTAGGAATGCTAAATAAGAAAAGCTTCAGTGTAGATGTATATTAAAACTTGAGCTAAGCACTTTCAGTACTTTGGTTATAATATATTCATAGCAATGAGTGGTGTAAAGAAGAGTGGTAGATATAAATAGAATGTAAATTTATGTAAATATATCCAAATGAATTAGATAGCCCTAGGCAAGCAGGATTTTTATTTATTTATGTAGTTCAAGTTATTGGTGAGGTATCATGCCTTCTTTATTTTGCATTTAGAGTCATTTTCTTTGAAGCATATGATATTGGCTGGTGTAGGCTCAAAGGTGTAGTGAATGTTTTTTGATGCTCCAGAAATACAGATTTGTGTTCTAGATTGCTTTTGGCCCTTTTGAAGAGGAATTGATGTTGGGACAATCTTATTGCATGTGATTCTCCATAGTAGACTACATTACAGCTGGCTTAAGAGCATGGAATCTTGTAAATGGTGTGGAGATATGCTCAGTGAGGTGTTTATCTTTAGAATTGTTGAATTATATGCCAGTCTCACAACAAGATTGTTTAAATATCAATACCTCTATAAAAAGAAGCATCAAAACACCCTCAACCACACATATGAGCCTTCAACCAGCATTGGGGGCATCAAATGAAAAGATTCAAAATGCAAAATAAAGGAGACATGGTCCATAACCAGTAATTCAAAATCCATAAATAAAAAGTAATTCTGCTTTTTTATCTTTAAAAAGTAGAATATCTAATTCATTTGGATACATTTTCATACATTTACATTCTACTTATACCCATTATTCTACTCTTTCCCACTCATCGTTATGAATATGACATCATACGCAAGATATTGAAAACATTTAGCAAGTTTTAAGATACATCTACACTGAAGCTTTTCTTATTTAGTATTCTTAGAACTTAGAATTTAATTACAATTTTTTAAGAAAAGTTTATCCATTTATGTAATTATTAATAAGAGATAAAGACAATAAGTAATGATAGTGATTTTTTTTAGATATTAATATTAACAAATTATATTGCATATTTATTTTTAGAAAGAAATATGAAGAATTATATCACTCAAAGTAATTTTATTAGAATTATAATTTTTGACACCCACACCCATATATATATATATATGTATAAGTATAATAATGTTCAAGACTAAATGGATTGTAAGTAATCATTAAAAACCTGTCAACAATTAGACAATCCCATTACAATCAACAATTTCAAACTGTTCTCAACACAATACAAAAATATCATGAGAATATATTACTATGTCTTATATATATAAAATAAACTAATTAAACCAAATCTAATATTAAAAAAAATTTATTTATTTACATAGTAGTCTTCAATTTGAATTGAGTTTGTGGCAAAATGAAACTATTTTAGCATAATTATTATTAAAATTAATTTAGATGTTATTAAAAATGATGACGAAGTCAATAAATTTATAAAAAATAATTTTAAACAAAGGATTAATTTTTTCATTAGTTAGAATAACCGAGTTTTTTTTTATATTTTCTACATTGTAGGATTAAATCTTTCTAAAATATATAATTGTAAAAATAAAATATATTTTATACCCATTAAATTAAAATATTTTTAAAAAAATAAAAATAATCTTGAAATCAAAAAATTGCCTTTAAAAATAATCTTTCTACTTTACAAACATAATGTTAACTAGTACTGCCATTTTCTGCAAGTTGAGTGCAGAGCTTTTTTATCTATTGATAATTCCTGATATTTAGGAATAAAATGAAAACTAAAATGTAGATATATTACCCTTCTATTGGAATTGTTTAACAGAAAATTTTAACAGAAGCATCAATAAGATTGTTTATTTTCATCATAACATCATGAGAAACATTGTGACTGATACAATTTCATAGACAATGCCTACCAAGAAACTCTAGAAAAGACTTGGAAAGAATTAATAACTAGACTCTCAGTTACTAGACTAATTTCAGAGAAAACTAGATAACAAAAAAACAACAACTTATAAATACTATTTAGGGGATTCAGAGTTATAGTGAAATGGGACCATGTCACCAAAAAGTAAAAATAAAATGGTTGCATTATATATATTCATGATTCCACTCCTTGAATGACAGGAAGTTAAACTGATTTATCATCCATTAATACTTTCCTTTACAGCTTTTTAGCCTGGAAGGCCATAAACAACTCTACTCAAAGTTGTAGTCATTGAAGACCCTGAGGGTTGACATGCAGAATATTGAATCTTCTCATTAATAATATAATTTTATTTATGCTATAATGAAAGGTTTTTCTATAATTCCAAAATATTTAGAAATAAATCGTGTGCATTGAAAATTATAAAATTGCAATCCAAAACAAGTATAAAAACAAAATGTTATTTTAAAGTTTTATATTCACTTTAATAAATAAATTGATTTTATTAAAATAAATTATAATTTTTTTTAAAATGTGTTTATCAAAAGAAGAATAAAATGAATCAAAGCCATGTCTTAAAATAATGCTATGTTTTCAGATCAACTTTGACTACCAGCAATTTTTAAATAATGATAAAACAAAACAGAGAATTTAAAAGACAAATCCCTGTACACAAATAAACAAATCCTAATAACGGAACCCAAGACAGCAGTTTTTCTAAAAAGAAATCCTCAAGCTACATATCCTTCATCTTTAATATAAAATAATTTTCTTGAAAAATTTATGGCTGTGTGTATATATATGCATTTAAAATATCAAAAGATTACAAAGTGAAAATGTATGTAGTTTTAATTCTTAAATAAAAATTTTAAATATATCTCTCTCTGAAGAGGTCAGTCCAAAGCTTCATTTATTATGTCATTTTGAGAAATACCCTGCATAATTTAAGTGTTATAGCAGAATGGATCAAAAACTAAAGAATCTTGAATCAAAATTTAATTTTGTTATTTCTAGTGCTTGATCATCATATAACAGTAAATGACATCAAAATGACTGATATATAATAATGGAAGCAAATTAATTAAGTTTTTACGATGATAGTTTATCTAAAAAAACAAGTATTATATTGATTTCTTATATAATTATATAATTTTTAATATATATAGTTTCAATTAATTTCAACAATTAAGTAAATAAACAAAGGCTATCAAATATGTAGCATGGTCAATATATAATAATATATATGTAATAAATTGTTTTTCTCTTCATTAGTAAAAATTGTAATTATAAATATGCGACTTTTTTCGCACGCATTAGTGAAGCTATAATTATATTATAATGTGTAATAGGTCTGCTTGGCACTTTCGAGATTTAATGTTCGAATCTCATACTCATAGCTTTGTGAATGAAGACTGTTGTGATTAAGGACCACCAAGCAGCTACAGGCCATGTATTCGAACCCAGTTCTGCCCAAATAATTTGTACAGAGAAGAGTGATGACAAAAGAAAAGTTAAAGAAGCTTTTTACATAGCAAATGATCTCAGTGCCATTAATAGAAGAGAGGAATGCTTTGCTCTCTCTAAGCAATGGACTAATAATTAAAAATTCAAACTCATTTGCATATATGTACAATAAATAACAACAGTCTTCATTCACAATAATATATATGGAGTAATAAACTTCAAATGTGTATATCATAATAATTCTTTACAAGTTAGACTTCTAATGACACAACTAAAAATTTAAATAACACTTTCTCTGATCACTCTTCTAGTTATACAAAAAAATTATTTTTATCTGGATTCCAAGTTCTTATATGGACATTATATTAGCAGTCATCTTAGCAAGACTTGATCTAATCAGAAGCATTTTCACATAACAATACAAACATATACTTTATTAATTTTGACAATCATGTAAATAAATAATTACTATTAAATATGTAGGACTAAAAATATATTATGTTTAGAAAGTAAAAATAACTTTAAAAATGGAACTCACTAAAGATTACCATGATATGCAGATTTGAAAATCATTTCCCTTCATATATATTATTATATATTTTATAAAAGACATATTTTGCAGGTTCATCCATGTTAAAAAATTTAAATATTGATATACCAATGTTTCGACTTGATCACACAAGTCATCCACTGAGTGATAAAAGGTGGAAAGATGGTTGTAGAGGTGCTATAATCACTGATTTGAAAAAAATGTTAAAGTTCCACCAATAGCAAAAATGTTAAATTAAGAATGTTTTTTAAAAAAATCTTTCCAAATAGTAGGAAGTTTGCATGTATCACTTCGCTTATTAATACAATCAGGCCTTTTAAGTATCTCAATGGCTTCTCTAATTTTGCACTGGTAGAGATTATCACATCTGGATATGATCCTGGTACTAAAATCAATTTTATGACCCGAATCTATATATATTTTCTGTCTACATATTTTATGGCTATTATTTATTTAAAGAGTTGCTAAAATTAATAGAATTTGCATCTGCATTGTCAACTGAAAATGTTAGTTAGATAGAGACATTTTTACAATCACTACTCTATAAAATATCAGTAATTGATTTATTGCTCAACATAAAAATTTAGAAACCAGATAAGAGAGTATTATGTGCAGTTTTATTGAATGACTCTAAAACCCTAACTTGTAAAGAATTATTATGATATGCATATTTGTAGATTATTACATTATATATAAATATAACTTTTAATTAGTATTTAAATTTAAAATTTTTTAGACTCAGGCAATTAACTTATCAATATTAAACATGACACATATGGAAATTAATACTTATCTCAATAAGGTACAATTTAAAAATCAAAATATTTTTCATAGATTGATTTAATATACATTAGACATAATCCTAAATAATATTGTGTCATTAATGTTCAATATTTTGCTAATGTTAAAAATTTACAAGCCAGAAAGTATAAAAAAGAAAATAAACAAAAATTTGAAAACTGAAAATTCATGAAACTGTAGTTTGCAATTCAGTCATTTGCAGCTTCATTATATATATATAATAAAAAGTCAGATGTCACATGACTTATATATAGCTTGCACTTACAAATATGTAAAATTCAGAGCATGCTAATGTGTTCTAAACAAGGTTTTTTTTAATTTTTAATTTTTTTATATTTTATGATAAATGCTACTACAAGAGAAGGCATTCAAATCATTTTTATCTTTGATTGTCCCCATCCCCAGACCAGTTTCAACCTATGGGTCTCTACAGTGAGATTAGATTCAAAAAACCAACTCAAGCTACACATTTATCTAAAAGTTAATTGTCACGGAGAAGATCTACAACTTTTAGACATCTACATATCTTTAAAGTCAGCTCTCCAACTGAAAAAATCATATGGGCCTGAACTTAATTCAGATACTCCATATATAGGCTTAGCCATTTAATTTAGACAAAGCCCCAACAGCAAAATAATAATAGTAATAATAATAAGTCAGATGTCACATGACTTATATATAGCTTGCACTTACAAATATGTAAAATTAAGAGCATGCTAATGTGCTCTAAACAAGCTTTTTTTAAAAAAAAAAATTTTATTTTTTTTATTTTATATATAAGTCATGTGACATCTGACTTTTTATTATTACTATTATTATTTTGCTGTTGGGGCTTTGGCTAAATTAAATGGCTAAGCCTACTAATATATGGAGTACCTGAATTAAGTTCAGACCCATATGATTTTTCCAGTTGGAGAGCTGACTTTAAAGACATGTAGATGTCTAAAAGTTTCAGATCTTCTTCTTGACAATTAACTTTTAGATAAATGTTTAGCCTGAGTTGGTTTTTTGAATCCAATGTCCCAACCCCTCACTGAAGAGACCCATAGGTTGAAACTGGTCTGGGGATGGGGACAATCAAAGATAAAAATGATTTGAATGCCTTCTCTTGTAGTAGCATTTATCATAAAATTAAAATAAATAAAAAATTTAAAAAAAAAAAAAAGCTTATTTAGAGCACATTAGCATGCTCTTAATTATATATATTGTAACCGGACCGCCATACAACCGTTTTTATTACGTCAGTTGTAACAATTTTCTGATGAGCATGCTGCAGGAAGGAACTATCAATTGATATTCTTAATGCAGATGTTAATGCCCCCTACAACAATATTTCTCTCATCAGAGGATGTAGTACATAGAGACTGGAAACATCTAAATATTTCTATGTTTGGTTTCCCAAAGAGCGCCATTAGAGTTCCATCTCACTACAACCTGACTGGCCTAGGTCAAGTTATGTCAGACGTAGCTCAGAGAACATGAGATTCTCATGAACCAGTGCTATAATTGGTGAGTGATGCGATAAATAAACAAAACTGGACAACTGGATAACCAATTTAATTTTAGTAACAAAAAAAAATTTATTAAATAACAATTAATTTGCAATTTCAACAATAGTTCATTAATCCTCTATGAGAAGAAGCTTGAAATATTCTAATTCAATAATATTCATTTAATTCATTTATGGGAAGAAGCTTGTGAATATTTTAATTCAACAATAGTTCATTAATTCTTTATGAGAAGAAACTTGAAATATTCTAATTCAATAATAGTTATTTTGAATTTATTTATAGGAAGAAGCTTGTGAATATTCTAATTCAACAATAGTTCATTTTAATCCATTTATGAGAAGAAGCTTGGGAATATTCTAATTTAATAATAGTTTTTTTTGTATTCCTTTATGAGAAGAAGCTTAGAAGCAGTCAAGCATTTATGTCTATACAATAATTCATTTTAAGCAGTAAGCATTTATGGTTTATACATTTTATCATTTTAGAATTTTTACTGATTGGTAGATATTTGAACTCAACAATTCTTGGTTTGTAGAGCATTTATCATTTGATAATTGAGGCATTTATAATTTAGCCAAATATAGAAGTATGTTCTTACACATAAACTCTTACATTACCCAGATAGAAGTAATATCAATTAAAGCATTTCTAATTTATATAGTAAATACGTTCAAATATTTTTATAAATAAATTTGTAGCTATTTCATAACTTCACTTTATAACGTATGATAAAGACTTTTAACATTTTATAAAACAAATTTATGTAATTATTTCATAATATCACTTTATAACGTAAGATAAAGATTTTTAATATTCTTATAACATAATTACCTTCCAGTTTTACAATCCAGTTTATTCATAAAGAACGGGTTATTTCATTTTGGAAGTCATGATATGGAGAGACGAACCGCTAAATTACCCATTATTATCATAATTCCTCTAGCAAAGGTTTCTTTTCATTTTAAAGTTCCTTAAAATTATATTTTAACGTGTCAAAAAATTAAGTAATACACTTTTTAAAACAAAAAATTTAATATTCTGCTCTCTGTGTAAGACGAGAGAGAAAAAAGTTCTTTTCTTCCGACAACTGTCTAATTTGAATACTCCTCAGTTTAACTCAAGTATCTTTTCTTTTTTTTTTTTAATGATTGATAATTAATTTCTTTTTTTTTTTTATTGAGACAGATAAAAAATAAGATAACTTAACATTTTATTTAAATCCATCAATCACAAAATTAAAAATATGATTTTTCCTTTTTTTTTAACAAATTACAGCTTTATTGCGTTCCCAATTAGATTGAATCACGCTAGACGTTTTTAAATGGGGGGGGGGCCTTTTGAATATTTATATGAGTAATAGCATAACTGTTTCATTACCTCTCACCAAATTTTGGGATGAAATCGCCTGGAAGTACAATTTCATTCCACATACTATATACATTATTTCTCAGTACTGCCTGGTTTTAGATATGCTGATGAATGAGTAAGATGAGCTGGAAAAGTGAATACATAAACCATAGACTCCAATGCTGGGATAAATAGATGGCCAAACACAAACTACCAGTACACACCGCCTCATGACGTCATGAGAAAATATCTCATTTTTAAGCACTACCTCTCTTGTACCTAGAAGTATTATCCAATCAAGAATAGGAGCCAGAAAAAAAAAATCAATTTGGCACTCAGCCAACCCTGCTCAGCTTCGGTGAGTCTTAGGGGCTATCATTTGGCCTATCCATGAGACCAAGGCCTATCCATGAGACCTATATATGCACTGCTGGACTACTCTTGAGCACAACATCCAGGTCGGGATAGTGCCGAGCATATACTTCGGAGCATCATAACACAATGCATCCAAGCCCCCGCTCAATCATCCACCATCTCAACATGAAAAACACAAGTTCATGCATCACTACACCACACTCACAAACCCTTTTCCATCAGCTATCTCTATTTTATTCTGAATCATAACTGCAACCTGGTTTGGGAGACTGAGGATCATGATCAGTTCTCCTATAGTCCTCTTTTGTATTATGAGGTGACATACTTCTGGATCATCTCTTTGTTGAAAATTTATCATGTTTAACATTACTGTGATGTCTTGCTTCTTCACTTCTGTATTTTCTTTGGAGATCATTGTTACTGTTTGATCTTCTAATTATACGCGTCCGATATGGACCATGAACACCATCTGTGAATTTTTTTCTGTTCATCTTCCATGGTGGTACTTCATTTTTATATAAAAGTTTCCTTTTAAATGGTTCTTCTGCCATAGTAATTATTTTTTTGGTATTTGTAAAGGTTTCTTGTTGCTTAATTTCTTTCACACTGATAAATCCCGAGTTTTCAGATTCCTTTTTGGCGTCTTTTCCTGCGTAAGCAACTATATTTTTAATAACTGTCTTTATATATTTTTTTTCTATACTCAATTTTTGATTTGAGTTTATTAAGCTTTTGTTTATAATTTTTATATATGGCTGAGGACTAACACACTTTTCTTTCCAATTTATGGTTTCTTTCTTTATCTCTGTTACTATTTCATAGCATATATCAGACAACTTTTCTGAAACATTTTCTTCTATATTGGACAGTTCCTTAGTTATATGAGTATTAAGTTTTTGATTATGTTCATTTTCATGTTTTTCATCTTTTGAAGATTAGAAGATTTTAATTTTGCTTTATTAAATTCATTTTCATCCGTTTGAAACTCTTTTGCTGTGTTTGATATTTCAGTTTCAGCTTCTGTATATACTGCTTCTTTATTTTCAATTTAAGAGGTATATTCCATAATCAGACTTTTTTCTGAAGGTAGACCAATAATTTCAAGATCACTCTTTGTAATTTCAATTTCTTCCTTTTTAACAATCTCAAATTTTGCTTCATCAGTATTTTGTTTTTCTATTCTTTGGTTTGCTTCTATTGCTTGCTTCCCATATTCTTCTCTTTGTTTGATATCTTCTTCTCTTTGTTTATCCCATTTTTGGTTATCCTCTTCTCTTTGTTTATCCCATTTTTGGTTATATTCTTCTCTTTGTTTATCCCATTTTTGGTTATATTCTTCTCTTTGTTTATCTCTTTTTTCTTCTCTCTGTCTGATATCTTCTTCTCTTTGTTCGTCTCTTTTCTGTTTTGCTTTTATAATTTCCATTATCTGAGCTATCATAGCTATCTTTTCTGTTTTTTGAGCCTCCATGTTTACCATTTCTCCTTTGTTTTCTGAATCAGTAAGCTTCTCTCTCCATCCACACCATGACTTTACTCCATCTTCTTTGAAATGCCTGTTTCATTCTTTATGCCATTCATTTTGTGTTTTTCTTTTAGACTTTTATTTTTCAATCCTTCCTGAACAAATTACATCACTACATGATATGCACTGTTCATATTACAGAATTGTCATCTGCTTATGCCTATGAGTAGGCTAGCTAGATCGGACCTCACAGTAGGGTGGCAAATTAACCGGCCTATGAGTAGGCTAGCTGGATAAAGCCTCATAGTTGGATGACAATGTAATAGGTGCCTATGATTAGGCTAGCTGGATAAAGCCTCACAGTTGGACGCCAAATGTAACCGGACCGCCATACAACCGTTTTTATTACGTCAGTTGTAACAATTTTCTGATGAGCATGCTGCAGGAAGGAACTATCAATTGATATTCTTAATGCAGATGTTAATGCCCCCCTACAACAATATTTCCTGCTCATCAGAGGATGTAGTACATAGAGACTGGAAACATCTAAATATTTCTATGTTTGGTTTCCCAAAGAGCGCCATTAGAGTTCCATCTCACTACAACCTGACTGGCCTAGGTCAAGTTATGTCAGACGTAGCTCAGAGAACATGAGATTCTCATGAACCAGTGCTATAATTGGTGAGTGATGCGATAAATAAACAAAACTGGACAACTGGATAACCAATTTAATTTTAGTAACAAAAAAAAATTTATTAAATAACAATTAATTTGCAATTTCAACAATAGTTCATTAATTCCTCTATGAGAAGAAGCTTGGAAATATTCTAATTCAATAATAGTTCATTTTGAATTCATTTATGGGAAGAAGCTTGTGAATATTCTAATTCAACAATAGTTCATTAATTCCTTTATGAGAAGAAACTTGGAAATATTCTAATTCAATAATAGTTCATTTTGAATTTATTTATAGGAAGAAGCTTGTGAATATTCTAATTCAACAATAGTTCATTTTGAATCCATTTATGAGAAGAAGCTTGGGAATATTCTAATTTAATAATAGTTTGTTTTTGTATTCCTTTATGAGAAGAAGCTTAGAAGCAGTCAAGCATTTATGGTCTATACAATAATTCATTTTGAAGCAGTCAAGCATTTATGGTTTATACAGCATTTTATCATTTTATGAATTATTACTGATTGGTAGATATTTGAACTCAACAATTCTTGGTTTGTAGAGCATTTATCATTTGATAATTGAGGCATTTATAATTTAGCCAAATATAGAAGTATGTTCTTACACATAAACTCTGTTACATTACCCAGATAGAAGTAATATGCAATTAAAGCATTTCTAATTTATATAGTAAATACGTTCAAATATTTTTATAAATAAATTTGCGTGTAGCTATTTCATAACTTCACTTTATAACGTATGATAAAGACATTTTAACATTTTATAAAACAAATTCTATGTAATTATTTCATAATATCACTTTATAACGTAAGATAAAGATGTTTTAATATTCTTAACATAATTACCTTCCAGTTTTACAATCCAGTTTATTCATAAAGAAGGCGGGTCATTTCATTTATGGAGAGTCATGGCATAGCGTGGAGAGAACGAAGCTGCTAAATTACCCCAATATTATCATAATTCCTCTAGCAAAGGTTTCTTTTTCCATTTTAAAGTTCCGTTAAAATTATATTTTAATGTGTCAAAAAAATTAAGTAATACACTTTTTTTAAAACAAAAAATTTAATATGTTCTGCCTCTCTGTGTAAGACGAGAGAGAGAAAAAAAAGTTCTTTTCTTCTGACAACGTGTCTAATTTGAATACTGCCTCAGTTTAACTCAAGTATCTTTTCTTTTTTTCTTTTTAATGATTGGATAATTAATTTCTTTTCTTTTTTTTATTGAGACAGATAAAAAAAATAAGATAACTTAACATTTTATTTAAATCCATCAATCACAAAATTAAAAATATGATTTTTCCTTTTTTTTTTAACAAATTACAGCTTTATTGCGTTCCCAATTAGATTGAATCACGCTAGGCGTTTTTATATGGGGGGGGGGGTCTTTTGAATATTTATATGAGTAACAGCATAACTGTTTCAATATATATATATATTGTACCCTTAGCAGGGATGACCATCTACTACTACCTCTTCTTCTGACTCAGCCAAGTTAAAATTTATTTCTTACACATAAAAATTCTAAGTAATAATTCACATCAATTTATTACTTATCTACTATATTACATTAATATTGATAAATTGTTTAATAAGTAAACATTATTAATCATGAGACTTGCAATTTAAATTGTCCAGTAACTACCCTCTTTTTAGCATTAGGAATATAGCAAAAGTATACCCTCAAAGACATAGGAATATCATGAGACCTCACTAAAATATTAATGATACTCCTATGATTCACAATTAGGAAAAATAAATTATATTTAATATTTAAATCTCCTAAATTAAATTTAACTATAGCATCATATTATATTCATTTATCTAATAAAATAATTATATCTTTCCTTTACTAACATTTTATAATTTAATTAACATCTCAAGGAATTGTTATTGCTTCTTAAAGTAAGTAAATTAATTGATATAACTAAATGTAAAAAGGGATTTTATATACATCTAGCTCAAGAAACAAATAACTCATCAATTTTTCCCTTTTAAAATCATTAACTACTTTTCTGAAAATTTGACCAAAACTAATTAAAATTATAAACTAATAATGATCATTATTCATTATCATAAACAAATTCAAAATAATTTCTTCTTACAATGTATTATAATCTAATAATTTTTTTTATGTGGCATTCTAGATATTATCAGTCTTTACTATAATCATTGAGTCCGTTAAAGAAAAAAATATATTTCTCTAATTTTTAGATTCAATATCAAATATCTTTAACAATCACAATATGTTCCTTATTTATTATTTAATTTAGATTATGTGCAATAATATTCAAATATCGTTAATTATTATTATGCATATGTAATTAGGATGATGCATAATGATTTGGAAATAAGAAAAAAAGAGACTCTCAACACTTTGTTAATTATAAAACAACATTAATAGTTATTATAACAGTAATACAAACATTCTAAGAAAAATAATACATATATTACATTTATTAAAATATATATACATGAAAATTTAAAAATTAACATTTAAAAAAATACTTATAATAGAAATAAATAATTCGCACTTTGCTTTAAAATTATTTACAATGATAATATAGTATCTTTTACACCTAATTCTGTGGATATTAAGATATTCCTTAATAATTCCATATTAAAACATATCAATAACGTAGACAACTTATACATTATCATATTAAAAATATTTCAAAATATATTCTTTTATCATCATTACTTTCCTCTCAATCTTGTATAAAATTAAACTTAATTATAACTACATAATTCGTTATACTTTTCTATGTTTATTCTTAATTATAAAATAGACATATACTTATTTAAATATTAATTATGATAAGTTATGCTATTATATTATTTATAATAATATAAATTATGATCAGGTTTTTTTTTCATCATCACATCTCTTATAACCGCAACATTCATTTTAAATTTGATATAAAAACATTCATAAAATCTTTATTTATACACCCTTTTAATACTTTATTTGTCCTATATTTAATTCTTGCACTAAATGAATTATCTTATCATCATTTGCAAGTCTAACTATTATCCTTGCTCAAACATACAATTCTCTAATATGATGTAGATACTAGTGTGAGTTTAGTGATTATAAGTGAGGGATGGACAAAAACTATAAGAAACAATAATATCATGGATTACATAAATTAAGGCCACATTTTTTTACGACAACCTTAATTTCTATCTTGGCTTTTCTTTTAAGCTCTTTCAGATTTGTCAAAAAAGTGCTACTATCCATGAATCACAAACATACTGGCTTACTTTAACTATGTTATACTTAATATAAATAACACATCCCAATTACTACAAGATTTCCCAATAAACTAATTTCCTGAACCATTAATTGTTTATCAAAACATTCAGTATAAATCCTCAACATTGTAGATGAATACTATACATCTTTTCTTAAAATAATACCCAAACATATGCTTTACATTTTATTATTTGGACACATTGGACATACAAAGAAGATTAAAAGAAAAACAAACAAATAACTTATGATATACAACCTATCATAAGTATAGTAAGTTATTTTTACCTTGTTCAAAGATCAATTATACATACATTTTATAATCGCATTCTGTTTATAATAACTACATTCATATCTCTATAATTTACTTTTACACGAATATTCATATAATAAATATTATACATATTTATTTTACCTGATTTTTGGTTTGAATAATCCAATACCAATATCTTGTACTAAACAATAGTAAATTAAAGTTATCTTAATCATAATAGTCTTATGATTATTATTGACGATCTGCTGCTTCATTTAACCTTGATATAGAATCATCATAATAATAATAAACCAAGAAAAAATAATTTTCATTTCTCTTTTTTGTTACCAAACAATTCTAAAAATATTTAAATCTTAAAACTAATAAAATATGAATAAATAATTATGAAATATTAACATTATCATATAGACTATAGTTCATATGTTACAATAAAAAAACAAAGTTCCCTTCCATTCCTTGACTGAATAAAATATTTTTGAAGAGGAAGCCTGTTTTTCATGCTGACCAGTTTACTTGAATAGAAAGAGATTTTTTTCTTTCCTTTTCTCCTCTCTGTGCCTTTTCTGTTCTTTGCAATATAAATGAAAACATGAAGAAAATCTAAATAACTTAATTATAAATAATAATAAGTTCTTGTAGTAACTATTCATATTTCTAATATCACTGACAAAAACAAATTCCTTCACATTTAACAAATAGGTATATATTATTTAATAAGACATATTATTTTTAAAAAGTTTCCTTTCTTTTGTTCAACTTTTAAAACATTTGATGTAGAATTATACAGTTATAAATTCTCCAAATCCTTTTCATTTAACATGCTAATAATTCCACTATTTTCTAGTAGACTTATATCATTATAGAATTCTCAAAATCATTCACACCTAACATGTTAATAACTTTTAATAATATTTGCTAGTAAAATTATAAAACTCTAGAGTTCTCATTCTGAATAATCTATATTTATTATATTAAAATAATTACTAATTATTACTTAAATGGAATGACAGTTAGTAGATACTTTTTTACTAAAAATTAGACAGTCTATATATTTTTCTTTTTAAAATTATAATCATTCTCCTAAAGTGACTAATAAATTTATATCAGGAAATGTTAATAATTTTACTGAATAAAAGTCATTACCTTTATCACTGATAATTAATAAAGTTAGTAGAAAATGTTCTTTATTATTCTGTATACAAAAATTAATAAAGATAAATTTCTTACATATCCCTCACATTGTCCTGTAGGCAAATCAGTTTAATACTCTGCAAAGCTTTTTAACCAGATACATTTTATCATCTAAACTATATTATTTCCTACCATCACCATAAGATTCTAGTTGACTCCTGCAATATACCAATGAGGATAGCTTAACTTTCTATTCCATAGTTAAATTTGGGGGGGGGGGTTGTTTGGTGGGGGGGGGATTTAGTACATAAACTTTTTAAGATACTTTCCATATTTTTACAAGTTATTGCTACTACTTTTTAAAATCAAAATAAGAAAATTATTAACAAATTTTGACTTAATATTTAAAAACAAAAGGAATTCAGTTTTATTCCTATGAAAATTTTCTAATTTCACCTCCCTTCACATCTACTCACCTATATTTATAGGAAAAAAAACCTTCCAATACTTGATTGGTTAATTGAAAGCAGACACTTGTTAAAATGTGCACATTAACTATTTTTGTCTAGTCTTTTAAAAATGATTTTATAACTAAGATTATTAAATAATATATTTTCATAATTTTATATTAATACAAAATTTAAATGCATCTTTTAATAAAGAACACTTTTTGTTTCAACTTAAATTTTGATACATAAAATTTTATAAAATTGATAAAGTTAAATAAAATATAACATTTGATTTAAACAAGTAATAAGCCAATTTAAGAACAAGAAAGTATAAAATGTAATTAATTATTAAAAGAATGTGTGTATGTACACTTATTAACATATACCTCATTTTTCATTTATTTTAAGTTGTTACTAGCGATTATGTAAAATTTAATATTTCTATGAAAATTGACTACTATTTACAACCATATAATAATGTAGCAAAATAGAAAGGTTACAATAAATATATATATAAACAAATATAATACCTACATACTGTAGATAATATGTAAAAACATATTCTACAACAGTATGTAGACAATTATCAAGAATTATGGTAATAAATCATAATGTTTGCTATTTGCTGAACCAGGCTTTTAATACATAAAATCTTATCCACATGTGTGTAAAAATAAACCATACTAGTCACTTATTACAATAGATATTAGCATATTTGCATATGTAAAATTGTAAATTGATCTAGCAGTTAGCAAATAGCAAAAATTGTTAAGATTTTTTACTATAATTTTTAGACAATTATCTATATACTCTTTTAAAAGATATATATTATTATTTTGCTTATGACCACTATAGAAATTGATAGTACGATTTTTAATATGGCAATGTTTGTTAATAATCAATTAATATTTTGCAGGACATTTCTCTCTATAAACCTGACATTATCTGTTGCTTGAGAAATCACACCAAATATAAGAAATACATTTCTATTTAATTGTTTTCATAATGTTCAATTTGATATTAAAGTTTAAATATGAATTTCAGTAGTAATTTAACTAAAATCGTCTTTATATCACCTTAATGTTAATTGACAAGGCAGATCTTATAATCAAACTCATTTTAAAATAATCTTACAAACATTTAAATATGTAAATATTTATTAAATTAAACTCACATAATTATATAATATATTAACATTTTTTTTTTTCATATTCTAGAGAAATTTATAGTCTATTTTATAGAACCGTTTAATAAAAAATTGACTAATCTCTTGCAGGGTGTGTGTTTCTATCAATAAATTTGATATTATCGGAGGCTTAGGAGACCAGTTGAGATTACTCCAAACATAGCAACTCAAATTTTATTTGGGTATCTTCATAATATTTAATTTGATATTAAAGTTTTAGCATGAATTCTAAATGTCTATAGAAAGTATCAATAAAATGATGTACTTATGTGTATTTAGTATATACATACAATGTTGAATTATATATTTTCATGGATTTTTTTAATTTGATAAAGAATGGAAACAGAGAGAACTTTACTATTTGATGTTGGAAGGAAATCATCAGTTACTAATTAAGAATTTTGAGACTAAATAAGTTTATATATTTATTAAAGATCATCATTAGGCAAAAATTTTATATAATTTTTTTGAAAAAAAAAGAGAATTCAATTAGATATTATAAAGCAGGGGTTGGCAACCTAAGGCATGTATATGAAGCATGGCATTCAGAATTATTATCAATGGAACTCTGATTAAATTGAAATAGTAATTAAAAGTGCATATTTAGGCCACACCTAAATTTTGCATATATGACTCACATGTAAATGGAAACCATGATTCAGTTTAATTTACTAATAATTTTGTACAAAAACATATATTTAATCTTTGTTATATTCAGTAAAAATAAGGGTTAAGTGAAATGGAAATATATATATTTTTGCCAGGAAGGATTAATTTAGCCTGGATTTTTTTTATTGACGTTCAAATGACCTTTGATACATTTATATGCAACTGCGTGTTTAGAGTAAATTTATATTCAGACAGAATATTATATCGATTAATTCATTTGAAAAACTTCTATTTGTAATTATATAGTAATACTTTTTAAATTTTGGCACATTTACTTGAAAAAAAAGTTTAGAGTTAGTGATAGTCAGGTTAATGTGCGAATGAATTTCACAAGTACATGAGACTTGATAATATCGTTTGGATCTCAAAGAAGTTAAAAATCATTGTTTTTTTTTTTGGCGTCTATTGTGTTATAAAAATAAATTTCTCATAGAGAAAAATTCTAAATGACTATAGTTTTAAAGAAAAAAAAAGGAATATGAAAAACTTCCAATTTCGAGTTAGATTTTTTATATCACAAAAATGAGTTTCTTGGAAACATTTTTGATGAATGCTAGAAAAATATTTGTTTTATTTTGTTAGAGTTCATTAATCAGCTTTTTAAACTAAATCATTGAAAGTTAATGGCTCTTTGTGAATACTGAACTAACCATTAATTGGCAAATTTATAAACAATACACATTTTTTAATGGGATGAATTTTCTCCATGCCAAAGAAAATTTGAAGCATGTTTTTCAAATGCAATATAATTTAACAAAACATAGTTTTTACATATGGTTCTATGAATTTTAAAATATTTAATGGCCAATAATAAAAGATCCGGTTAGAATAGACTTGAAAAGTATATAATATATAATTTTGAAGCTCATTATAACAGATACAATTTTTATACTATATATAATAAGATTGCTAGAATCATATTGGCATGTAAAATAACATCATAACATAGATTTGGCACATTGCTGAATTCTATTGTAAAGTATATCCTAAAATCACCTACAAATAAAATGGTATTTAAATTACAAAAAATACATTTTGTAAGTAGATAGCAAAGGCGTACATTTTTTTAAAAAATAAACAGGCATAGAACTATCTACTTATATTGGGATCAAAAGTGAAACCAGGCTCCATGTAGCATCAACAATATCTAGAGGAGGAGTGCTTTGTCTCTATTTATAATTTTTGAAATTTTATTATAAAATGAGTGATTGCAATTTCCTGCTGAAACAAAAGGTCATTTTAGGAACCAAAGTATCCATAATTGCAAGGAAAAGGCCCTATCTATTACATGCTATCAATGAGAATGGTAATACAGGAAGTGTGCAATTTAGTAATTGACTCAATAATATTTTTATAGATGAGAGCAGCACACTGGATGAATTGTTTCTTGAGATAACAAAGGCATCCAATGTGAACATGTATCATTTTCTGTAATAAAAAATGACTAGTGGATAGGCTTCTAAATTGATTTTGAAAAGGAAATACAGGTATTTTGATTCCAAAGATAAGAATTTGAATAATTTTTGATTATTGTTAATTGGTAATAGTAAGGAGATACTAATAGTTAAGAATTCCTAGCACTACAAATCATGTTGTAAGTCTTCCAAAAGAGTATTTTCCTAGACAATGTATTATGATTAAAATCAGTACAAGCAGAAATAAATTTGATTAAGAATTGAAAAAAAATACTGGGTGAGGCATATTAGTAGGTATGACTAGAGTAAATTTCATAGCATTAGGGTAAGTAGAGACAAATTTGAAAAAAATATTGAGTGACTTCTCAAAATGAAAGGTAGGGATTGAATGGAGGGAAAAGCCATTATTTTTAATATGCTTCTGTAAGGGCCCAATACTAATTTTAACAGCTCTTTTATTCCAAATAAAGTTTGGAACAGAGTGAATTAGTCTTCTTCTTGAAAGCCTTAGCATAATCAATAATTGATATATAGTGTACCATTTATTTATATCTGACACAAATATATTGGCATTTGGTAAGATATTTAAAAATCTTAAAAAAAAAGTAAATTTAAAGATCTGTTAAAAGATGCATTATAATTTTTTTTTTTTAGTTAGTATAATTTATTTTTTTTAAAAATGAACAATGAAAGCTAATTTTGTTGTTTTGAATTATTACTTTAATTAAAAATTAAAATTGGAAAGAATAAAAGACACCAGATTACTAATCCAGATAAACTAAAAGAAAGAGATTTCCACAAACAGATTACAATCAAAGTTTTAAAGCTAATTAAAGATGGCAGAAAGAATTTATATAAAAACAGAACTTTGTAGTTGGAAAATACAAAATAAATGTACAAGATTATCAACTTGTATTTAATGATAAAACAAAGATAAATATATGTGCAGAAGTCTAAAAACTGGACCTCGAGTATAAAATGAAGAATGCCAGTGTGATCAGGATCTTGTTTTGTCTGTTTTTCTTTTGGCTGGTTCTGATCATGAAAGATCCAGGGCCACTCTATGCTAAAATAATTCATCATGCTGCAGTGGACTGAAGCTTTTATTGACATCGTTCATCATGAAGATGTCAACCCCAAAAAGCTTTTATGACTAACTTTCGGATGGACCAAGAAAAGTTTAAAACCAATGGCCATGAGCTCATTCTACCTCTCATGAAAAACCATGCATGGTAATCAACAATATACGTAAACTTGCTAAACTTACCAGTAAGCTTAATTATTCCAGATTGTGACTAAATTAAGTGTTTGCAACCCATTCTCAAATATAAACTTATAATATAATCTCAATAGAGATATAATTTTTTTTATTCAAGAAACTTTCATTTATGGTCTAAGAAATCAAAGTGTAATATGAACTATAGTAATTAATTGATCAACATTATTATCTGGATTAGCATGTAGATGTTTTCCAATTTTATTTAACAATTTATCTTTAAATATTTTAATTTTCTAGAAAAAAATATTTATTTATAATATCAATTTTTCATTGTGTGTTACTAAGGTCAGTTTATTAAAATTTAAATGTATGATTTACCTCTGCCAATAGTTATTAATTAAGCCCAGGAGAAATATTCTCTGAAAATAAAGTTACAAGAAATCATAATCCCGATCTTTTCAGTTACTTGCATCAAAATTATGTGGATGTGAGGAAGTTAAGAGTTTACTGACTATGGCACCCCCTTATAAATTAAAACTAACTTCATCAGTAATCCCAATCATAATATTAAGTAATCTTAGGCTGAGTTAATCAGGAAATATAGCTATGTTTTTTAGAAATATGAATAAAATATTTTTCATCTTCATAGCTTGATTAACTCATGCATATTAATGCATAATTGAAGGCCTATCAAAACATGAAAAACATTACAATAATAAGTCATTTTTGGAAAAATCAATATACTGATAAGAGAGGTTTGGACAAGAAGTTAGTTATATTTTCAACATATATGAAAATAGAGCTGTGAATAGATATTCTCAAAGCATTGATTGATTTATAAATGGGAAATCCAAGAAGTTATGAGGGAGTGAGTCAATAAAAGTATAGGAAATACTATTACCAGAAAGTATACTTCAGGTGGATGGCTTATTGAGTTTTAATTCAAAGTATATAGTATGCCATATAAACTTCCAGAATGGAAATAAAGGAAGGTACTTCTTAAAGGACAGGAAAATGACAAGATCATCCATGAATGATATATGTTTGACTGCTTTATTAATCAGCAGAATATATATTCCAGGCAATATCTTCTCTATTTCCAGCAGCAGCAGGTTTATATTAATAGTAAAAAACAAAGCACTTGAAGGCAATACTTGTTAAGTAAAGTGATGGGTTTAAACACCAGATTAATAATGATGAAAATTACTCTATTCATTATAAGGTTAGCTAAAATGTAGAGAAACAGAATGCTATGTGATTGTAATAGTTCAATGAGAGGTGTCAATAGGAACAGATCAAAAAATGATAAAATATCTAGTTGTACTGAACCAGCTATTCTAGTGACTCTAACTTGGTTAATAACAAATTTTAAACAGAGTGATAGCATCAGAAGTGGAAACACCCTTTTTAGAAAACTGTTGGTCTGAGATGGAAGGCAGAATAATAGATTTATCTTATCCCTAATGTTGGATTCAATGATTGTGATAAGTAAAAATGACATAGAGATAGGATAACAGTTATTAATAGAGGAGAGGGAAGAGTATTTTGCTGGACAAATGGAACTAAAGAAATTGGCTAAATATTATAGATATGATAAAGTTGCTTAGAAAATAAGGCAAGTTTGTAATAATTAGTACCATGAAATAACTGATATGCAAATAGTAAGAAGGTATTTAGAAATGACATGATGATCAGGGTGAATGCTAATGGGTAAGAATTTCATCTTAAACATAATGTTACACTTTGTAATATTATGATCTTGGTGACTTTCACCAAAAGCAAATACTTGAATTCAGGAATGCTGATAGTTTGCAACTTAGATTTAAAGTGGTAAAAAATAAAAAGCACTATGTTAAGTTCGGTGTAGAAATGCTTATTTACAATAAATGAAGACAGGACAGACTTTTTTTACTTTTATAAGAAAGGGCCCAGTTGATGTACTCTTTTGATCAGTTATGATATTGAACCAAGAAGATTTTGACATTTTTAGTAAAAAGTTATTTAGCCAAAGTTGATTGAGTATGCTTTGATTGCTGCTTAAAGAACTCAATTGGAGAAACAAAAGCAGGGTCCCAAGAAGTTGGCTTTCAATTTCAAATTACTAGGCCAAGATACTAAAGCTATAAGTTACTTTTTTACCAGGGTAATGTCTAATGATTGACTGGATAATATTGATTAAAGAAAACCAAGCTACAGTAAGTTGTAGAAAAAGGATAACAATTCAACTAAAATAAATGAATTTTTCAGAGATTACAACCTCTGAAGATTTAGCCTTAAGCATCATTATTGCAAAGAGTAGCTTGTGTATGAAAATCAATATCAATTTGTATAGGCAGTGCCAAATGATCAGAAAAAAACAACAGTTTTTAAAGTTTGAATAACTATAAAGTGCAGATCAGACAATGAGAGTTGAATGCTTTAAAGCATAGAAGGATAAAGCCTTACTAGGGGAAAAGCCTTCACCACTTGTCAATTTACAATTGAAACAATGAATGTACAAAATCAATATAAGGCATATTATCACCAAAAAGACTAGGAAAAGAGTTGAATGAAAAAATAAGGTTAATGTGACATATAAGTTTTTGTATAAAGTTGGTTTATTATATAAATAAAGATAAACAATGCTTATTATAAATGCAGCATAATAAAAGATAATGACAATCATATTTTGATTGAAGAAAAGAATGTTAAGGGAATGAAATGGTGCTTTAAGATGAAGTAAAACCACTATTCTGTTGGAAGTGAAAAACTATAAAATCCCAAACCTACCAAATATCTAACAAGACTGAGATCAGAATGCATATAAAGCTTAATCTTAGAGAAGAAAGTAATATGAGGAGGAAATTGAAAGATCCAATGGCTGACAGAAATCAGCCATTTGGTAGAGTTCATATCATCACTTTGATACCAATAATATTCATTTGCATAAACTACACACTTTAAATGGCAAAAGAATAAGCAACTTAAAATGAGAAAAAAAACCCAGAAAAACTATTTAAAAAATGCTACATTATTTGAGAAAAATATCATATAGACCAAAAACATAAAACACAGATAAGCTCGGGGAAAGACATACATAAACAAATCATGTTTTTCAAACTTAAACATAATAATAGAGAAAAACAAGCCAAATATGCAATAAAACAAGAGACTTTGGTAGATATATTCCCAATGAGAGGCATTTCGCAGTCCATGTTTGAATTGGTATCAACTTCAGCAACCACATCCTGGCTACATGCTTATGAGTGTAAACTCCATCAAAGAAAATTTTATTCTGACAACAAGATTGCAATTTGAATTAAAGCCTCCTAGTCTATTGTTGATCTCTAGGAACACTTCATTATAGGAGAGATTCAGATTCAGTGAAAGTTTTCCACTTTTTTAAGAGCTCTTATATTAGAAGGTGCTTGGAATTCAGTTTTTACAGATTTAGAATCAGATTTAAACTCAGCAGTGACATTAGTATTAGAACTTTGACTATTTTTCATCTTCTTCTTACTCTTCACTTTTCACTTCTTAGACATTTGATCTGGTGTAAATATATCAGTTCAAGAAAGAGACTTAAACCATTTCAGATTCAGAGTACACCACCGATAAACATAAATTTTTATGTGACAGGATCAACAGCAGCCTTGGATGATAATGGTATAGCAGTAATGTAAGAATTTTCGGAAATAGGTATAGGCATTTGATATTGGTGCAAAGCCTTGGAGCACTGATGACTTTTGGACATTTTTATCTGACATTGTTGACAAACATTGAGGTGAAACATCTCTAAAGGTTATTATTAAGGGAGAAAACTCAGTAGCATACAAACACCCCTTTAAAATTATACTAAATGTGTCTGTGTGTGTTAGTACTATTACACTAGTTCATTTATCTAGCAGGAATTTAAAATTCAATATAATTCTGAAACTGTTAAACAGAAACTGGAGATTTATATCTCTGAAGTCAATACAACATTCTTCAATTAAGCACCAGAGGCCTATCTGGGTCAATGTAACACAACATTGTATCATTTAAAGAAATAATGTTTTTTAAAAGAAATCTTTTTGGATAGATTTACAAAATTCTAAATAGATGTATCTGTCATTAGTATAACAAAACTTTGCAAATAATGTTCAATAAAGTTTTTCTGGTGAACACTGCATAAAATTCTTTTATTGGAACTTAAAAAGATCATTTTATGCACTTGTAATGATAATTTATGAGAGTTTTAGTTAAATTTATTAGTATATTACTGATATAATTGCTGAACAATAGTTATAGAATCAGAATTAGAACTATTTAAAGATCCCCCCCCCCCCCCCCCCCCCCCTCCCCCCCCCCCCCCCCCCCCCCCCCCCCCCCCCCCGTTGGGGGGGCCATAACTTTATTCAAATCATAATTTATCAAGTTAAAAATGTTATTATCATTCATCCATAGATATTCAAGGCTTACTCAAGCCCTCAAATTGCAAATTTGTAATGCATGGGTTTTTCTATTTCTGTCCTACAGTAAGATTTTTAACATTTGGAAAACCAATTCTGCTATTTTCAGACTATTGGATAGATAATTATTATTAGCAACTGATTTTTGAAGTCTAGAGTCATATTTAGACAAATTATTTGAATGATTACTACCATCATTACTAATGTTTAATGCTGAAAAGTCTTTTATCTTATTAATAACACTCATGAATGAGTTAGAAAGCAAAATGTACTTTCCTGTAACTAATGACTTCTTAATAACAGGAATATTGAAATGAGAAATAGGCACAATGCTTAGGTGAGGGTTATCTAGAAAATGTGATGGTAATGTAGATATTTCAGCATCATTTGACAGTGAAAGTAAAAAATCTTCCAAAATAGTAGACTTATCAATGTAACCAAGAGTATAATGAAAAATAATATAATTTTTTACAGATGTTGAGTCAATTAGCTCACTATAGAGCTTACCAGAAAGAGAACTTCAAATTTAATATAAAACAGATCCAATGATAAATTCAAAATCTCTACAGTAAAAAAAAGGCTTTGAACAAGAGCAGATACACAAGCAACTTAGCTAACAAGTATCATCTAATGGAACTGGGCTAAACAAATTATTTTAATTAACCTATAATAGGTCTATTTGTTTTGGGTTTAATGAAGTAAAAAGGAATTCTCTTTCACTTCAAACCCAAAATGTTATAATGATTTAAGCCCAGAAAGCTTTAATGAATTCCTGGCAACACAATACATATATATGACATTTGAATATTTTGTTTTCAATATATTTATGTAATATTTCATGATGTAAAGTTTTTAATATTAAATATTAATGAAGAATTTATTTGACTCTGCCTTGGGATTGTGAATTTAAGTTAAACTTAATTAAGTATTGTTAACATTTATTATAAAGTAAATTTACTTTTGCAATAGGTATTATTCAAATTAGCTTTCTATATAAGAATTTAGTTGTAGGCAAGATAGGAATCTACCTTTAGTTGGCAAAACAACTAAATGTTACTACTGTAAGACTATATGTTATTTACATTTATTTAAAGATGTCTTCATTCTGAATATGTTTACATAATATTTTGAATTGTAAAATTTCTAATATTTTATACATATAGTAACTGTAAGAAATGATGGAAACAATATGGGATATGAGTATAAATACTCATTTTAGGGTTTGCTATGCATTCATAGTGTCATCTGAATATAGGTGACAAATGGTTTCCAAAAATATACTCCCATCTTTCCTACATTGCAAATAAATTATATGTAATAGAAAAAAAAATCTTAATGAACAAATGGGAATGGATGATGAAGATGAGGAAAATTATCTATGTATGTGTAATTTTCTCTAATTTAAAAGTTGAGCAACAACTTAGGTGGATAAAATATGACTTTTATATATATATTAAATAAAACTAAGTTTGTATCACACATGCCTAAAGTCAACTATTTATATTAATAGTATGCAAATATTTAGCAATAAAATAAATCTGACAATATAAATAAAATATAAGATAATATCATCTCTCTCTTTTTTAATGGAAAATGTTAAATTAATTTGTAGGACATGGTTTATACCAAAATATACTTAGAAATTTTTGACTTAAATTCTTTAAATATTTATCTTAAAAATCTTTATTTGTAAAACCATAAAGTGCATGGATTAGATATATGTTTTATTTTCCAATCTCAATTTTTTTAAACTCAATAATCAGATATAAACCCATAAGTCTTGTATTCTAGTCGATTTTTAAGCTAAGCATATATGTTTGTCATAACTAAGCCCCATTAAGCATAAATCTGTTCCTTAAACTATTAATAGCAATTATTATTACAAAAGACTTTTTTAAATGTAGTATCATGAAAATGTATTTCTAATCTATTAAAACTTAACTTGCACAGGTCATTCAAAATTATTTTTATTACAATGCAAGAAAACAATTCACTGATATTTTTAACACATACACTTATTATTTTAAAAATATACATTCAATGTGTGGCATAAATATTTTGTACTATTAATTTAATTGCACATGTCTGCTAATATCAAACGTTTCTTTGCCTTGTATAAAATTCATTTTATTTAAAACTAATGAGATATTACAATATTAAAAAATTAGAGGGACAGCTTCCCACATGTCCATATGAGCTGACACAATTTTTTTTTGTTGCTAAGAAAGCAATGTAACTTTTACATCTATATTATATAAAAACAATAACAAAATTCTCATAGAACCACTGAAGCAATATATGTCTCCAAGAAGGTTAAATGCTAAACAGCAATATAAGCACTCAAGAATTCTTTATTTCTTTAATAAAATCAATACAACCAAATAAATATTTTTTCTCAAACGTTATTAAAATAGCCTAATTTTTTTTTACATTTAAAAATACACTTTCAAAAGAATGTATCTGCATCAAAGCAATGATAGAGTATGTGTGAATGGACTTTTGTAATATAGCTTTCATATTATTTATAATGATAAAATATTTAGAACCTTTATAAAACAGTTATCTTTATAATAAACTCTCTTAACTCTGTTTATGCACATACTTTGATCCTTCATACCTTTAAATTCTTATATCTATACATTTCATTCATATCACTAAATAATACCTATGTTGGAATGCAACAATAGATTTCATATTACATTTGACTGTAGTAATTAGCTATAT